>JAYESA010000011.1:32963641-33563641 GCA_036927795.1 Iris macrosiphon
TAGTTATTTTATATCAGTTTAACTCTTTAGAACCCTATTTAATCTTGCTTTTCGTAATTGATTCTTGCAACGCCAGTCTGGATCTCGATTCTCATCAGTTGCTCAGGACGTCAGGCGAGTACCTACCTCTGATCGTTTCCATTTCATGATAGCGTTTATATCACCTGTTCTAGAACTGTAATACTTGATTCTGAAACATTGTTTTATGAGATGGTACTAGTTGGATCCCGTCATGAGATGTTATCCCCCTTACCGTGTTCAGCGGATACTCTATCACATGTATTTTATCATGTGCTTCGGGTATTGATTCTCATATGCTATAATGTACTTCGTGTGCTCTCGCCTTCATGTGCATGAGTTATTTATCATGTACGTAGCGTATCGTGGTTGGATCCAAGAGTATTAGTGGGAGAGGGGAGTAGGAGTTGGTTATGTGATCAAAGTCAAACAATATTCATGTGTATGTCGGTTATGCAACTCACGCATAACGGAGTTATTGTAGATTATTCATGTGCAACCTAAGCCGATTATATAACGAACTTGTGCTCAAGGCACATAGCTAGTATTCATGTTTTCTCACATACAGTTACTTCTCTACTACTTGTATTATTCTCCAGTTTTACATTGCAACTACTTTATCTGCTCCACCATATATTTATTTTCTTGTGCATCTTGTATGCTTTTCTATTGCTAGTCATATACACCTTACCATATATTTGGAGTTACTTTCAAAGTTATGTACTTCGCTCCAGTCCTGACTGTGCATATTTTTTCCAGAGGATCCTGAGGATTTTTGCCCGACATTCTACGGGCCGGACGTCAAGGAGTGTTGTAACCCGGAGACTGAGGAGGAGCCCGTCGAGGAGACGCCGTTAGCACCCTAGTTAGCTAGGTGGGTTTCCCTGGGTTGTTCCCAGTTGCTATTTTGGATGACTGTACTTATTATTTTATTGCTTCTGTGAGATGTTATAGACTTTAGACTTGGACTGTATATTGGATATTGTTCTTGCTCTTTGGTTCTTGTTTCTTTGTGATATCTTATTATGCTTTTACTCTTCCCCTAGTTATTATGATTGAGGCATATATATATTGTGTGGTTGCCCTCCTTTTGGAGAGGTTATATTGACTGATCATTGTAAGATATAGATATTGTGACCTAGAACAAACCTTTATAACGTTCTACCACCGATTCTGCGGCGTAGGCTGGACGTACCTACGACTCATGCCTGATTTTTCGGGTGCGGGTCGTGAGAAGTTTTTGGTGGCGGCCCATGCATGGTCTAGTATGCAGGTCTAGTTTCTAGGTCTACCTGCGATAGGATATAGGATATAGGCCGAGAGAGAGAGAGTGTGCTCAATCACAACTAGGACCCTTCCTGATTTTTGCTATCTTTAATTTTTCTGAAATAGTTTCTTTTGCAATATTACTGTCCTTCCTTGATGATATCGTATCTTGCGCCGTTGGTGATGTGATCTCAGGTTATGTTCTTCTTGATTCTATTCCAATACTTGCTTTATTTGATTCCGGTGCTTCCCATAGCCTTGTGTTTGTATCTTTTGCTGTTAGATACCATCTTGTTGCTGAATCTTTGGCTAGACTCTGCAAGATCACGACCGGGGGTGGTATCATCCTAGTCAATGATGTCTGCAGAGACCGGAGAGTTACCTTGGGAGGTCGGGAGTTGAGTGTGTATAGATTGTCGTGGAGGAAGAGTATTGTTTAGTCCGCCGGGTGAGCCAGAGTTTGAGTTTGCCAAAGGAGCAGCAGAGCAGAGCGAGGGAGTCTTCTGCGGAGCCCTGGTGGTAGAGCCGAGGTTGCTACATCCACTGATAACGGAGTTCATGGATGTCTTTCCAGAGGAGTTGCCAGGGTTGCCTCCGGACAGAGATATGGAGTTCTCTATAGACTTGGTGCCAGGCGCGGAGACGATATCCTAGCACATCTATAGAGTCAGCAATAGTGAGCTGATAGAGTTGAAGAAGCAGGTGGATGAGCTTCAGGACAAGGGATTTATTAGATCTAGTTCTTCTTCGTGGGGTGCTCCGGTACTTTTTGTGCTGAAGAAGGATGGGTCGATACGAATGATTATCGACTACAGGGCTCTGAACAATCTCACAATCAAGAACAATTATCCGCTGCCGCGTATTGATGATCTCTTTGACCAGTTGAGCAAAGCTAGGGTGTTTTCTAGGATTGATCTGAGGACAGGCTATCACCAGGTGAAGGTCAGGCGGGAGGATATTCCGAAGACAGCTTTTCGGGCCAGGTATGGACAATATGAGTTCATGGTGATGCCGTTTGGGTTGACTAACGCCCCGACAGTGTTCATGAATCTGATGAACAAGGTGTTCCATCAGCATTTGGACAGGTTTATGGTGGTATTTATAGATGACATCTTGGTGTATTCGAAGACCCCAGAGGAGCATGAGGAGCATCTGAGGATAGTATTGGAGACTCTCAGAAGGGAGAAGCTTTATGGAAAGCTTTCGAAGTGTGAGTTCTTCCTTGACAAGGTTGAATTCCTTGGTCATGTGGTGGCTGGAGAGGGGATCTCGGTGGATCCGAGGAAGATCGTGGCAGTTGAGGCATGGAGTTCTTCGAGTTCAGTAGCAGAGGTCAGGAGTTTCCTGGGACTGACAGGATACTACAGGAGATTTGTTCAGGATTTTTCCCGAATTGCAGAGCCGTTGTCCAGGCTGACCCAGAAGGACATGGAGTTTGTTTGGTCAGAGGAGTGCAAGATCGCCTTTGATGAGCTGAAGAGGAGGTTGACGACAGCTCCAGTGTTGACGTTGCCATCAGGATCAGGAGGTTTCACTATCTATAGTGATGCATCGGGGAAAGGACTGGATTATGTGTTGCAGCTGAATGGGAGGGTGATTACCTATGCTTCTAGGCAATTACGTCCTCATGAGAAGAACTACCCTATCTACGATTTGGAGTTGGCAGCGGTCATCTTTGCTCTGAAGTTGTAAAAATACTATTTATATGGAGAGCGTGTGGAGATCTTGACAGATCACAAGAGCTTGAAGTATGTGTTTACCCAAAAAGAGCTGAACATGAGGCAGAGAAGATGGTTGGAGTTGATGAAAGACTTCGATATATTGTTGCAGTACCATTCAGGGAAGGCAAACGTAGTTACGGATGCACTGAGCAGGTATCTGGTAGCTATGTGCCTAACTATAGATCATTATTGTTTGTGGTATTAAATGAAAGAACGAAATATATATAATACGAGGTTTACACGAAACCCACCTTCTTTGGTTTACAAACAAACTTGTACAATTTGATCCTATACGAGGATATGGGAGTACAATTTATTTAATCTGGATAAATATTGCTATAGGTGTCTGATCTGCAGTTGATCACTTTAGCCCTTGGACCACACGATGATGAAGAAGTGCCATAGAAGACAGGAAGCAGCTTCGAAGGTTGCAAAAGAGGGTGGGTGCACGATGCCAAAGTCGTCGATCCCTACTCTTTGCCTGAGCTCCGGATTCTTCTCTCCCTCTCTCTCTCTCTCTTGACCTGTGGTTCGATCTTTCTTGGAAGTTTAACCTTGGATCTATATTTCTCTCTCCTTCAATTTTGTCGACCGTGGATCTGATATTGGTTTCCTTGACCAATTTCTGACCTTTTCCTCTGTTGATAGAGGTCTCTATCTATAGAGTTTTAGTGACAGTGACCACTCCGTCGGTATAGAAACCGAGTAGTGGAAAGTACAGCACTCTTTTACACAACGGTTAAAATAACCAATGCCTGCGTATAGATGATCCTCTGAATGAGCGTGTGACGTGGGTCCAACTAAGGGACAAAACGCGTATAATCGCTACGAAGATCACGGCGTAGAAGCCACGTAGGTAGGTATCCCTCTTATAGAAGAGGTGGGCGTAGAAGCCAATGTCTGTCACCATGGCGTAGAAGCCAAGTAGGCATAGAAGTCGAATAAGCGTAGAAGCCGAGCGGTCATAGAGGCCGAGTGGGCGTAGAAGCCGAGTGGTCATAGAGGCCGAGTGAGTACAGAAGCTGAATGGGCGTAGAAGCCAAGTGAGCACAGATCCTGAATGGACGTAGAAGCCGAGTGAGCACAGATCCTGAATGGGCGTAGAAGCTGCTGTGAAACGTGCCAGAGTGCTGATGTGGACATCTTAGCCGGAATTACGGCTTTTGAAGATATAATCAAATCCCTTACATTAAATACAGAGATTTGCCACCATCCTGTGCATTAAATACGGAGGCATATTTTGAAGGTCTGCAGGCCTTCTGTGCATCCGTCGCAGAGATGTGCCTCGAGAAACTGTCACCGCTCTGTGCATTAGACGTAGAGACGTGCCTCGAGCCCCGTACGAAGTGCAGCTTTTGACGTGGCAGGCAGTTTATCTACTGCGGAGCGTAAACAGCTCATGTCTGCCTGTGTAAAATAAGGCAGCGTATCCCCTTGTATGCGAAAAAGCATTCTCCGCTGAGGGGATGTCAGTAAACGATGGTTCGATGATGTTTAATCAAATCCTCTGCATTAAATACAGAGATCCGCCATCATACTGTGGGGCGCGTCCCGAGTGGTCTGCTATCGTTTCCAGCCGTCGTCTGGGTAGCCGTGCAGCACTTTTTATCAGGAGTCAGAGGTCAGGTTCACTGCGTAATTTGACAGGTTTATTTCGGGGAAGACGAAGCGTTCCTCGTATGCTTTAACGCTGCTTTGAAAGCGGATGAGTTTTACGCCATGGAGGCGATGAAGCACCCTGTCTACGCTGAAGCAGCCTGGACATAATGCACTTACGCGGATGGTCCTTTCATATTTTATGCTGTGCTCAGTGAGAAAAAGCTCCGTTGCACTCTTGATGGCCCTGGGGTCCCCTGTTTACGCTGCTCTGCATCATCATGTTGCGTAGAGCTATCCAGCGTATTTTTCATGCTTCTACAAGACCCACTTCAAAGATTTCAAATTTCTCGAAATTTGAAATGCTTTGTATGAAGCATGAACCGCTCCTCGTAACTCGAAACGTTTTTGAATGGAGCGTTGAAACGGTCGATGCTGACTTTATGACGGATTTATTGGGGACCGGTGTGACCTCTTTCGCCTATAAAAGGCTGAGGAGTTAACCTGTTCTCCCCACATTTCCATCACCATGCAGAGATGATTGCCGGAGTCCGTCGGGTCGACCTGAGGAAGAAGGAGATCATGTTCTTCCAGCATGTAAGGAGCCAAAAAAGACGGCATCTTCGAGCAAGTGTCCACTGCAATGATGGATCATAGAAGGATATCTTAGCCTCCCTTGTTTGGGATAATCAGCAACTTTATATGGCGGTTCTTCCAGGAGAAGGGAAGGGTCGCATTTGACCACACTGCGTGCAAGTGGTGTCTTCTTCCGTTACCGGTGGACGAGGGCAGGCAAACTGGCTGCTGTCCAGGATTGAGTTGTATTCTCCCGCCGTTGATCATTGCCATGTCAGTCACTTCGCTGGAACTGACTGACTGCTGGAGAAGATGGATGAAGAATTGTTGCCCATTCGAGAACCTGTCAGAACAGTTTCTGGGCGATCTTCAGACGACGATGAGGAAATCCTTTGTAGATGGGATTTCTCTCATATGTAATCATAAAAATGACGAAAACCTCTATAGACTGGATTTCCCTCATATGTAATCATGATTTTAATCTTTAATAAAATCGTCTTCTTCTCTATGTGATCATTTTGCCATACGTTGCTGTGAAGTCTGAATATGTGTAGCTTTGACACGTCTGATTCTTTACGCCGAGTCTGATAGAAAGAGTATTAGGCCATGTCCTATTTTTACGCATAACTAGTGATGCACAGAAAGCCGCTTTAGCAGTCGAGTGTTCCAACCGTCCTGCTGTTAGAAATGAGGGACCGCGTAGAATTTTGAACTGCTGCTTCTGATGAACATAATTTCTTTGTTCATACTTCATCTTCAAGAATATTTTCTCGAAAATCCCTTGGAACAAGGTCGAGAAATGGCTGTCAAACTGAGTTGCCATCTTGATAGACGAGATATTAAGACTGGAGTCTGGATGAACCTCCAATTTACCCGAGGAGAGTAATTTCTCAATGTTTGAACTCTGTATGCTTCGGGTACTTGGGATATTTTGAGGTCAAGAAGGAGTATCTTCTGTGTGAACTCCTGTAATAGACTGCCTTGAGGACCGTTCAGATGTACGCGTAATCTGGCCGGCGTATCTTTCAGATGTGCGGGAAGTCGTGGAGCGTGAAATCATTAGTTTGTAGCCTCTGAGCATAAACTAAACACCATCGAGCATGAAATCATAGACTTGTAGTTCCTGAGCGTGAAGTCGTAGGTTTGTAGCCTCTCGAGCATAAAAGCTACTGAGCACAAAGGCATCTGGGCGTAAAACTCGACTTGTAGCCGTCGAACGTAAAGCCGTAGATTCGTAGTTGTCGAGTGTAGAAAGCTCTTTAGCGTAGAACTGTAGATTTGTAGCTTTTGAAAAGAAAATTTTTTCGAGCGTGAAGTCGTGGGTATGTTGCTTTCGAGCGTAAACTAAGCGCCACCGAGCGTGAGATCATCGATTTGGTATCTGCTGAGCGTAAAGTCGTAGGTTTGTAGCCTCTCGAGCATAAAAGCTACCGAGCACAAAGGCATCCGGGCGTAAAACCATAGACTGATAGCTTGCGAGCGTAAAACCGTAGATCTGTTGCTGTCGAGCGTAGAAAAGCTTCTTAGCGTAGGAACCGCTGACCTGCTTTGTGCAAAAAAAATTTCAAATTCGCTGACTGTCCGCCTTCTCTGAATAATAGGCTGACATAGGACCCAATCATAACCGAATATTAATTAGGAGATTTGGTTCGGGTTTCGAGGAGTCGACCCGAACTCTATATATATCCCAAGCTTTTTGAAGGAAAAACTTTTCATCCGTCTTCTGCGAAAGAGAGCCTTCGACTGTTTGAGTTTTTTCCCTCGTTTCTTTCTCCGAGCACTCCGAGTTTTCAGAAATGGCGCCGAAACAAATCCCCTCCACTAAGGGAAAGAGTATAGGTTCTTCCTCTCGTTCTTCTGCCCCAGCGAGAGAGTCTTCGGTCGGGCAAGGCGAACTTTCTTATGAGCGAAGCATCCCGCCGACGAGCAGCGCGCCCGGCCTTAGAGGTAGAGCCTTTGGGATGACAAAGAATGACAAAAAATCCTTCGCACACGTTGAACGTGACCGCGCTAGGTCATCTTCTGTGCTGATAGCCTCTTTGAGGAAGATGACGCACGGGGACATTTTCATCTTTTACGCCCACATTTCTAATGTGCCAGCGTAAAAACTCTATATTTTCGCAGTTCTGAGCGTAAAAGCTCTGACTGACAAAAACTTGGTGTATACTATAAAATTTTAGTTTTACGTTTGTGGATGGGACCTCCGGCGTAATAACTAGAATTTTGGCAGTCTGGCGTAAAGCACGGACTGTATACCGCCAATTACGCTTCTGGATGTGACTTCCGGCGTAAAATGACAAATTTTGTACAGTCTTGGCATAAAGCACAGACTGTCGTTTCTTGGTCTTTATGTTGCAAGATTTGTAATGACGTGTTTTCCTTGTACTTTTGCAGTTAACTTGCATGAGACTCCACTGGCCGAGGTGATGGGTTCCGCTGCCGGGATGCTGCACTCAAACTACCTGGAGGATCTGTCCCACATGACATTTTCTATCTCCGGACCCCAGTATCCTGAAGGAAGGGAGATCTTGATATCGGCTCAGGGCGAGCGGACGTTGCTGAACATGATTAACGGAGAGCCCCTGACGTACATACACGGGGACCAGTACATCAAGCCGACTTTTCTCTTTGGGGACATGATTGAAAAACAGTCCCAGACGAAGCCCAAAAGAGAAACCTGGGTTTTCCCCGTCGAGAGTATGCTCTTGTATCTGCCAACGATGCCGAGAGATTATCCCATCTCGGCTTTCTCCCATGCTACACATTCTAGGAGGATGTCGTGGACATTGACTCCCAATCTTCACGGCAAGCCGGGGAAGATTTTTCATCTGAAAGGAGCTGACTAGGGGTCGTTTGTCAGCCGCTGTTCCGGCGTTGTGACGGTGTTCAAGGGACTGTGCCCGGGCAGCGTCCCGAGTGAAGACAGTTCAGTGATCCAGCCGGTCCAATTGCCGACTTTCTGCAACGACTTCATGGGGCTAGGGGGGTATACCCCAAGGAGAATCCTCGGTGCAATGGGTGGATCACCCCAACAAACCTCCGATGGGCTTGCCTAATTGACTGGGCCTTGAAGCATTTTCGGAGAGAGCTGGAGGGCATTGGGCTGTATGCTGTTGTGAGTGCGACGAGTGTAGGGTTGCCTCCCAACCCTAACCTATTTTTGGCACTGACGGAGCGATACATTCCGCTCACCGGGACCTTCGCCACTCCACTGGGGGAGCTGGGGTTGGCCCTCCATGAGATGGCAGTGGTCTCGAGACTGCCGATGGGGGATACCCCATATGAAGAGTATGTTCCCACCAACCGGGAGTTGGAGGACTCGGACCCTCGGGTGGTGGAAGTATATCAGGAGCTGATGTGCCACTACTTCGCGTGCACCACTTTTTATGATGAGCCTTCTGATTTGGCTCACACCACTAAGTGGACGTCTTACCTCTTCTTCCACCGGGCCAGGGCCGCCAAGTCGGAGAAAGTCTCGGGGGGCAAGAATGAGCCCGTGAACTGTTTGGGCGTGCTCAGTACCCAGGTCATCGAGGATCTTATGGAGGATGCTAAGGCTCCAGATCAGATTCTCAATAACGGGGTAGGAAAGTATCCTGAAGGCACTAAGGCCTACAGTTACTTGAGGCGCTATCGCAGGCCTCTGTCTAAGGAAGCCCGGCTGGCTGGTTTCTTCTCCATATGGCTGCGTCGAGTAGTGGTGCCCGACATTGCGTCCGCGGACCATATTTACCGGAATATCCTGTGGCCTGTCGTTTGTCAGGTGTTCGGGGCAAGACTGGGCTTGCTCCCTGCCATGGTGTGCCGTATACAGGCTGGCCTGAGAGCCATGACTGATGGGCTGCTCGTCGATGAAGCTCGGCGTGATAGCTTTTCCAGGGTAGAATTACCATACCTGTACTTGATAGGATGGTTAATTCTCCACAACCCTCGGGTGATGTCTCCTGGCCCTGGTAGTAGCTCGGGGGGTAGTTTCTTGCTGAACTACAAGGACTCTCCCTGGAACGTGAACACAGTTTTAGACTGTCGGCTGGTGTTGAGCCTCAGTCACGGCTGGAAGCTCCTCTGCACTGTCCCTTCTGTACATCGCAATCAATCGGGGATTAGGCTTGAGGATTTAGGTGGAGAGAAGACCAATCTTTCTCCGGAAGCTTTTAATTGGTTGGTTTGCATCAGACCCTCCCATTTGCTGTACAGAAGCGAAGATCATTGCTTCTTTGAGCCCTACTTGCCCAGTCGGTTCGCTAGGCAGTTTGGGTACGATCAGTTGCACGTGGGCAATGCCGTCACCAGCTTCAGGTCCAGGGGCGGACTCATTGATGGAGCCAGAGGATGGCGATATTTTATCGTGGGTTGCACGGGAGCAATCTTTATCGTGCCGGTCGTCACACTCTCCACGGAGCTGCGCATCCTCCATTCGTATGCCCAGTTCTACGTGGCGATCAACACCTTCCATCGCGATTTTGACATGCGTGGAAGCTTTAGGGTGCCTTCTCCCAAGCCTGGGGGAAGAGTCGAAGTCCCCTCGGTTTCTTCTGACGAGGGTGAGGAGTCCGTCACTCCGGATGGGCCTCTGGTGTCGGTGCCGAAGTGTGAAGTGCCTCCGCCTGCGGGGGCTTTGGTAGTCTCTAGGAAGAGAAGGGCTCCTGCTCCGAAGCAGACTTCCCCTCGCAAGAGGAAGAAGAAGACGGTTAATCGTTCTCTCCGGATTCCTGGTATTGAGGCTCCTAGAGAGGAACCTGCTGTCTCCCCTGTCGGGAATGTTTCTTTGATGGGAGGTTCCTCGCCTTTCGGAGAGGGACCCTCAGTTTCGGCTGGCGGTGCCGGAGAACTCCTGCTTGAGGCTGCTGTTGCCACCACTGCCTCCGGTAGTGGAACGAAGTCGCCTCCGGGGCTGAGTATAAGGTTCCATATACCTTTATCCGGACCAGCTTCGGAAGAGACCCCTTGTGTGCCTGCGAGCGCACCTAGCGAGATTCCAGCCGATGAGTCTCGGTTGGAATTTGAGGAGGACCTGGAAGACTACTTGCCAGCGTCAGCTATTAGACCCCTTTCTCCAGGTATGATAGCCTGCTTAGCATTATTAAGAAGTGATTTAGCTGTACTGGCTGCAGATACGACATATGTACCGTCGGCCGTGGGTAACTGTCGCCCTCACGCCATTCTTTTTTAGAGAAATTAACATCGTGTCGATATTAACTTTCTCGTCTTCTTTTCAGGGGCAGATGTCTGCGGGGAGAAGAGCGCTGAAGCGCTTTTTGGCTCTGCTTCGGCTTCCGGTGGCTACACGGAGGTGCCTAAGTTTGAAGAGGAAGTATCTTCGGGTGCCGGCTCGCCCCGAGTAGTTTCGTCATCTCAAGAGGAGGATGAGCCTGTCATTGTGACATCGTCTCCTGCGAGTATGCCGATGACTTCGACTATCGTTGTCGCATCTTCCTTGGTTGCACCACCTATCGAGGCGACGACCGTGGCCACATCGTCTGCAACCACTCCTGGAGGGGGACTCGCCAATATTGCGGCCACTCCTGGCATCCAATCGGATCTAGTTGCGCTGATCGAGCAATATACCAGCCTCTTCTACACCAGTTTGAAAATGCTGATATCAATGGTGTTGGCGAATAATCTAGACTTTGAGCGTCTGAAGAAGGCTTCTCAGTTTTCGATCGGGGCGGTCAGGGAGTTTGGCGATTCTGGGGTAGCTGACGCCCTGGAGACGATGGTTAATGGTTTGGAGCAACCTATTAACGAATACTTGCAGCTGGCTCGGGGTAGCCTTGAAGCTGAGGTCCAGGCCAGATACGACCTTATGACTGCGCGGCTTACTAAACAGCTGGAAATCATAGATAACTCCATCAAAACACATAAGCTGGAGATGGATAAAAGAAAAGCTGTCGTGGAGGAGGCTCTTGCTCTTCAGACGAAGTGCCAATTCGAGCATGAAGGGAACGTAGCGAGGGCCCGCAAGTTGAAGAAAAAACTCGCTCTGGCAGAGGAGTGGGCTTCTCAGTCGTTGGCAGGTCTAGATGTAGCGACTGGTCGACTGAGCACAGCACGACGGGATCTGGAGCGTGCAGAAGCCGCCCGTGCGGGTTCTCTTCGGGTAAGGGCCGAACTGTCCTTTATGAGCAACCACGAGGCACGGCTGGAGCGGGCTCGCGCTGATGCCTTGGTTTCTAGGAATGAGAGGATAGCTGCACTGGTGCAGCTGATTCGCGATCTGATCGCTCCCCCACAATGATGTACCCTTTCTTCTTTTTGCTTCCCAAATGTAATTCTGCTCTCTTTTTTCTTTGGGAATAAATAAAAGCGACTCTTTTCTGACTTTGTGGACCCATCATTTCGGAATGTAAATGATAGGGTTGGACGAGAGTGATATCAGAGGTAGTATGGACGTGATAGACTCTCGATAAACTTTTAGTAGGACATATCTATTCAGAGGTCATACGGACATGATAGAATATGCTTTGGTAGGATATATCTATTCATAGGTCATATGGACATGATAGAATATGCTTTGACTAAAATTTATAGACAAGACACTATCAGAGGTAATATGGACGTGATAGGTATTGCATTTCCAAATTAGTCGAACATATCTATTCAGAGATTATATGGATATGATAGAATATGACCCAACTAGTTTCGTTTTGGATGTAGTTTTGTCAGAATTGAGATTTTCGCTATATTCCACTTGAGCAGAGGAGATTAAGCATAGTACCTTTTCAAGAATTTACCGTTGATAGGAGCCATTAACAGGTCTCTATTAGGCCGGGCTAACCTGTAGGCGCCATTTGAGAACGTTGTCTCGATCACATAAGGGCCTTCCTACTTGGGCTGGAATTTGCCTTTACTCCTGTGAGTAAGAATCATCGGCCTTCTTACGACTAAAACTAGCTCATCGACTTTGAACACTCTTTCCTTTACTTTATGATTGAAAGCTCTGGAAATGCGTGCTTGGTAGAGCGCGATGCGCTTTAGAGCTTGGAGGCGTTTCTCGTCTAATCTTTCTAGCTCTTGAAGCCTTAACAGGTCATTCTTTTCTTGAGTCAGCTCATTAGTCACGGCTATCCTGAGTGACGGGATCTGGATTTCAATGGGGAGAACTGCTTCGCTCCCGTAGACCAGTGAAAATAGGATACAACATGTCGGTGTTCGTACCGTTGTGCGGTATGCCCAGAGACATTCGCCTAGCTTCTCATTCCAATCTCTCTTGTTTGAAGAGACGGACTTCTTCAAGAGTTTGATAATGGTTTTGTTGAAAGCTTTCGCCAAACCATTAGCAGCTGGATAATATGCCGTAGAGGCAATATTATGTATCCGATTTTTATCGCAAAATCGGTGAAACGCTTGGCTGATAAACTGAGGCCCATTGTCGTGAATTATCCTCCGGGGTACCCTGAAGCGATAAATAACGTGATGCTTGATAAAGATGATTACATTAGACGCCTTTACCTCAGCAAGAGGGATCGCCTCTGCCCATTTGGAGAAGTAATCCGTGATGGCCAGTATGAACCGGTGACCTCTGGAAGAAGTCGGGTGAATAGGACCAATGATATCCATACCCCATACTTTGAAAGGCCAGGATGCAACCGTAGGATGTAGATATTCAGACGGTTGATGTATAAAGTCTGCATGAACCTGATAGGCTCTGTATTGTCTTGCATAGTTAATTGCGTCTGCGATCATAGTGGCCAATAATTGCCCATTCTCCTGATACGATCCGGTAGCTTAGGACCGGGTTGATGCGCTCCGCACATGCCGTTGTGAGCTTTCCGGATAATCTGCTGTGCTTCGTCGTTAGAGATACATCTCAATAGCAGTCCGTCGTAGGTTCGGCGATATAGGAATTATGAAGATGCATCAAAGTAGAAGCTTAATGATCATCTTTTGACGGATACTGCTTCTTTGGGGTCCTCCGGCAAGATTCCGTATGCCACGAAATCTATGAAGGGGCTTCTCCAGTCTCTTCTAGGGGGATCTGTGTTCACAGCATAGCTGCGTTCTATGTGAAAGTTGCTCTTCACACAGAATAAATCTCTGTTAAGAAGGATTACCGAATTCTGCCTTCTTATAGGAGTGGCTAAATCCGCAGCTAGACTGGCTAGGGCATCAGCTTCCAGATTCTGAGATCGAGGTACATGCTCTAGGAAGAACCCTTTGAATGTCATGGCTATCTCGACCGTTGCTTGGTGATAGGGGGTGAGGTCTGGATTCCGGACTTCATATATTCCCCTGACTTGATTGACGATAAGCAGAGAATCACCGAAAGCTTCCAGGGACTCGACCCCCAGCTCTTTAGCGACTTGGAGCCCGATTAGTAGAGCGTTGTACTCCGCCATATTGTTGGAACAGGGCTCGTTTAGAGAGTATGCTCGATAGATAACGAGTTTATCGGGAGTAACCAGGACAATTCCTACCCCTGAAATCATGTTTCCCTGAAACCATGTTTCCCTTGGGACTAGTCCTGGAGGCACCATCGAAGAATAGTTGCCATGTGTCACTTTCCATTGCAGAATTACATTCTGCAACTTCAATAGGGATGTCCTCGTATAGTTTGGAGGTCTCCGGGATCGAATGAGCAGCTAGGAAGTCGGCCAGCGCTTGGCCTTTGATGGACTTCTGCGGGACGTATACCATGTCATATGGTGTTAACAGCATCGCCCAAGTCACGAGTCGGGAATTAAGGGCACTCGGCTTGCTCATCAGTACTCGAAGAGGGTTGATCCTGGAGATGATATGAATAGTCTGGCCGGTGACATAGTGTCGCGTCTTCTGGATAGCGAACATCAGAGCCAAGCATTCTTTCTCCACTGGGTTGTACCGGTGTTCGGCTCCGACCATCATCCTGCTGAGGTAGTAGATAGCCTGTTCATGACCCATATCGTTCTTCTGTGCGAGATTCCCAGTTTCTTGAGCTGGGTAAGGCTGGTTGATTTCCAGTTTTTTGAGCTGATCTTTGTGCTTCAAGACGTCAAACTGGGCTTTCAACTCCCGTACTGCCTGCATCAGATTTTCAGTTGAAAGCGGGACTACGGTGTAGTGCGGAGTTGGTTGTATCGTGACTCCAACGGAAGGTAATATATTCTACGAGTGAGGAAGCGGAGGAACTGCTGACTCTTGATCTGGAGCAGGCTCTTGGCTCGGGTTGGATGGTGGTAAGTCCACTCCCACACGTATCTGAGTTGGCAGAACCGATGCTTGAGCCATGGCAGTTGCGTGCTGAGTTAGCATCATCTGGTGCATATTTTCCATTATGGATTGCATTTGTTTCAGAGATGTCTCCAGTATAGTGATGCATTATTCCGCATTTTCTGACGGCGAAGCTTCCTCACGTTCATCTTCAACGACATAAACTTCCATTTCCCTGGGTGTCATTGAAGGATTAGTATAGGTCGCTGCAGAAGTCGACTCTGTACTCTCAGCATCTGATCCGGGAGACTGGCGACCCCCAGCGTCGGAATCAGATGAGTACGAAGCTGGTTGTTGTGACCTTGCACGGGTGTTTTGGAACACCCCAGCTTCAGTGTTCTTGAGGAGCTCATTGAATCTCCTTCGGCTCGGAGGCCTAGAGGGATGATATTTTGAGCTCGATCTTCCTCTAGGTATGTGTGAAGCCATGTTCACAGATGCATACGCGGGTTCTTCTTCCTGGAAAGACAGAGAGTAGGTCAACCGATCGAAAATCGACCGTTTTGCTTTAGAACAGCAGCAATCAATCACAATCTTATGACTATTACAACAGTGCTCGCCAGAAAGCGTAATAGACATGTTGGAAGGTCCCCTCTCCTTACGCTTCTGGATTAGATATTTGTGCAGGTCAGGAGGAGTTACAGAAGAAGAAGACGACGACTTGTTCCTTCTGTTCCCATCAGTGGGCATGCGGAGGTTGGGCACCATGGTTTTCCCTGTGCCACCTGTGTACAACAGGTTGGCCATCTGGGTGGCAGATAATCCCCGGGGAGGGTATCTTTCCGCAAC
Source organism: Iris macrosiphon (assembly GCA_036927795.1). Classification (NCBI taxonomy): domain Eukaryota; kingdom Viridiplantae; phylum Streptophyta; class Magnoliopsida; order Asparagales; family Iridaceae; genus Iris; species Iris macrosiphon. The sequence goes on from JAYESA010000011.1 coordinate 32,978,797, forward strand.
CTGAGCTTGTTTTACGCCGAGGGACTTTGCCTGGCGTAATTTGGAAATTTGCTCAGACTGGCGTAAAGGTCGAGAAGTTGAGTACTCTGCCGCTTGCTTTCCCTTGCGGAGATCACATCGCTCATCTGGTTCCCCGTAGAGGTCAGATGTTGTCTTGCGCGCGGAGCGTGATTTGTACTTCCGATTTGGCGCCGAGGCATCATCAGAAGTTTTGTCTATTCCGCCATGGACGGGAGACTAGTTTCTACGTGTAGAGCGCAGTGGATACTTCTGGGTTAGCGTTGAGGCTTTGCCCGAAGCTTTGTCTGTACCGCGCGTAGCGGGAGACTGGTTTCTACACGTAGAGATCCGTAGATACTTCTGGGTTAGCGCTGAGGCTTTGCCCGAAGTTTCGTCTGTACCGTGCGTAGCGGGAGACTGAATTTTACGTGCGGGGCACGAAGGAAGCAATGCTACAACCTCATTGGTCGGAGAGATCGGAGAGTCCACAGGAATGGTAGAGGATGTCTTGGGCATCCAGACCTTGCGCAGCTTCCTGTTATCTTGGACGGAGAGAGGGTGAGAGCTACCCCCGGTTCGAAGCATGTCTTCGTAGGCAGACTGGTCGAATTAGACGACCAGTGTCTTCTTCACGGTTCCTATAGATACCGCATCGTGTTGAGCAATTACTTCCTCATCAGAAGAGAAAGACGTCCCCAGCAGGGTCGCCATCTTATTTGTGGTATTAAACGAAAGAACGAAATGTATATAATATGAGGTTTACACGAAACCCGCCTTCTTTGGTTTACAAACAAACTTGTACAATTTGATTCTATACGAGGATATGGGAGTATAATTTATTTAATCTGGGTAAATATTGCTATAGGTGTCTGATCTGCAGTCGATCACTTTAGCCCTTGGACCACACGATGATGAAGAAGTACCGTAGAAGACAGAAAACAGCTTCGAAGGTTGCAAAAGAGGGTGGGTGCACGATGCCAAAGTCGTCGATCCCTACTCTTTGCCTGAGCTCCGGATTCTTCTCTCTCTCTCTCTCTTGACCTCTGGTTCGATCTTTCTTGGAAGTTCGACCTTGGATCTATATTTCTCTCTCCTTCAATTTTGTCGAACGTGGATCTGATATTGGTTTCCTTGACCAATTTTCGACCTTTTCCTCTGTTGATAGAGGTCTCTATTTATAGAGATTTAGTGACAGTGACCACTCCGTCGGTGTAGAAACCGAGTAGTGGAAAGTACAGCACCCTTTTACACAACGGTTAAAATAACCAATGCCTGCGTATAGATGATCCTCTGAATGAGCGTGTGACGCGGGTCCAACTAAGGGACAAAATGCGTATAATCGCTACGAAGATCACGGCGTAGAAGCCACGTAGGTAGGTATCCCTTGTGTAGAAGAGGTGGGCGTAGAAGCCAAGTAGGCATAGAAGCCGAATAGGCGTAGAAGCCGAGCGGTCATAGAGGCCGAGTGGGCGTAGAAGCCGAGTGGTCATAGAGGCCGAGTGAGCACAGAAGCTGAATGGACGTAGAAGCCAAGTGAGCACAGATCCTGAATGGGCGTAGAAGACGATGTGAAATGTGCCAGAGTGCTGATGTGGACGTCTTAGCCGAAATTATGGCTTTTGAAGATATAATCAAATCCCTTGCATTAAATGCAGAGATTTGCCACCATCCTGTGGATTAAATGCGGAGGCATATTTTGAAGGTCTGCAGGCCTTCTGTGCATCCGTCGCAGAGACGTGCCTCGAGAAACTGTCACCGGTCTGTGCATTAGACGTAGAGACGTGCCTCAAGCCCCGTACGAAGTGCAGCTTTTGACGTGGCAGGCGGTTTGTCTACTGCGGAGCGTAAACAGCTCATGTCTGCCTGTGTAAAATAAGGCAGCGTATCCCTTGTATGCAAAAAGCAGTCTCCGCTGAGGGGATGTCAGTAAATGACGGTTCGGTGATGTTTAATCAAATCCTCTGCATTAAATGCAGAGATCCGCCATCATACTGTGGGGCGCGTCCCGAGTGGTCTGCCATCGTTTCCAGCCGTCGTCTGGGTAGCCGTGCAGCACTTTTTGTCAGGAGTCAGAGGTCAGGTTCACTGCGTGATTTGACAGGTTTATTTCCGGGAAGACGAAGCGTTCCTCGTACGCTTTAACGCTGCTTTGAAAGCGGATGAGTTTTACGCCATGGAGGCGATGAAGCACCCTGTCTACGCTGAAGCAACCTGGATATACTGTACTTACGCGGATGGTCCTTTCATATTTTATGCTGTGCTCAGCGAGAAAAAGCTCCGTTGCACTCTTGATGGCCCTGGGGTCCCCTGTTTACGCTGCTCTGCATCATCATGTTGCGTAGAGCTATCCAGCATATTTTTTATGCTTCTACAGTTATCTTCTGGCAGATCTAGAGAGCTTGGACATTGAGGTGATAGTGCCTGGAGTTGAGATACAGATGTAGGAACTGCAGATTCAGTCAGAGTTGGTTGACCGGATCAGGGCTACACAGTTTGAGGATGAGTCCCTGAGGAGCATTAGGGCGCAGGTTCAGATTGGTTTATCAGATGACTTCACCATTGCTGATGATGGTTCATTGCGGTACGGTACCAGGTTGTGTGTGCCGAGTGGGTCGTTGCGCGAGGAGGTTCTTCAAGAGGCGCATCGATCCCAGTATTCTATGCATCCAGGTGCCAACAAGATGTATAAAGATCTGAGAGAGCATGTATGGTGGTACGGGATGAAGCGGGAGGTAGCACGCTTCGTATCCCAATGCTTAGTGTGCCATCAGGTGAAGGCGGAGAGACAGAGGCCAGGAGGATTGCTCCAGCCGTTACCCATTCCGGAGTGAAAATGGGAGCATGTGACCATGGATTTTGTTTCTGGACTTTCCCGTTCTCTAGGAGGAAATGATGCGATTTGGGTCATCGTAGACAGGTTGACCAAATCGGCCCATATTTTACCATTCAAAGTGTGTACGTCTACAGAGAGACTAGCAGTGATATATGTGCGCCAGATAGTCAGACTGCATGGAGTTCCTGTGAGCATAGTATCAGATCGGGACAGTCGCTTTACTTTGCATTTCTGGAGGAGTCTGCAGGCTAGCTTGGGCACCCAGCTCAAGTTTAGTAGTGCATATCACCCACAGACAGACGGTCAGTCAGAGAGGACCATCTAGACACTCGAGGACATGCTTCGCACTTGTGTTCTGGATTTCAGAGGCTCTTGGGAGGATCACTTGTACTTGGTAGAGTTTGCTTACAACAACAGCTACCAAGCCAGTATCGATATGTCACCATTCGAGGCGTTGTATGGACGGAGGTGTCGCACTCCATTATCATAGGATGATGTAGGCAAGAGAGCTTTGCTTGGCCCGGAGATGGTCGTTGATGCAGCGGAGAAGGTCAAGCTCATTAGAGATAGACTTCGGGTGGCGCAGGACAGGCAGCGGCATTGGGCCGATAGCCACCGGAGACCTTTGGAGTTTGAGGTATAGCTTAGAATTTAGATTTTGTTCTTGTGTTTGCTTGTGATTGCTTGTTTTAGATTAAGTGCTGAGACCTTGTTTGTGCTAGGTTGGAGATCTGGTGTTCCTGAGAATTTCCCCGACGTGGGGTACTATTCACTTCGGTGGAGGCGGATAGCTTAGCCCACGTTTCGTCGGACCCTTCAGTATCCTTGAGAGGGTCGGCGCTATGAAGAATCCGCAAATGACGGCTTCACTAAGATGCTCAGCTTCATGCTAATAATGTGTTAGAATAAACGTAGAATAAGGAATAATAAAATATGAGAGAAGATCTCTTATTTGTGTAATCACATAGTGGGAGATAAATGTCTTATTTATACAACCTAATAAAGGTGTAATACTAATCTCTAACCAATGTGGGACTAAAATACGAAGCGGGAATCCAACCCTTTAGTAACCTACATTATAACATAAATTATAATATAATTATATTAATTAGATCAAACTAATTAGATAAAAAAAATTGCGGCTTAATTGAATATAATTCATAGTTCAAATTTTCGTAATCAATATACACCATGACAGAAGACACCATACATGTTAATTGTTAGATCCATTCTGGATTTGGTAACAACAAATTTTGGAGTTTAAATATGGTAAAAGATTTAATTTTATGCAATTTAAAAATCTACATTAAATATCTGATTTGATTAGATTTACAAATTTGTATCAAATATTTAATTTGACCATAATTGAACTTCCATAATTGGTTCTTGCAATTTTAGGTAATGAATTTCCTATTTTAGGGTTTCCTATTTAGGAATTCATATGACCTAAAATAGGATTTCTCATCCTATTTATATGGGTGATGATGGATGCGACCGGGGCAGAAGGATCACTGCTGACATTGGGACATCGAGTCATCACGTTTCTCTCTTTTCGCTCGCTGCTCGACAACTATGGCTTGTAGATTCGCAAAATAATAGATCTAGTTGGAGATTCGGGTGCTAGTCCACATGAAGTCTAAGATAAATTCGCACTTTGCTCTTAGGACTCGTCATCCAAGATATAAGGAGGAAGAGATCTGATCGAGGAGTTGTCAACTTCAATCAGAAAAATTGCTACGTGGTTTGATGAGTGATTTCAATTGTAACCTCTGTCTTTTCATCTTGAGTATGGTGAGAGGGTTGAACCTATTAGGACAAGAGGTTCAACATGGTTCTTGTCAATATTGTAATTTCATCTGAGTTATATATATTGAGATTTATCTAGGTGACATAGTAAACACCATATACGTTGTCTGTATATATATTTTTATTTTACCCTTAATATGAGTATAAATACAATAAATAACTCATATTAAAAAGGAGGGAATAATTAAATTGATATAGGGATAAACTAATATAAGACGTGAAATTCGAATGTTTAGTTTACATGAGATATAGGATTAAATTGATATTTTTTTTGAATGAATTAAATTGATAATTGATTTTATGATTGAGTCCCCAAATTTTTTTTATATGAGTCGGTCCACCCTAATCCACTCTAGTCAACCCAAATTCGAACTTGTTCTGCCCTTGGATATATACATATACTCCTTGTAACAACCGGTAAGGACATGAAAAATGGTAGTAGAGATATCTAGGAGATGTTGCGTGTTTGAAATGTGAAATCCCAATATTTAGCTATACGTCACACCACTTTTTTGTTTTTTAGATGTTCGACGTAATTCTCGAAATTTTATGCACATTGCATTGCATGCATCCCACTATTCATAAATAGAAGTAATAATACGTCTCCATGGTTTGATCCACTGATCTTCTGCCACCCGGCCAGAGTCTTATGTCTCTTTTCGGTAAGCAGAAGGGTCACTTGAGTTCCGCACACATCACACCAATTGATTGCGTACACTATGAAACTTTCGATCTAAGTTTGGAAGAACTTTGTTGAAGGTATTTTTACTTTATTGTTAGCAAAGAAATATGACGTATGGAACGATAATTATTTTACTGTTTCAAAAGATGTAAGGCAAGTTTAACATTTTTTTTTACATCTTTTGTTTGAGAGTCGATATGTTTTCGCTGGAAGGTTATGCTGTTTCGTTTAACATCACGTGCCATTCAATTTTTTTGTTCCCGCTACAAATTCGACAACACAAAAGTGCATTTTGTGTATCACGTACGTCCAATAGTAACTTTTTGATTCGGTATAGGAAAGACACGTAATATAATAGAGCATTTGAAGTAAGAAATTCGATCGGGATCCAGTCCAAAGCCATTTTTATTTTTTGCAAATCGACAAACACAACACAACAGTTCTGACATGATCAGATGTTCGACCTTAATTTATTGCATGGATGAATCTAGATCGATCGATCGATCTATTCCCATGCAGTTGACACCTTAATCAAACACAATTATAGCAGCTGCATTCATAGCCGTTATCGGTGCACCCAGCATATAGGTCGTCCCCGCATGGCCCAAGACAATCATCCGGCACGTAACATTCTTTTGCTACCTTAAAAACTACGTGGCAATTTTGAGCTTTGATCCCTTGTGAGAAACGAGAGCAAATTAATTTAATTGAGATGAATGCATGCAATGAAAAATTAATACATGTTTTACCACATCTAGTTTTAATTATAATCATAGAATATTTTACTAGCAATAAGAAAAAAAAATAATCATACAATACTACTGAAAAAGAGCAAATGACAATATATATATATATATATATATATATATATATATATATATATATATATATATATATATATATATATATATAATTTCATGGTGTATAATAGGCCGGGCGATCCGAAATCCGGTCCGGTCAACGTCAGTCTGGACTCGGACCGGCTCAGCCCACCCTCTCTGCGGATCCGTACTGGGTCAACAAAATTGGCCTATAAGTCCGGCCCGATCCAGGTGTGCAACAGTACGGATCCGGACAGGTTCACGATCGGACCAGACCGGACCAGTTAATTTATCTTATTTTATATATAATATAAGTTATATTATATACATAATAAGTGAAATTTTTTAGTAAATTTAAATAAAAAATTATAAATTATTTGTTAATAATTTTTTTATAATATATATATATTTTTTTTTTAAATAAGGAACGAAACGCCAAGTCTCCTTTCACCCAAGCAATTTTTATATATTATATATATATTTCAGATGGCAAGTTGAAACTTTTTTGCAAAACTCGCCAAATCAGTTTGCGAGATGGAAAGCAAACCGTCAATTGACTTGGGTTTTCTGACCCAAGCAATTTTTTAACAGTTTGAGTCAATTAACTTAAGCTTGCAACCAAACCACCTACGGATCTCTATTTAAAGAGCATATCTCCTTTCACCCATATGTGTAGTCGATGTAGGACTAAAATTCTCTTTACATATGAAATCTTAACCATGTGCTACATAGAAATGAGAACATTTGTTAGTTCTCTTTTATTCATTTAGTCCCACATCGACTGCACATATGGATGAAAGAAGAAATGCACTTTAAATAGAGATGCATAGGTGATTTCTTCGTCACAAATTACTACTACATCTAGTCAGTTGGCTTTACAAAAAAAATTATTACACAATCCGGTCATAAAAAAATATATTGTAAAAATTATAATTTTTTTAACTTTATATATATATATATATATATATATATATATATATATATATATATATATATATTAAAGTAAATAAAAAAATTGGGCCGGTCCAGCCCAACCCGGAACCAGCTCGGACCCAGCTCGGTCGGCTTGGACCGCCGGACACCGGTTCATGGGTTCGGGCAGGGTCCGGCTCTCACACGTCCAGGCCGGTCCGATCCGCAATTCTCTGCTGGATTTGGATCCGGACCGGCCTGAATTTGGTCCAATTCGATCAATCTAGACCTCGGGTCGGTCCGGTCCGATTCACACCTTGAGACATATTTGAAAGAAAATTTTTTACCGTGAAGTCTAAATGTTGACCTAAACTTTTGTTGTATAGCAATATAGATAAATAAAAATTAATCAAAACTAATAAATATATAAAAAATAATCAAAACTAATAAATACTTTCTCGGGCTATGCTATAACTACAACCAAATGCCTACAACTTTCTTACAACTGCCACGTGACGGTCATGTGGTGTCCATGTGATGGCCGTCCATTGGAGGAGGAAGGAGCGATGGGACCCGTTGGCTGTCCGGATAGCCGTCACGTGACAAAAACGTCACGTGGTACCGTTCATTGGAATAAAAAGGTAGGACCGAATGTGGCCCATATTGTAGGAGGGAGAGAGTTATAAGAAAGTGGTAAGCATTTGGTAGTAAACTTAGCATTATTGATACTTTCACAGGTTGCTGCTGAATTGGAACTATCTTTTTTTTTTAGTACGATAAAAAAATGACAAACGATTATTTCTCCTTTTGGTTTATGGTTTATGTTTAGGAACAAAATTGTCCAATATTAGTACGTTAACCTGCAAATGTGAACAATTCAGGTTAGGTCAGAGACGGAGCTATACAAAGACACATCGGATTGTAGTCTGGTAAAAAAATTTAATTGAGATGAATGCATGCATGCAATGCAATGAAAAATTAATACATGTTTTACCACATCCAGTTTTAATTATAATCATGAAATATTTTACTAGCAATAAGCAAAGAAAAACAATAATACAACACTACTGGAAAAGAGCAAATGACAATTTTATATATATATATATATATATACACATACACACGTAATTATCTAACAAATATCGTAAATTTAATAAACAATTTTGTAATGACTATTTTATGGTGTATAATGGACCGGGCGGTCCGGAATCCAGTCCGGTCAAAGCCGGTCTGGACTCGGACCGACTCAGTCCACCCTCTCTGCAGGTTCGGACTGGGTCGACAAAATCGACCCATAAGCCCGACCCGGCCCAGGTGTGCAACAGTGTGGGTCCGGACCGGTTCACGATCGAACCGGGCCGGGCCGGTTAATTTATTTTATTTTATATATAATATAAGTTATATTATATACATTATAAGTGAAATTTTTTAGTAAATTTAAATAGAAAATAATAAATTTTTGGTTAGTAAATTTTTTATAATTTATATATACTTTTCAAAATAAGAAACGAAACATCAAGTCAGATGGCAAGTTGAAACTTTTCGTTGAAACTTTTTTGCAAATCTCGCCTAGTCAGTTTGCGAGATGGAAAGCAAACCGTCAAAGTTGGGTCTTTAAACAACTGGGTTAGGTTAATGGAGGAAATATTGCAACATGCATTAACTGCAAACAATCAAAAGTCCTACTGGTTTGCTAATAAGAATTTGTAAATGCGTCAAAGTTGAAGGTATTTAAATGCAAATTGAGATTAAACCACATAGAATTAAAGCAACAAATATGAGAAGAAGAAAGAACCATGAGTGGAGAGAAGCATCACGAAGAAGAAGAAGATGTGAAGCATTTTCACGGCGAGTAGTCCCATGAGGAGCAGATTTCGTACACACAAGTGATCAAGGACGAGACAGTTGGGTCTTTAAATAATAGCCAGCTAGGAAGCTGTCATGTAAATGTGCTATTTAGGAATGTAATCAGAACTTGAGACAAACTTTAATTTAAAGTTCCCTCAAACCAATTCGGCTGTTCGTCTGTGTGCCGATTCAGGTCGCGTTAACAAACATAAAATTTTACATCTCCATGTATATGGAGGACACATGCTCGTTTCCAAGCATGCAATTGATCATCCAATTGAGAGTTTATTGTTCTCATATTTACAAATTAAAGATTTCTCCAAATTATATATATATATATATATATATATATATATATATATATATATATATATATATATATATATAATTTTGAGTGTTCCTTATTTACTGTTTCCTTATTTACGGCAGTTTTTGATTGATCCTTCCATAGTTCAAAGAAGATATACCATTTGGACGGCATTTGTCATATTTGTTTGGACAATTTAGAAGCCTTCCACTCCACCCGATATGTATCAAATATAGTTTTACAAAAACACTGAAAATTAGCGACAGATTTTTTTCGTCGCTAAAATGGCTATTTCTGTCGCTATTTCTAATCAGCAACGAATTGGCAACAAAAAAGTGTCGTCACTAGATTATTGATCACTTATCATGGTCAAGCTAACATGAGCACATAATCAGAGGTAGGCACCAAGTGCACAACAGGATCTACACATGCACACACAATCAACAAGAGTCTCACTATCATAGGCGTACTTCAACAAGCACGTTAACGTACGCATCAGGGCGTGCAAGGTCAAGAACACTCAAGCAAGAACCGGCATATAAATCCAGGGTACTCATGCATTACTTGAACAAAGCACGCATGCAAGCAAAGAGGGTGGCGTACTCTAAAGAAGTACGTTGAAGTGCCCCGTTTCCCCTGTTCGGGGAGCACGGCTAAGAAATATTTGGTATCGTTCGATCGGGACAAATTGAATCTAGATCCTTTCCTCGTTATGGATTGGTTTATTCGGAATCAGGTCCCACATTCAACGGATCGTGCCTCAAGGAAGGACTCGGCGACAGAATCGAGAGGGGCCTTTCCGTTGCACTGGTTTCTTTGCCCATTTTTGATGCTGCTTAGTTGCTTTCTTGTTGGTTTTGTGACTTGCCTTTTCTTGAACGGTTTCGATGGATTTCATTATCTTCATTATTTGAATTTTGCATTTCGTATCGAACCCTTAGAGACCGAAGCAGGAGATATTGATCAACTGTTAGTGCGTGCAGGTGATCGTGTAGGCGACGCACAAGCGGAGTCTTGAAGATCTCTCCTTTCTCTCTCCCGATTCACCAACTTGTGAGTGGCTCTACTTCCGATTAGCACCCTTCTTCCAAGTCTTCATTCCTAATAATCTAACCCGTTTGTGCGTTCCGATCAATGATACCAAAATAATAAATTGAGTCAAGATAAAAAAAAGTAGACTTGAAACACTTAATGCTTGTCACATAAAAATTCATATACGGTCATATTGTTGCGTGCTTGTCCACTATACATTATCCATTTTATGTTCATTTGTAGCTAGAACTTATTCATCTGTAACTTTTTAATGGGTGGTATATAACTTGTGATTTGATTATATCAGCTAGTAGACTATGTCATCGTACTGTGCTAAAGTAGTTATGTCCATGTTGATGTCTTAAAATACTTCGTATGTTAACTTAGTGTTTAGATAGTCAATGGTCATGGACTACTTGTGCATAAGGTATATTGTTCCTGCGAACGATCGCCGGGGCAACAGGGCCAATTCGTCCCGGGCGGAACAACAATTAGTCGTGCTAGCAACTTAGCACGAATGAGGCGGTAGTTCATAGCGGGGCTTGCTACCTGCGCTGCAAGCATCGTCGTCTACCCAGACTATAGTCCATGACGCCTAGTCAAGACAATGATCCTTATGTATATTTAAACTGCAAACTAACTATGTCTTCTTGGCAGGGAAGGTCATGGTAAGTTGTGTTCTGCATGTTCTGAACGGTGCAGGTAAAAGTTCACCGAACGGTGGCATATTTTGTTATGTCATTTACTTATATGAATTGCTTGTAACTTGATCTAGGACAAGATATAAAGACTACATAATGATAATATTGCACGTTCATATGAATATTGTGTCGATTGTGTGTGTTGGGTTAGCTCACCCTCACCGATACTTTTTGAAGTACTGACTCTCTTTGCAGCAGGTTCCCCGAGCCAAGGCGACCCGACGAAGAGCTAAAGCTTTCATCCCCCCCCAAACCTTTTACCGATCTGATTTGCGTTCATGTTCGTGACTTTTTTGAGCGCAAAGTATAAAATCTCAAGGAGCTCGCACATACCCTTTTGAAACTCCTAGGCGATGGTGCTAACACACATCCAAGGTGGTTTTCTTTTTTAAAATATTAATAATGGATGTAATGTATGGATCGACTATCTCATTTTATGTCCATGGTGTAAGCCCATGTGGCATCCTTTTTACTTTTGAGTCAAGAGTCTGCAATAAGATGTTCATTATAAATAAAAAAAAATTTCTACCTTCCAATGAGTGATATCTCAGTTGCGTACTCTATTGCATTTGTTTCTAAAGTATATCATTATGCCTAAGCCTTCTGCGGGCGGGCCTTACGCTCGCACGACATCACGATCGGGGGATGATTATCGATTTAGCAAAAATTGAGACGTGACAAATTGGTATAAGATCATGGCTTCAGATCCTTTGACCTTCATATTAGAAGAGTTTTCTTGAAATGACCCTGTCCCTCCTAGTTGAACTCTTGAATTCGCTTGGCCAAAATAAGATGCGTTCCATACAGTGAATCCATAATATATTTTGAGGCTGATGTAAGTTACTTTTCTTTCAACGAATAGGCTCAGAGCTGGATGCACAAGTGCAGGTAGTTGTGCAGGTGCAAGGGAGCAGTTTCTGCACTTCGCCCTCTGTCGATCCATTCGAGAGGATGATGTGTTTGATGGAAACGTAGCAGAGGCAGGCAAAATTATGTCAAAGCCAATTCGAGTCCCGAATTGAGGCTCAATTTCAGGCACAGCAGACTCAGACCGAGACACAACAGAAGCCAATGGATACCTTGCAAACGATTGTGACGATGCTCGTCGCCAACAACCATTCTGCATCAACGGCCGCCGCGACAGTGCCTGTTGTAGCCAAAACTATGTCACGCCCCAGTCCTAAAATATCGAGGGACTAGCCATGTGGCAATGGCTAGAAGCACAACTCCAATAGACAAACCCAATTTAATGGACCCGTTAGAGTGCACTTCAGTTGTAACATAGATAAATAAAGTCTACTACTCCTATCACAGTATATAATCTAAACTAATCTCATCCACAGACAGTAATCACAATACAAAAAGATAGAACAATCAAGAAAATAAATAAAGAAAACTGTCCATCACAACTCCAAAACTATATAATGTCACAGGGAATAACCTATCATCAAAACTAAAGAAAAGAAATAAAACTGAGTACATCTATCTAGTGGTCACAGAAACAAGTCTCAATATCTAAAGAACATGAAAAGTAAATAAAATAATAACTGTGCTCAAGAGAAGTCCTCGAGCACAACCTCGTCCTCTGATGCAAGTACAACTCCAATGTCAGCTCATGTCCCGTAAACCTCGGGGTAACTCTCCTCAGCTATACCTGGGGACATAATCCAGATCTAGGTCCTCAGGGGACATGGCAAGGTACAAGAATAACTCAAGCCAAGTACAGTAAATATTAGAAATAATAAAAAAAGGTGTGCTCAGGGTATCTAACATAACCCATCTATGTGTATACAAATGAAAACGTACTCGTCCGCTAAACCATCAGGTTTCATACATATACTAGGGGTACTAGTGATAGTATTAATAATAGTAGTAGGTATGTACAAGCCCCGTCAAGGTACTTGCAGTACTATAATACTAGTAGAGTTTGGTAGTCCAGCGGTACAGTAAGTTTTTCCCAACCTTATGTATCTCACGCCTCATGTCATGAAATGCAAGACAATCTCTATCTATCAAGTCAAGGTATAAATAATAGCACTAGTACAAGTCTCCAGCCTTGTCCTAAAATAGAAACCGAGATCCTCGAATATCTCAAGGGTGGCTCAAGTGCATGAAAGTCAAGTATAACGTCTTATGTTAAATCATGCAAGAGTAGTACGAGTAGGTAAGCGCTGACAATACAACTAACGATACCCGAACTTCACATACGGAAGTTGGCACCCGAATCTAATCCTGAAGCTAAGTATCGTGACGGTCCTAGGTCATCATAATTACAAGCAATAAAAGAAACATCAAAAATAAAATAACTAGAGCACAATCTACTGTGAACAAGGCAAGGTACACTTGCCTTCTGTCTGCTGCTGCGTTGTAGTGAGTCCTAAGTCCACGTCCGATGTTGTTGCATCTCCGATGTGTCCTGTCAATAATATATAAATAAATACTTAATTCTAATATTTACTAATTTTATATAAATTATAGAATCATCATGCGCTCGTCAATTATGTCGCATTATTGGTGCCAATGACACTACGCATGACTAGTGCGGTACGTCGTACGCTATCGTACACCCCATGTTACGTTCGACCATAACATGGAGAACACGCATACATGTATATAATATATATAATTTAACATTATAATTGCATGTATATTATTATATATACATATTCATTATTTTACGCATAAAATACACACGTACAAGTTCCTTACAACTTAGTGATCAATTGTCCATAGGTTCAGACCCTAATATACATGATTTAATATATATATATATATATATATATATATATATATATATATATATATATATATAATCTGAAATAACTCCAATAATTTCTAAAATTAATATTAAAATTTGAATTTAAATTATTTAAAATTCAATAACTCATATTGCATGCTACAACTTAACAAAACCTATGAATGTGCTTGCATGATCAACTAGTAGGTTGCATGGGTTATATATAAGAAGCGAGGGGGTTATTGATCATGCATGGATGGGTTCTTAGTTCTCTAACATATACATACATACATGAATGAATGAAGGAGGGTTTGATCAACTTACCAAGTCTTGATGCCTACGAGCTTCGGTTGAAGTCCGACTGCTTTCCGACTTCACGAAGGAGTTATTCCGCCTTTAGGTCAACCCGTAGTTGATGGAGAGCGACTGTGAGGTATTGGAGAGGTGGTTCAAGGCTGCTAGGGGAGGCCGCTGCTGCTGTGGGCCGTGGGTTAGGGGGAGGAGGTCGTCGGGTTGGTGTTGGTGTTGTTGTCAAGGGTGGTGTTATTGTCAGAGGTGGTGTTGGTGTCGGTGGTGGAAGAAAGAAGGGGTTTTAGGTCACATTGTTGGTCATATTTGGATCCTGTAGGGACTCAAATAAATGTAACACCGAAGTCATGCACTTAGTAGGTCATATTTGGCTAGGGGTTATATAAATCAGTTTCAGAATTTGACGTCACGTTGCCCATCTAAATTGATTGTAACAAAAAAGGGATTTCTAAAATCAAATAAATATTGTATAAATGTACTAATAAAATACTAATACTTTTTAAATAAAATAAAATATACCAATTTTACTGTAATATCCTTAGTTGAATTTTAGGATGATTACAGACCGGGAGACTTCAGGGCTCTCAGGAACCTCGACCCTTAGACGAGAAGGGTTCCATCCTTCAAATATCAGCGTTTAAGAAGATGTGTTATGCTACCTTTAAAGGGATCGAGGAACCCTCCATGACTTTGGATTGGCTGGTTGAGATAGAGGACCACTTTGAAGTGCTTCGCATGGATGAGAAGAAGAGAGTTGCTTGCGCTCAGCTTCAACTTCAGCTCCAGCTCCGTTTAAATGCACATGATTGTTAGGATATGCATAAACAAGCGATCTTGAGTGAAGATAACAAGACGACTATCTCTTTGTCTATGTTTCTTAAAGCCATCGAAGATGAGTACCTTCCACCTACCGTCCTTCACGAGAAGGAAGACAAATTTACACATCTTCAACAAGGAAATATGACAGTGCGGTAGTACACCACATAATTCAGCAGGCTTGGAAAATTTGGTAAGTCTCATCTATGTGACATCAAAAGTCGAGCCCGAAGATTTAAAATAGGACTATGACCTTTTATTCATACCCACATTGTCGTCCCTTAGTACCATACCATATGAGAGTCTCTAAACCATGCCCTCTCCCTAGAGTCACAGTACCTCCCAGTTTACACCTGCGCTGTACAAAATTTCCATCACAAGCACCCTAGCAACATAGGTAATTCCAATGTGCATAAGTGCCACAACAATGGAGGCTCTCAGGACCATGACCTAGGAAAGAACCAAGGGCCACCTTGTGCCTACTGCCATAGGCCGGGACACACTGTCAACGACTGTCGTATTCGAAAAGGGGGTTGTTTCGTTTGTGGTAAGTTTGGCTACTTAGCCCACGATTGTCGGGATCGCCCCAACGACCCCCTTTCGCGCCGTCCATAACAGCAACATCGTCCACCTCAGAATCAAGGTCAAGCACCTTGAGCGAACCAGACGGCACCACAGAACGCTCAAGTCTGGGTCTATGCTCTGACTCGGGAAGAGGCTTCGGATTAAACACGGTGGTGTCAGGTATATTACTTTTCAATAATGTACCTGCTCGAGTATTATTTGATTATGGTGCCACACATAGTTTCATTGAGGTAGATTTTGTCGATGAGAAGACATTCTATGACACCGTTAGGCCTAAACCTTAGCGTCAGTACTCCATTGGGCATGGATTTGTCGGCTCACTTAGTTTGTCGTGAAGGTAATATTTGCATCGGAGGAAGAAAATTATCACTTGATGCGATAGTCTTAGACATCAGGGACTACGACATTATTCTGGGGATGGATTGCCTTGGCACTGGCTCTACTACCATTGATTGTGCGAAAAAGAAAGTCGTATTTCATCTACATGGCGAGATCAAATTTTGTTATACGTGCAGTCCACCATCGAGAGCGCTGGATGCCTTTATGGTGATCTCTGCAATGTCTGCTTGGCGGATGATACATTTCGGCTGTGATGGGTACTTGCTGTCCGTTCAAGACACACAGCGAGATTACGAAAACGTAGATTCTAGTTCCATTGTGGCATATTTTTTTGATGTGTTTTTAATTGAGATGCCTGACATGACGTCCGACCGAGAGATAGAGTTCACCATTGATACATTTCCTAATACTCGACCGATTTCCAAAGCTCCGTATCGAATAACACCAGCAGAACTAAAAGAGTTAAAGGTCTATTTACAAGAATGGTTAGATCATGGGTATATTCACCCTAGCGTGTCTCCGTGGGGCACGTCTGTATTATTTATAAAGAAAAAGGATGGTTCGATGTGGCTCTGCATTGACTATCGTGAATTGAATAAGACCATTGTTCGAAACAAGTACCCCCTTCCTAGGATCAATGACCTCTTTGATCAAATATAAGGTGCGACGGTATTTTCAAAAATTGATCTTCGCTCGGGTTACCATCAGCTCAAGATCAAGCCGGACGATGTGCCAAAGTCAGCCTTTTGCACTCGCTATGGCCACTATAAGTTTTTGGTAATGCCATTCGGACTGACCAATGCCTCTGCTACCTTTATGGACTTGATGAATCGTATGTTCCGGCCATATCTCGACAAGTTTTTAGTAGTGTTCATTGATGATATCGTGGTGTACTCGAAGAATAGGGAGGAACATGCAGAGCACTTGTGGACCATTCTATAGACTCTTTGGGACAATAAGCTATACGAAAAACTGAGTAAGTGTGAGTTCTTCCTGAGCAGTATATCTTTCCTCGGGCACATTATTTCTGTGGGAGGCATTTCTCTTGATCCAAAGAAAGTTGAAGCCATCATCGAGTGGAAGGGGCATGCATCCGTCAGCGAGATTTGAAGCTTCCTCGGGCTAGCGGGCTACTACAGGCATTTCGTGAAAGACTTTTCCAAGTTAGCATCACCTCTGACTCGCCTCACACAGAAGGAAGTTGTATTTGACTGGTCTGCCAACTGCGAAGCCACGTTTGAAGAGTTAAAGCAACGTATCACCTCTGCTTTGCTACTTGCACTACCAAACGAGAACTCGGGATTCCAAATATTCAACAACGCGTCAGGACAGGGCTTGGGGTGTGTACTTATGCAGCAGGATAGGGTGATAGCCTACGCATCTAGACAACTAAAAAAGTACGAGAAAATTATATTACGCATGACCTGGAACTAGCGACAATTGTGTTCGTGCTAAAATTGTGGCGACACTACCTATATGGAGTGGCTTGCCGAATTTACACTGATCACAAAAGTTTGAAGTACCTATTCACCTAAACGGCCTTCTAACGACAGCAGAGTTGGCTAAAATTGATCAAAGACTATGACTTGACGATCGACTACACGCCTGACAAAGAAAATATTATAGAAGATGCTTGAGTCGAGTGTTTGCAAGATCCATGTCCGTTGATCGCAGGTTACAAAGAGACTTTGAGGAAATGGGTATTAAACTCTGAATACGATACTACGACGCACGAGTTGTTAAGATATGATAAATACCCAATCTATTAAAAACATTCGCATATACTCAGAGGACGACCCATTTCTAAGCAAAATATACGAGCTGATTCTAGAGGGGAAGGCGAAGGACTTTGTAGTATATGAGAATAGAGTGTTGCGAGTGAAGGAAAGGCTATGCATCCCCAACGACGCAGAACTCAGAAAGGAGATCCTTGCGGAAGCTCACTATGCAGCTTATACAGTCCATCCTGGGAGCACAAAGATGTATAAAGACCTTCGCACTATTTTCTGGTGGCACGACAAGAAGAAAGATGTGGTACTCTTCGTGTCGTGTGATGCCCTAGTCCAAAATATGTAGGACCAGGAATACGTGACACGCCAGCTACGCATTCGACCATACTCTAGTCTGACTCAAATACGTATAAGCTGTATAATATAAAGGGCACTATCTAGATATCCCATAAATGTAAACCTCTATGTCTCAATCCATAATGTACAGAAGTATACAAGAAAGAGCTATATGTGCTAAAGTCGGTCGCCCAATAACACACTAACTCGAATAGACTCGAAAAGAAGTATGAGTCTATAAAAACTAGGCTACAACAGCAGATGAATAATCAATATAAAATAACTATAATGCTGGTAGATATGATGTGAGTACTTGGTACCATGCTCGCAAGACATGCAACTCCATCAGCAACTCCAAATGCTCCGTAATCGTCTATGCTGAAAAACTGGCAGGGAACCAGGTCCTCAGAGGAACATAACAAGGTACAAAAATACAGCATGCCAAGTAAACAGAAAGTACAAGTGCAACAACAAGGTACTCTATCATAACCAAACAAGTGTGACACAGTTTGAAGACAATGTTCGACGCATGGGGGCTATCTAAAATAAAACCGTAGCTCTGAACACAGAGACACACGGGGCGTACCGTAGCTCCGAGCACAAAGTCACACGGGTGATACACTACTCCAGAATACAGGATCACTACATATACATATATAAGCGCGTACAGAGGAGCCCAAACGTCTAGTAACTGTCTTCCCCTTCCCAAGCGGTCAACGATGGTGCGCTGAACCAGAACCTCTATCTAACAGTCTCGACAAACAAAAATAACTCAACAGACGCGACCCTAAGGTCATCCCAGTCTCTGGCCATGATGTCAGTATTAGGATACATGAATCTGGCACTATCACAGTGTATGAGTGTGTCCTGGGGTGTCGATATACTCAGGTACGCACATCGAGGTGTTACGAACATATAACAATTATTCCAAGACGTTACGACGAACGTCTACACCCGGTTGTGATCCGGATGCGAAGTATCGAACGTCAACATAAATACGTGCATAATGTACATAAAGAAATAATAAATATCTATAATCTGAAATACAGGATGGCAAGGTACACTTGCCTGCGTGCGGCTGCTGATGACGGGGTCCCGGTACCACGTCCAAGCCCTCAGGTCCCGCAGTACCTAGAGATGAGATACAAACCAAAATTATAATCTATTCCACGTCAAACAGAGATGCGACACACATCTACACCTACACTCAGTCTCAGCTACGACTCACAGGGACAAGACACTAGGGGGGTTGACCACAGTTGACTATCGGTACGATACGTCAAATCATCTAGTCATCAGTACCACATCATCAAACCATCCTCAAAATACAGTTAACGATTATAGTTCCTTCGTTTAATATCGTTGTTACCAAACACATAGTACTGCTCTAAATTAAACACCTTAAATTTTCAGTCTCTAAATTACCGATCAGGGGTTTTACCCTACACACAAGTCCTCAATCAAACATTCACCTACTATCCTTACTAACTATATATTTAACTTGAGCATTTTATACTACATACCACATGGACAAGTTTCCTCTACATAATATCCATTGTTCATTGGATCACAAAATTATACCATTCCGACCACCATATAATATACATACTCCTGTTAATACTGTTCTCTATCTTCTTCTGTATACACACGATCTAACATCATTCCTTAATGGTGAATTCAACCACAACCCATGCTAACATTCCTATATACTCTGTATAAGTAATGCTTCTCTTCCAAACTAAAATACACAAGTATAAATCATCAAACCATGCTCATAAGCCCTAACTAATGCACACAACCATAAATATCAAGAACCCTAATCCTCAAATATATTTTATGCCAAAACCCTAACTAAACCACATATAAAAAGCAACCTAAACATAACTTAACTATAAACAATATATAAATAAAAGACAAGGTGAGGGGAGAGTTTGTCACGACCCGCACCCGGAATTTGGGCATGAGTCGTGGGTACGTCCAGCCTACGCCGCAGCATCGGCGGTAGAACGCTGTCTATGTCTCAACATATAATATATCCTGTCAATAGTCTCAACTCCGCACGGAGGACAATGATAATAATCCACAGTTCTATGATATACTCAATCACAAGCTAATAGAAAAATAGCACGATGAGAATAGAAAAGAGTTCTAAAAAAAACCAACCACAATAAGTCCAACTCAAATCCTGGGTCTAAATAACCTCACAAAGTCACAAAATAATAAATACAACTCAGTCTCAGTCTAAAACAATAAATGCAGAAAAATAATCTAAGAACAGCCAGGTAAATTTTCCTCTAGGCTAGGCAACTCCTCTGGGGTTTCTGGAGTGAAATCACCCTCTAATCCTGGGCCGTAATGAGTGGGGCACAAGCTCTCCAGGTCCTCTGAAAAATGATATCCAGTCAGGATTGGAGCGAAGCACAAGCACTAACAGCAGTTTCATTAAATTGACAAAATCTATAAACAGTGTAAGAAATACAAGATGGAAATAAATGCTGGAAATGTAAAGTACTGGAGAAAATAGAAATAGGCAAAAGAGCATCTAGCAATGAACAATAAATAGTAAATGCTAGACAATAAGTAGTGAATGCTGGAACAGGTGAATCTGAATAAAATAGACATCTAGCTAAGTGTTTGAATTATCAGTTTATTATGTGATCGGCTTGGGACTTGATCAGGCTGGTTATATATGATTAACTATGATTCTTGTAGGTCAGGCTAACCATATGGTTAGCTATGATGCATGTAGTGGTCAGGTTAATCATATATAACAACTATGATGCATGTAAGATGGTCAGGCCGCACCCAACGTGAGAAGTGAGGTGAGCTATGATGCATGTAAATGATTTGGATATGATCACATAATCTACTAATAGTTCCCTATCCCCCAGCTAGCACGATAGATTCCAATCACGACTCCTCATGATGGGGATCTAGGGTGCTAACCCGTGTATCCACAGTGTCGGAATCGAGTATGTAATACACTACAATTTATAGAAGTAATCAATAATGAAAACTGTCAGAGAATGTACTCGCCTGTGGTCCTGAGCAAAATGTGAGGATCGATGTCCAAAGTGGGATTACAATCACCTATATATAAGATATCAAGGTTAAAATGGTGTTTGGAATCATAAAAGTGATTAGCTAAGTTGAAATGAGGGTGTTAGGCCATTTCTAGGTCTATACTAGGTTTAGGTCCAAAACTAATTAATTAGTCTATAAGGTCACTAACTAATGAAAATAATATATAAGTACTATGATACTATATATATATATATTGGTCTATAATAACTAACACTTATGTCTTAACTGTCATAGACATACTTATATATATATTACCTTAACTGCTACTGCACACACACAGAAATTTAATACACTGAGGCACACAGGAACCTATCTAACTGATACCTAAAACACTCTGCACTCTAAGACACTCACAACCACACTGTACTTAACACAAACTCACTCTACACACACAGATTTTCTGCACCTACTGAAATCAGAATGTTGGTTTCTAGGATACACACATTACCACCCAACTGATTTTAATATGACCAAAGCTACCTCTCCCCAACATACTGACACAGGTAGACACATGTACTTAGCTAGGTTCACACCTACACACAGGTTCTGAAATCTGAAAGGAACTAGGATACACACATACATGTTGATTCCTAGACACACTGATACACAGTGGTCCACAGTTAAATACACAGGCGCTCATCTCACACTGCTCACACACAGGTATCCTCACACTGAACTCATGGACACAGTTTGGTTTTAGATGAACTGATACTGTACTCACTCACTCACAGTTTCACCTCCCCCTACACTACCTAGAACTAAACATATTGAAACCATACAATGGCACTCAAGCAACTGATACTCTACACTCCAGCACCAACTCACTGATACTCCCAGATATTGACACTGGCACACAGTCTCACTACTGCAGTGACAAAATACTTCTTCCTGGTCTCACTCCCCTCTTACAACACAAAACTCAACTGATACATAACACGCATTGCTAAGTTTTATTTCACAGGTTCAAAGTCTGAACTACACAGGCTCACACACACACTTAGACACACACAGATAGGTACACAGGTTTCATATTGACTTACACAGCACACACTGAAAATTAGTTACTGATACACAGAACTTGAGACTCACCTGGACCTTAATACTCCAGTATGTCCAACTGCTCCCTGAGAAAACTATGCTCACAAGAAAAATACACTGAAACACAGGGTCATACACAACACATACCTCACAGGCACACTGAACTCAGACTCTCGCTGAACTCCCTCACCCTGATATTGGGATACACACAGACATAAAAATCCTACACACACCTCTGAAAATTAAATACCTACACACTGTCACATTTATACTGCACTGGACACTTGATACACAGCCCTCACAAAATCACTCACAGCTCTGAACCAAACCCGACTGTGCACAGTTCATTTCCCCCACAGTGTATTCCCCTCTTTAAATCACACAACAGATCTATATACATATGTATAAGTATATATATATATATCCATCATACATCATACATCAAATTAGATAATAATAGAGTAGAATTAGATATGCAACCTCTGTGAGGTATTTCATCGAACACATAAAATACAGAAACCGAATTTACCTAGAAACACAAGAATCCTCAAACAAAACCTTAAGAATCGAAATCTAACTTACATGTTGGAGGATGAAATAGGTCTACATGCAACCACCTAGGGTTAGGGTTCACGAAAAATTTGGGAACCCAATGTTGGGACACCTAAAACCCAAATTCTAAACCCTAAATCGAAACTACACAGTAGGGGGGTTTCCTAATGGCAGTTTATATTAGAAACAGAAATTGAATGAATAAAAAATAGGGTTTTACCTGCAGGGATGGTTTCTCCGATGGAAGTTCTTCTTCCCCAAGGTTCCTTGACCCAAGTTCCTTGCTTCCCTTGCCTTGAAGGAGGAAAATGATATCCCTAGGATTTCATCTCGAATTTGGGGTGGAGAACAAGTGGTTTTTCTTATGGAGGCTAGGGTTTCTTCTTTCTATATGAAGAATGGCTTTGAGAGAGGCTTCCCTTTTATATTAAACCAAGCTAGGGTTTCTAATACATAGTTTTTAAGTTAAACCCTAAGGTGAGGTCATGTAGAACCTAATTAACTAAGGTTTAGTCAGTCTAGGGTTTGAGGTTCAACCTATAAATTTGAATTCTAGGGTTTCTCTAGAATTAGGTTTTCAATTTAGGGTTTCATTAAAGCTAGGTCATGACTTAGGGTTTCACTCTAGGGTTAGTCCTAATGGAAGATTCTAGGGTTTGACCTAAATCCAATATCACTAACAATATAAATAGTTTATAAACTCAGCAGATTAATTAAATACATAATTATTCAAAATAGTGAAATTACACAAATGCCCTTATCTGGAAATGTGGCAGTGACAAGTCTACCCTCCTAAAAGAAATTTCGTCCTCGAAATTTGGACTGAACAGAACAAGAATAAAATCAGAAAGGGATATACCTCAAGTCTAGAAGAGATACGGGTATTGCTCGCGCATTTCGTCCTCTCTCTCCCAGGTCGACTCCCCTGGAGAGTGATGTCTCCATGCAACACGAACCAAAGAAATAGTTTGGTTCCGCAACACCTTCTCTCTGCGGTCCAAGATCTCTACGGGCTGCTCGGGGTAGCTGAGCGTCGGGCCAACCTCAATCTCCGAGTGATCAAGTACGTGACTAGGGTCTGCCACGTATCGTCTCAGCTGCGACACGTGGAACACATCATGCACTCCCTCTAATACAGGCAGCAAGTCCAGTCTATATGCCACTGCACCTATCCTCGCAAGGATACCGAAGGGTCCGATGTAGCGTGGGCTAAGCTTCCCGTCTCTGCCAAAATGAATCGTACCACGCGTCGAAGAAATCCGTAGGAATACTAGATCGCTAACCTAAAACAAAATAGTCTCAACATGCAGTCTAAACAAACAACACAAACCAGAAAATAACAATCTATACCTGAAACTCAAGGGGTCTACGGTGGCTATCGGCCCAATGCCGCTATCTGTCCTGCGCCACTCGCAGTCTGTCTCTGATGAGTTCCACCTTTTCTGCTGCATCCACAACCATTTCTGGTCCTAGCAAGGCTCTCTCTCCAACGTCGTCCCAAGATAACGGTGTACGATACCTCCTTCCATAAAGAGCCTCAAATGGTGATATCTCGATGCTGGCCTGGTAGCTGTTGTTGTAAGCGAACTACCAGGTGCAGATGATCCTCCCAAGAACCTCCGAGATCTAGAACGCAAGTGCGTAGCATATCCTCGAGAGTCTGAATAGTCCTTTCAGACTGCCCGTCTGTCTGGGGGTGGTATGCGGTACTGAACTTGAGCTGAGTGCCCAAGCTAGCCTGCAGACTCCTCCAGAAGTGGGAAGTGAAACGGCTATCCCGATCCGAGATGATGCTTACAGGAACTCCATGAAGCCTAACGATCTGTCGCACGTACATCTCTGCTAGCCTCTCTGTCGACGTGCCCACCTTGAAAGGTAAGAAATGGGCTGGTTTGGTCAACCTGTCCACGATGACCCAAATCGCGTCCTTCCCTCCTGGAGAACGTGGAAGCCCTGAAACGAAATCTATGGTCACATGCTCCCATTTCTATTCTGGAATCGGTAAAGGTTGAAGCAACCCACCTGGCCTCTGCCGGTCTGCCTTTACCTGCTGGCACACTAGACACCGAGATACGAAGCATGCTACCTCGCGCTTCATTCCATACCACCATACGTGCTCCCTCAAGTCTCGATATATCTTGTTGGCACCGGGATGCATCGAGTACTGAGAGCGGTGTGCTTCCTGCAAAACCTTCTCGCGCAGCTCCCCGCTCGGCACACACATCCTCGTGCCGTGCCGTAAGGAACCATCATCTGCGATAGTAAAGTCGTCCGACAATCCTGTCTGAACCTGTGCTCTGATACTCCTCAGTGCCTCATCATCGTACTACGCCGCTCTGATTTTGTCCATTAGCTCGGACTGTATCTGCAATCACCACATCTGTATCTCAGTACCGGGAACTAACACCTCAATCTCCAAGCTCTCCAAATCCGCCAGCAAATGTCTATCTGTCGTCAAGTACATAGCCATCGGATACCTGCTCAAGGCATCGGCGACTACGTTGGCCTTCCCTGGATGGTACTGCAATAAAATATCAAAGTCCTTCATCAATTCTAACCACCTCCTCTGCCTCATGTTCAGCTCCTTCTGTGTGAATACGTACTTCAAGCTCTTGTGGTCTGTAAAAATCTCCACGCGTTCTCCGTACAGGTAATGTTTCCATAGTTTTAGAGCGAAAATAACTGCTGCCAATTCCAAATCGTGGGTGGGATAGTTCTCTTCATGAGGGCGTAATTGCCTGGAAGCATAGGCAATCACCTTTCCGTGCTGTTGAAGAACACATCCCAGACCCTTCCCTGAAGCATCACTGTAGATGGTGAAACCACCTGTCCCTGCTGGCAACGTCAAAACTAGAGCTGTCGTCAACCTTTTCTTCAGTTCATCAAATGCAGCCTGGCACTCCTCCGTCCAGACAAAATCCACATCCTTCCTAGTCAATCTGGTCATTGGCGCTGCAATTCTGGAGAAGTCTTGTACAAACCTCCTGTAGTATCCTGCTAGCCCGAGAAAACTCCTGATCTCAGCTACCGAACTGGGGGTAGCCCACGACTTCACTGCCTCGATCTTCTGTGGGTTAACCGAGATTCCGTCACCCGATACCACATGCCCAAGAAATTCAACCTTGTCGAGGAAGAATTCACACTTAGAGAGTTTCTCGTACAGCTTCTCCCTCCTGAGAGTCTTTAAGACCAACCTCAGGTGCTCTTCGTGCTCCTCCGGAGTCTTGGAATACACAAGAATATCGTCGATGAACAACACTACGAACTTGTCAAGGTACTGGTGGAACACCTTGTTCATCAAGTTTATGAATACTGTCGGTGCATTGGTTAAACCAAATGGCATCACCATGAATTCAAACTGGCCGTATCTGGTCCGAAAAGCTGTCTTCGGCGTGTCTTCTCTCTTCACCTTCACCTGGTGATAGCCTGACCTCAAATTTATCTTTGAAAATACCCTTGCCCCGCTCAACTGATCGAAAAGATCATCTATCCTCGGCAGCGGGTACTTGTTCTTAATAGTGATATTGTTCAAAGCTCTATAATCAATGCACATGTGCACCGTGCCATCCTTCTTCGGTACGAACAATACCGGAGCTCCCCATGGTGATGAACTGGATTTGATGAAACCTTTGTCCTGCAGCTCCTCGACTTGCTTCTTCAGTTCTGCCAGCTCACTGTTGTTGACTCTATAGACATGTTGTGAAATGGGCTCCGCTCCAGGAACCAAGTCTATAGAGAATTCAACATCTCTGTCTGGCGGCAAGCCTGGCAACTCCTCTGGAAATACATCCAGGAACTCCGCTATCAGAGGATGTGGCAACTCCTCTTCTTCTGTCCTGGCTCCGCAAAATGTGCTCCTGCTCTGTTCCGCTGCTCCTCTGACAACCTCAAACTCCGACTCTCCTGGTGGTCTAAATAATACTCTGCCTCTAAAACAATCTATAGTAGCATGATGCCTACTCAACCAGTCCATTCTGAGTACAATATCGTACCCCGGAAGTGGCATGACGAGTAAGCTCACGCTCAACTCTCGGCCTTCTACTGACACTCTTCGGTCCTTGCAGTGATCACGGACTAGGATAATACCTCCACCAGTCGTGATCTTGCAAGTCCTAGCTAATGGTTCTGTGTCTAAATGATGTCGAAGTGCATAAGATACTGACACAAAACTATGGGAAGCGCCAGAGTCAAATAAGGTAAATACGGGAATACAATCGAGAAGAACCGAACCTGTGATCAAGTCTCCTGCTGGCTCGATCTCCTCGACTGCCATGCCGTACGCTCGCCCCTGGGGTACACCTCTCTGCTGCTGGTGCTGGGCAAACTTCTGATGTTGTGGTGGAAGTGGTCCCCTCTGTTGTTGGCCTCCTGGTACGGTAGGTACCCTGTCTGGTCCTCTCTGGGTGGCTGCTCCACCCTGACCTGAACGAATCGTTGGGCAATCCTTCAGCTGGTGTGTCGTCGATCCGCAGGATAGACATGAGCCCAATCTCTTCCTACAAATATCTCTAGTATGTCCCATCTTCCCGCAGTACGCACACTGGATGGCGGGCTGAGTCTGTCTCTGTTGCTGCTGCTGGACCTGTCCTCGGGCTGGTGCCTGATGCTGCTGCTGAAAGGGTCTCTGTTGTTGCTGCTGAAAGTGTGGACGCTTTCCCGGTCCTGCACTACTGTTTGCTCCTCCGGAACTATCGCATCCCCTCTTGGGCCTGAGGCCCAAGTCATCCTCGGCTATCTGGGCATCCATCAATATGCCCTCGTAGGTAGCTGTGCGACGTCCCGACGTGCGAGACTTGATCTCCCTTGCCAGTCCCTTTCAGAACTTCTGGGCCCTGTCCCCCGGATCTCTAATCATCGATGGCGCGAAGCGGCTCAGGCGGGAAAACTTCGCGGCATACTCATCGACGGACGAACTCCCCTGGGCTAAGTCATGGAACTGACTCTCCAAAGCTCCCAGGGCAACATCAGGAAAGAACTTCTCCTTGAAGAGCTCCTTGAAATCCTCCCAAGTGAGTCCCCTGCGCAAGAGTCTCGGCTCCGTACGAAACCATGTCAAGGCAATATCGAACATCTGGCTGCCAGCGGCCTCGATCTGGAGGGCCTCTGGAAGCTGTGCCAAGCGTAAGTTTCTCTCGATGTCCTCTAGCCAATCATCGGCATAGAATATCCCTTCTGTCCCCTTGAACTCCCGAGGCATCATCCTCTTGAAATCTACAATGGTGCCCGACCTCTGGTGGTGCTGATCAGGACGCTGCTGCTGCTGAGTAACTCTCTCCACAGCCTGGAGAGCCACTTGATGAGCATTCTCCATGTTCACCCTCATCATCTCTGTCTGAGCCTGATGTGCCTCAGCCTGCACTCTTTGGGTCTCTGCCGACGTCCTCTGGGCATGAATCAAGGCGAACATCTGTGCCCCATCGACAGGCACACCTCCTGGATGTTGAACTGGTGGTGGTGGTGGTAGAGGCCCCGTCGTAGCTGAGGGGACCCTCTGAACAGGTGGTGGAGGACCCCCGAATGCTGCAGACACTCCCACATGTACTGAAGATGTAGGAGGTGCTGCGGATGTCTGTCCGGCAGGGCTAGAGGTGGCAGACCTCTCTGAATCTGCTGCTCCGAGTCTCTGGGACCTCCTCGGCGGCATCCTGAAGACAGATCGAAAGATTTAATTAAGGCAATAGATACGATATCATCAAGGAAGGACAGTAAATTTGTAAAGGAAAAATCAGTAAGAGTAGTATCATAAGAATTCAGAATTCCCTAATTGTGATTGAGCATACCCTCGGCCAAATTCTTATTTCCTAAAACAGGCTCGTAGTAATACTCTAAGCGAGCACCACTACGATATCGCTCTAATGCGAATCTAGGACTCGACCTGCATAGGCCACCACTAAAAATGTGTCACGACCCGCACCCGGAATTTGGGCATGAGTCGTGGGTACGTCCAGCCTACGCCGCAGCATCGGCGGTAGAACGCTGTCTAGGTCTCAACATATAATATATCCTGTCAATAGTCTCAACTCCGCACGGAGGACAATGATAATAATCCACAGTTCTATGATATACTCAATCACAAGCTAATAGAAAAATAGCACGATGAGAATAGAAAAGAGTTCTAAAAAAAACCAACCACAATAAGTCCAACTCAAATCCTGGGTCTAAATGACCTCACAAAGTCACAAAATAATAAATACAACTCAGTCTCAGTCTAAAATAATAAATACAGAAAAATAATCTAAGAACAGCCAGATAAATTTTCCTCTAGGCTAGGCAACTCCTCTGGGGTTTCTGGAGTAAAATCACCCTCTAATCCTGGGCCGTAATGAGTGGGGCACAAGCTCTCCAGGTCCTCTGAAAAATGTTATCCAGTCAGGATTGGAGCGAAGCACAAGCACTAACAGCAGTTTTATTAAATTGACAAAATCTATAAACAGTGTAAGAAATACAAGATGGAAATAAATGCTGGAAATGTAAAGTACTGGAGAAAATGGAAATAGGCAATAGAGCATCTAGCAATGAACAATAAATAGTGAATGCTAGATAATAAGTAGTGAATGCTGGAACAGGTGAATCTGAATAAAATAGACATCTAGCTAAGTGTTTGAATTATCAGTTTATTATGTGATCGGCTTGGGACTTGATCAGGCTAGTTATATATGATTAACTATGATTCTTGTAGGTCAGGCTAACCATATGGTTAGCTATGATGCATGTAGTGGTCAGGTTAATCATATATAACAGCTATGATGCATGTAAGATGGTCAGGCCGCACCCAACGTGAGAAGTGGGGTGAGCTATGATGCATGTAAAGGATTTGGATATGATCACATAATCTACTAATAGTTCCCCATCCCCCAACTAGCACGATGGATTCCAATCATGACTCCTCATGATGGGGATCTAGGGTGCTAACCCGTGTATCCACAGTGTCAGAATCGAGTATGTAATACACTACAATTTATAGAAGTAATCAACAATGAAAACTGTCAGAGAATATACTCGCCTGTGGTCCTGAGCAAAATGTGAGGATCGATGTCCAAAGTGGGATCACAATCACCTATATATAAGATATCAAGGTTAAAATGGTGTTTGGAATCATAAAAGTGATTAGCTAAGTTGAAATGAGGGTGTTAGGCCATTTCTAGGTCTATACTAGGTTTAGGTCCAAAACTAATTAATTAGTCTATAAGGTCACTAACTAATGAAAATAATATATAAGTACTATGATACTATATATATATATATTGGTCTATAATAACTAACACTTATGTCTTAACTGTCATAGACATACTTATATATATATTACCTTAACTGCTACTGCACACACACAGAAATTTAATACACTGAGGCACACAGGAACCTATCTAACTGATACCTAAAACACTCTGCACTCTAAGACACTCACAACCACACTGTACTTAACACAAACTCACTCTACACACACAGATTTTCTGCACCTACTGAAATCAGAATGTTGGTTTCTAGGATACACACATTACCACCCAACTGATTTTAATATGACCAAAGCTACCTCTCCCCAACATACTGACACAGGTAGACACATGTACTTAGCTAGGTTCACACCTACACACAGGTTCTAAAATCTGAAAGGAACTAGGATACACACATACATGTTGATTCCTAGACACACTGATACACAGTGGTCCACAGTTAAATACACAGGCACTCATCTCACACTGCTCACACACAGGTATCCTCACACTGAACTCATGGACACAGTTTGGTTTTAGATGAACTGATACTGTACTCACTCATTCACAGTTTCACCTCCCCCTACACTACCTAGAACTAAACACATTGAAACCATACAATGGCACTCAAGCAACTGATACTCTACACTCCAGCACCAAGTCACTGATACTCCCAGATATTGACACTGGCACACAGTCTCACTACTGCAGTGACAAAATACTTCTTCCTGGTCTCACTCCCCTCTTACAACACAAAATTCAACTGATACATAACACGCATTGCTAAGTTTTATTTCACAGGTTCAAAGTCTGAACTACACAGGCTCACACACACTTAGACACACACAGATAGGTACACAGGTTTCATATTGACTTACACAGCACACACTGAAAATTAGTTACTGATACACAGAACTTGAGACTCACCTGGACCTTAATACTCCAGTATGTCCAACTGCTCCCTGAGAAAACTATGCTCACAAAAAAAATACACTGAAACACAGGGTCATACACAACACATACCTCACAGGCACACTGAACTCAGACGCTCGCTGAACTCCCTCACCCTGATATTGGGATACACACAGACATAAAAATCCTACACACACCTCTGAAAATTAAATACCTACACACTGTCACATTTACACTGCACTGGACACTTGATACACAGCCCTCACAAAATCACTCACAGCTCTGAACCAAACCCGACTGTGCACAGTTCATTTCCCCCACAGTGTATTCCCCTCTTCAAATCACACAACAGATCTATATACATATGTATAAGTATATATATATATATATATCCATCATACATCATACATCAAATTAGATAATAATAGAGTAGAATTAGATATGCAACCTCTGTGAGGCATTTCATCGAACACATAAAATACAGAAAACGAATTTACCTAGAAACACAAGAATCCTCAAACAAAACCTTAAGAATCGAAATCTAACTTACATGTTAGAGGATGAAATAGGTCTACATGCAACCACCTAGGGTTAGGGTTCACGAAAAATTTGGGAACCCAATGTTGGGACACCTAAAACCCAAATTCTAAACCCTAAATCGAAACTACACAGTAGGGGGGTTTCCTAATGGCAGTTTACATTAGAAACAGAAATTGAATGAATAAAAAATAAGGTTTTACCTGCAGGGATGGTTTCTCCGATGGAAGTTCTTCTTCCCCAAGGTTCCTTGACCCAAGTTCCTTGCTTCCCTTGCCTTGAAGGAGAAAAATGAGATCCCTAGGGTTTCATCTCGAATTTGGGGTGGAGAACAAGTGGTTTTTCTTATGGAGGCTAGGGTTTCTTCTTTCTATATGAAGAATGGCTTTGAGAGAGGCTTCCCTTTTATATTAAACCAAGCTAGGGTTTCTAATACATAGTTTTTAAGTTAAACCCTAAGGTGAGGTCATGTAGAACCTAATTAACTAAGGTTTAGTCAGTCTAGGGTTTGAGGTTCAACCTACAAATTTGAATTCTAGGGTTTCTCTAGAATTAGGTTTCCAATTTAGGGTTTCACTAAAGCTAGGTCATGACTTAGGGTTTCACTCTAGGGTTAGTCCTAATGGAAGATTCTAGGGTTTGACCTAAATCCAATATCACTAACAATATAAATAGTTTACAAACTCAGCAGATTAATTAAATATATAATTATTCAAAATAGTGAAATTACACAAATGCCCTTATCTGGAAATGTGGCAGTGACAGAGTTATACCTCGACGGCGAGGTGGGTCGCTGGCCGGAGTGAGGTGGTGCGGGGGGATGATGACCGAAAACTCGCCGGAGAAGAAGAGTGGAGGAAGTGGTGGTGGTGAAAGGTTGTGGTGGTGGTAGTTATAGTTCGTGGTGGTGGAAAGGCCGGACAGGGAGGAGGTCGGATGGGGGAGCTCTGAAGTGGAGGAGGTAGGATGTACAGTGCCGAAGTCAGGGAGAACTGACGCCAGACTCGCCGGAGCAATGGCTCGAGCGGGTGGAGAGGAGGAGAGTGGGGAGTGAGCTTGACACAGGTTGGAGAGTCGGCAGTAGGCCGGAGCGGGGTGCTGGGGTGTCGACAGTAGGCTGGAGTACGTCGGTGGTGCCGGCAGCACCTACGCAGTGGAGTCGGGGGGAACTACAGCCGGACTGAATGCAATGGTGGAGCGGCTCGAGCGGCGGAGAGTACGGCTCGAGCGGGGTCAGTCGCTGCACAGGCTCGAGCGGGGTACAGTGGTGCACAGTCGCCGGAGTCGGTCAACCGCTAGAGTTGGGATCAGTCGGTCGGAGGGACTGTGCACAGGCCGGAGCTTTCCTTCCCAGGAAGAAGAAGAAATTTGTATATAGAGGAGACTTGATTCTCTAGGTGGAGGAGGTAGGAGAGAGAGAGAGAGAGGGGGGGGTTTCCCTAGGTGTTGGGATTAGGGCCTGCTTGGGAGAGAGTGTAGGAAGAGACACTTTATAGGGGTTGGTGATGTGAGTGTGTGGTGGGGATGCTCCAATTTAAATAGAAGGCTAGGATTGATCATGGAGGATTGGGTTTCTTCATGCAAAGGAAGGGGAAGGATGTTGACTATGGTCAAAGAAGGGTAGGCTCTCCATTTGGTCTTGGCCAATGAGGTGAGGACACCTAATTCAATAAATTGCAACTAAGCCCCTTAAATTCAAGAAATTGCACGAACACATGAAATAATGCAAAAATTGTGGGGAAAATGGTGTTTGGTGATTTGTATAGTGAGGGGGTGTTGTGTGTTTGGCATGGATTTAATTAAATGGGTATTGGGATTATTTGGGGATTAAAATAGGATTAGTCAAAATTGGTATCCTCGATTTAAATAGAATTAAAGTGTCCCGCATTTTTAAATTAAATGGGTACACTTGGGGTCAAAATTTGGAAATGACGCAAAGGTCAAAAATGGTGGGGGCTTGGAGTCAGTCTTGTACCCTTTAGTCAGTCCGGCTCAACGGGTTAAGTTGGTATCTCATAATTTAGGATAACGGCACAGGTGTCCGACACGGAATTAAATATGGGATTTAGGATACGAAAAATTGTGCAATTAATTTAAGGCACAACCGATTTGATTTTTGTGTGATGGAAAAGTCCAGTGCCTAAATTGGCGAGTCAAGTCATAAGTACAATAGTCCGATAGAATTTTGGGCTGATATTGGGCTCCGAATACTTCAACAATGGTAGGACGCGCTAAGGGTTTAATTAAATAAAATAACAGACAAAAGCAACTCTACTCTAAACCTCAACATCTGCAGCTAATCCAAAATTTTCCCAATCCATACCTGACTATCTGTAGAATTAATCGAGAGGGTTTACATTCTTTCCTACTTAGAAAAATTTTGTTCCTGAAATTAAAAGTAAAGCACAATAATAGCTAAGAGAATTTAAAAACAACTAGTAATCAAATGTCGTACGTAAATTCGTACCTTGCTCCTCAAATAAATATGGAAACCGCTGTCGAATGGAATCTTCGCGCTCCCAAGTAGACTCGCCTGGCGAACGGTGCTTCCATGCAACTTTGACCAGTCGAATAGTCTGCCCTCTTAAAGTCTTCTCGCTGTGATCGAGGATCTCAACTGGCTGCTCTACGTAAGATAGGCTGGGCCCAACTGTATTCTCCGAATGATCAAGCACGTGGCTAGGGTCTGCGACATATCTCCTCAGCTGCGATACGTAAAATACATCATGCACTCCCTCTAATGATGGAGGCAATGCAAGACGGTAAGCTACTTCGCCAACTCGTTCCAAGATGTCAAAAGGCCCAATGTACTTCGGACTCAGCTTGCCTCTGCCTCCGAATCTGATGGTACCCCGAGTAGGCGATATCTTCAAAAACACATGGTCACCCTCCTTGAACTCCAATGGTCTACGGTGCGCATCTGCCCAATGTTTCTGTCTGTCCTGTGCTGCACGCAGGTAGCTCTGAATCTGCTTGACCTTCTCCACTGTCTGTTACACCAACTCTGGACCAAGTATCTGACGCTCTCCCATGTCACTTCAACAAACTGGCGACATACATTTCCTGCCGTACAGTGCCTCATAAGGTGCCATCTGTATGCTAGTCTGGTAGCTGTTATTGTAGGAGAATTCTACCAAGTGTAGGTGGTCCTCCCAAGATCCTCCAAAATCAATCATGCACGCTCTCAGCATATCCTCTAATATCTGTATCGTGCACTCTGACTGACCATCAGTCTGTGGATGATATGCAGTACTGAACTTGAGACGAGTTCCTAGGCTCTCCTGCATACTCTGCCAAAAATGCGACGTGAATCTGGAATCCCGATCCGATACTATGCTGACAGGCACTCCATGTAGTCGTACTATCTGCCTTATATACATGTCAGCTAATATCTCCGTGGACTGCCCAACTCTGAAGGGCAAGAAATGTACAGACTTGGTGAGTCTGTCTACGATAACCCAAACTGCATCCTTTCCGCTATGGCTCTGCGGGAATCCTGTGACGAAGTCCATGGTAATGTGTTCCTACTTTACTCGGGAATGGAAGCGACTGCAATAGTCCTGCAGTCCTCTGATGTTTATCCTTGACTTGCTGACAAACTAGCCATCTCGCCATGAATCTTGTAATCTCTCTCTTCATCCCATGCCACCAGAATTGTTGCCTCAAGTCTCGGTACATCTTCGTACCCCCGGGATGAATGGAAAAAATTAAGCTATGTGCCTCGGTCATCAACTCTTGGCATAGCTCGCCACTCGAAACATATAGGCGATCTCCATACCTCAACGTTCTGTCTTCATGAATCCTAAGTCTCATCTGCATGCCGGCCTCTGTCCTCTCTCGTAGACGTCAAAATCTCGCATCTGTAGGCAGGGCTGCCCTGACCCTCTCAATCAGTGTAGACTGAACCTCGAGACTGGCCATCTGTCCATCCATGCCTGGCAATACAATCTCTATCCCAAGCTCCTGGAGATCCTTTAGCAATTTTCGCTGAGTCGTCAAAAAGTATGCCATGGGCTTCCTGCTTAAGGCATCTGCTACGACATTCGTCTTGCCAGGGTGGTACTGTAACTCAATGTCATAATCTGTCATCAACTCTAGCCAGCGCCTCTGCCTCATGTTGAGCTCCTTCTGCGTATAGACGTACTTCAGGCTTTTATGATCTGTGTAAATCTCAACACGCTCACCTTAAAGGTAATGTCTCCATAGCTTTAGTGCAAATATCACTGCAGCTAGCTCCAAATCGTGCGTCGGATAGTTCTTCTCATGAACACTCAGCTGTCTCGATGCATAGGCTATCACCTTATCGTATTGCATCAGTACACATCCTAATCCGCTCCCAGACGCATTACTCTACACTACAAATCCTCCTGATCTTGAAGGTAGTGTCAAAATTGGTGCTGATGTCAGATGCTTCTTCAGCTCATCGAAAACCGCCTGACACTCGTCGGTCCAGATAAACTCCTTGCCTTTACGCGTCAGTTGCGTCATTGGCACAACTATCCTCGAGAAGTTTTCCACGAACCTCCGATAATATCCGGCAAGTCCGAGGAAACTCCTAATCTCTGTAACTGATGTAGGGGTAGGCCATGTCTCAACTGCAATTATCTTCTCCGGATCAACTGCTAGTCCATCTCCAGTGATTATGTACCCCAGAAATGGTACTCTATCCAGGCAGAATTCATATTTGCTGAGCTTGGCATATAGCCTCTCATGTCTCAGCGTCTCCATCATGATCCTGAGATGCCTCTCATGCTCCTCCTGGCTCTTGGAATATACCAAGATGTCATCGATGGATACCACCACGAACTTATCTAAGTACTGGTGGAAGACATTATTCATCAAACACATAAATACAGCTGGCACGTTGGTTAAACCAAGCAGCATGACTAAAAACTCATAGTGGCCATACTTTGTCCGAAAGGCCGTCTTCTGGATGTCCTATCTCCGTACCTTGATCTGATGATAACCGGATCTGAGATCGATCTTCGAGAAAACACATGCACCACTAAGCTGATCAAACAAATCATCGATGTGCGATAATGGATACTTGTTCTTTATCGTTACAGCATTTAGCGCCCAGTAATCGATACACAAGCGTACCGTCCCGTCCTTCTTCGGTACAAACAGAATGGGTGCTCCCCATGGAGATACACTAGCCCGTATGAAACCCTTATCTAAGAGATTATCTACTTGGACTTTCAGCTCAACCATCTCCTTCGGTGCTAGTCTGTAAACGGGGGATGTAACCGGCTCGGCTCCTGGAGTCAACTCTATAGTGAACTCAATCTCTCTGTCAGGTGGCAGTCCTGGGAGATCCTCTGGAAACACATCCTCAAACTCTGCTATAAAGTTAGGGTACATCGGTTCACCTTCTGTAATGTGTGTCGTTAGGGTAGGTTGGACACCATGCTCTCAGGCTCCCCAAAGAAACTCGAACTCTGGGTGATCTGGGGGTCTAAAGATGACACGGCCACGATAGCAATCTAGCGTTGCGTGGTATTGGCTCAACCAATCCATGCCTAGGACAATGTCATCGTCTAGACTTTAACCTCAAGATAAATTCTCCTATTCTGTTTTCAACATCAATCCTCAAAAGAAAATATTTCCTTGCCTAATGTATACTTTCTCTTCTTCTCAAGGATTTCCCTAAAATTTTATTCCTCAAATCTCTTCTTTTCGTTATTTATCTCTCCAAGTCACATAGTACAATAATGGTATCACTCAAACACATACTAGAATTCCTGGAATCAGATCATTATCTTTCAAGTGAGAGCCTAAAATTTTATCTTCTCTAGTCCATAATATCATTCCTGGTATCGCTATCATTTACAACAATTAATTTTCTAGCATCGAGCTATGCACTTCCATAAATTATTCTAGGTTATGATCAACAATCCTTCCAGCTCTCCGTACTTCCAAGATCTCTGCTATCTCAAGTACGAATAGGGTACTACTGGTTCCAATTCTCTTGCTACCTTTCCATACTAGTTCTAGAATCCAAAGGAACCTATCATTCTATCCTACTTAGGGTAACAATCTTCTCAGCGATTATTGCACATATCCCGTCTTCTACCATCTGAACTGAGATCTTCTTCTGGAGGAAACCATCTGGCGCAAGCGTTCTTCTTTCCAAATTAATAGGGGATGAGAAACAATGATAACGATATTGACGGAAATTGAACGAATATAAATTGGAGGTCCAAGGGCGATAATTACATACAAAGTGAGTTTTTAAAATCGATTATGGATTGAGATCCTATTCAACAATCATAATATCTATTCCTAATTTGCAGGCTCGCTTGGCACAGTCAGGTGACCAAGACGATTTAAATTGGACCTGCATGGGCCACCACAAAAATATGTCACGCCCCAGTCCCAAAATACGTAGGACCAAGAATACGTGACATGCCAGCTACGCATTCGACCATACTCTGGTCTGACTCGAATACGTATAAGCTGTATAATATAAAGGGCACTATTTAGATATTCCATAAATGTAAACCTCTATGTCTCAATCCACAATGTACAGAAGTATACAAGAAAGAGCTATATGTGCTAAAGTCGGTCGCCCAATAACACACTAACTCGAATAGACTCGAGAAGAAGTATGAGTCTATAAAAACTAGGCTACAACAGCAGATGAATAATCAATATAAAATAACCATAATGCCGGTAGATATGATGTGAGTACCTGGTACCATGCTCGCAAGACATGCAACTCCATCAGCAACTCCAAATACTCCGTAATTGTCTATGCTGTAAAACTGGCAGGGAACTAGGTCCTCAGAGGGATGTAACAAGGTACAAAAATACAGCATGCCAAGTAAATAAAAAGTACAAGTGCAACAACAGGGTACTCTATCATAACCAAATAAGTGTGACATAGTTTGAAGACAATGTTCGACGCGTGGGCTATCTAAAATAAAATTGTAGCTCCGAACACAGAGACACACGGGGCGTACCGAAGCTCCGAGCACAGAGTCACACACGTGATACACTACTCTAGAATACAGGATCACTACATATACATATATAAGCACATGCAGAGGAGCCCAAACCTCTAGTAACTGTCTTCCCCTTTCCAAGCGGTCAACGATGGTGCGCTGAACCTGAACCTCTATCCAACAGTCTCGACACACAGAAATAACTCAACAGACGCGACCCTAAGATCGTCCCAGTCTCTGGTCATGATGTCAGTATCAGGATACATGAATCTGGCACGATCACAGTGTATGAGTGTGTCTTGGGGTGTCGATATACTCAGGTACGCACATCGAGGTGTTACGAACATCTAACAATCATTTTAAGACGTTATGATGAACGTCTGCACCCGGTTGTGATCCGGACGCGAAGTATCGAATGTTAACATAAATATGTGCACAATGTACATAAAGAAACAATAAATATCTATAATCTAAAATACAGGATGGCAAGGTACACTTGCCTGTATGTGGCTGCTGATGACGGGATCCCGGTACCACGTCCAAGCCCTCAGGTCCCGCAGCACCTAGAGATGAGAAACAAACCAAAATCAATAATCTATTCCATTTCAAACAGGGATGCGACACACATCTACACCTACACTCAGTCTCATCTACGACTCACAGGGACAAGACACTAGGGGGGTTGACCACAGTTAACTATCGGTACGATACGTCAAATCATCTAGTCATCAGTACCACATCATCAAACCATCCTCAAAACACAGTTAACGATTATAATTCATTCGTTTAATATCGTTGTTACCAAACACATAGTACTGCTCTAAATTAAACACCTTAAATTTCAGTCTCTAAATTATCGATCAGGGGTTTTACCCTACACACTAGTCCTCAATCAAACATTCACCTACTATCCTTACTAACTATATATTTAACTTGAGCATTTTACACTACATACCACATGGACAAGTTTTCTCTATATAACATCCATTGTTCATTGGATCACAAAATCATACCATTCCGACCACCATATAATATACACACTACTGTTAATATTGTTCTCTATCTTCTTGTGTATACACACGATCTAACATCATTACTTAATGGTGAATTCAACCACAACCCATGCTAACATTCCTATATACGCTATATAAGTAATACTTCTCTTCCAAACTAAAACACACAAGTATAAATCAACAACCCATGCTCATAAGCCCTAACTAATGCACACAACCATAAATATCAAGAACCCTAATCCTCAAATACATTTTATGCCAAAACCCTAACTAAACCACATATAAAAAAAACCTAAACATAACTTAACTATAAACAATATATAATTAAAAGACAAGGTGAGGGGAGAGTTATACCTCGACGGCGAGGTGGGTCGCTGGCCGGAGTGAGGTGGTGCGGGGGGATGATGACCGAAAACTCGCCGAAGAAGAAGAGTGGAGGAAGTGGTGGTGGTGAAAGCTTGTGGTGGTGGTGGTTATAGTTCGTGGTGGTGGAGAGGCCAGACAGGGAGGAGGTCGGATGGGAGATCTCTGAAGTGGAGGAGGTAGGATGTACAGTGCCGAAGTCGGGGAGAACTGATGCCGGACTCGCCAGAGCAATTGCTCGAGCGGGTGGAGAGGAGGTGAATGGGGAGTGGGCTCGACACAGGTTGGAGAGTCGGCAGTAGGCCGGAGCGGGGTGCTGGGGTGTCGACAGTAGGCCGAAGTCCGTCGGTGGTGCCGGCAGCACCTACGCAGTGGAGTCGAGGGGAACTACGGCCGGATTGGATGCAATGGTGGAGCGGCTCGAGCTGCGAAGAGTGCAGCTCGAGCAGGGTCAGCCGCTGCACAGGCTCGAGCGGGGTGCGGTGGTGCACAGTCGCCGGAGTCGGTCAGCCCCGGAGTTGGGATCAGTCGGCCGGAGAGATCAGTCGGCCGGAGGGACTGTGCACAGGCCGGAGCTTTTCTTCCTAGGAAGAAGAAAGGAAAAAGAAGAAGAAGAAAGGAAGAAGAAGAAGAAGAAATTTGTATATAGAGGAGGCTCGGTTCTCTAGGTGGAGGAGGTAGGAGAGAGAGAGGGGGGTTTCCCTAGATGTTGGGATTAGGGCCTGCTTGGGAGAGAATGTAGGAAGAGACACTTTTTAGGGGTTGGTGATGTGAGTATGTGGTGGGGATGCTCCAATTTAAATGGAGGGCTAGGATTGATCATGGAGGATTGGGTTTCTTCATGCAAATGAAGGGGGAGGATGTTGACTACGGTCAAAGAAGGGTAGGCTCTCCATTTTGTCTTGGCCAATGAGGTGAGGACACCTAATTCAATAAATTGTAACTAAGCTCCTTAAATTCGGAAAATTGCACGAACACATAAAATAATACAAAAATTGTAGGAAAAATGGTGTTTGGTGATTTGCATGGTGAGGGGGTGTTGTGTGTTTGGCATGGGTTTAATTAAATGGGTATTAGGATTAATTGGGGATTAAAATAGGATTAGTCAAAATTGGTATCCTCGATTTAAATAGAATTAAAGTGTCCCGCGCTTTTAAATTAAATGGGGGCACTTGGGGTCAAAATTTGGAAATGACGCAAGGTCAAAAATGGTGGAGGCTTGGAGTCAGTCTTGGACCCTTTAGTCAGTCCGGCTCAACGGGTTAAGTTGGTATCTCAAAATTTAGGGTAACGACACAGGTGTCCGAAATAGAATTTAATATAGGATTTAGGATACGGGAAATTGTGCGATTAATTTAAGGCATAATCGATTTGATTTTTGTGTGACAGAAAAGTCTAGTGCCTAAATTGGCGAGTCAAGTCATAAGTACAATAGTCCAATAGAATTTTGGGCTGATATTGGGCTCCGAATAATTCAACAATGGTAGGGCGCGCTAAGGGTTTAATTAAATAAAATAACAGACAAAAGCAACTCTACTCTAAACCTCAACATCTGCTGCTAATCCAAAATTTTCCCAATTCATACCTAACTATCTATAGAATTAATCGAGAGGGTTTACATGTCGCAATGCATAGACTGTTAGAGGGTAAAAGAAGAACATCAAAGATCGGATGGGGATATGTAGTATCTTGCTATTTCGGAATAAAAATGGGAGCACATAAGCATGGACTTTATTGTTGGCTTGCCAAAGACGCAACGGAAGAACGACGTAGTCTAGGTCATCGTCAACTGGTTAACCAAGTCAGCAAACTTCATTGCCATTAAAGTTACTTGGAGCATCGATCACCTCGCCCATACCTACCTTGATGAGATAGTTTAGCTTCACGGAGTGCCAGTTTCTATAGTGTCAGATTGGGACGGACGATTCCTATCACGTTTTTGGGAGATCCTTCAGTCAGCAATAGAGACCAAGTTAAAGTTTAGCTCAGCCTACCATCCTCAAACCGATGGCCAAACAGAGTGGATGAATCAGGTACTCGAAGACATACTGAATCTATGTTCAATCGATTCAAAGTCAAGTTAGGACATCCCCCTACCATTGGCCGAATTTGCATATAACAACAATAATCAGTCCAACATCCAAATGGCTTCGTACGAGGCTCTGTATGGGTGGAAGTGTAGGTTACCGATCTGCTGGGATAAAGTTTGGGAGCATCAAATCCTTGGGCTGGAACTAGTTAAACAAATAATTCAAAACTTTCGGTTGATCCGAGAGCAACTTAAAGTAGCACAAAATCGGCAGAAGAGCTATGCGGACATTCCTCGTCGACCTCTTGAGTTATTTGAAGGTGACCATGTACTTTTGAGGGTCTCACCAATGTGAGGAGTTATGAGATTCGGAGTAAACGAGAAGTTAAGTCTAAGATTCGTTGGCCCATTCGAAGTCCTCAAGCGAGTCACTCCCGTTGCCTATCAAATTGCATTGCCACCAGCCATGTTAGACGTGCATAATATTTTTCATATGTCACAGCTTCAGAAGTATGTGCATGACCTGAACCACGTGGTAGATTTTGGTCAGCTGGATCTGCAGGAAGACTTATCATACGTCAAAGAGCCCGTGCAGATCTAGGATCTTAAAGAGAAGTAGTTACGTAATCGTGCTATCTCGCTTATGCGGTTTCTTTGGCGGAACCATGCGATCGATGAGTCGACCTGGGAAATCAAATCGGACATGAAGAAAAATTTTCCCTCATTATTTTTTTAGGGGTAGGTTATATTCCTAAGTTTTGAGTACAAAATTTTTGTTAGTTGGTTAAGACGTAGTGCCCCGTTCCCCCTATTCGGGGAGCGCTGCTAAGAAATATTTGGTATCGTTCGATCGAGATAGATTGAATCAAGATCCTTTACTCATTATGGGTTAATTTTTTCAGAATAAGGTCCCACATTCAACGGATCATGCCTCAAGGAAGGACTCGATGGCAGAGTCGAGAGGGGCCTTTCTGTTGTACTGGTTTTTTTGCCCATTTTTTATGCCACTTGGTTGCTTTCTTGTTGATATTTTGACTTACGTTTTCTTGAACGGTTTCGGAG
Source organism: Iris macrosiphon (assembly GCA_036927795.1). Classification (NCBI taxonomy): domain Eukaryota; kingdom Viridiplantae; phylum Streptophyta; class Magnoliopsida; order Asparagales; family Iridaceae; genus Iris; species Iris macrosiphon. The sequence continues at coordinate 33,021,336 of JAYESA010000011.1, forward strand.
GATTTCATTATCTTTGTTCTATGAATTTTATATTTCATATCGAACCCTTGGAGACCGAAGCAGGAGATATTGATCATTTGTTGGTGCGTGCAGGTGATCGTGTAGGCGATGCACAAGCGGAGTCTTGAAGATCTCCCCTTTGTCTCTTCTAATTCACTAACTTGTGAGTGGCTTTACTTCCGATTAGCATCATTCTTCCAAGTCTTCATTCCTAATAATCTGACTTATTTGCGTATTCCGATTAACGATACCAAAATATTAAAATTGAGTCAAGATAAAAAGAAGTAGACTTGAAATACTTAATGCTTGTCACATAAAAATTTCTATACGGTCATATTGTAGCGTGCTTGTCCGCTATACATGTATCCATTTTGTGTTCAGTTATAGCTAAAACTTATTTATCTATAACTATTCAATGGATAGTACATAACTTGTGATTTAATCATATCAGCTAGTAGACTATTCCATCACACTATGCTAAAGTAGTTATTTTTATATTGATATTTTGAAATGCTTTCTATGTTAACTTAGTGTTTAGATCGTCAATGGTCATGGAGAACTTGTGCACAAGGTATATAGTTTCTGTGAACGATCGCTGGGGTACCGGGGCCGATTCGTCCAGGACAGAACAACAATTAGTCGTGCTAGCAACTTAGCACGGGTGAGGTAAAAGTTTGTAGCGGAGCTCGCTACCTATGCTGCAAGCATCACCGTCTACCCAGACTATAGTCCATGATGGCTAGTCAAGACAGTGATCCTTTTGTATATTTAAACTATGCAAACTAACTATTTCTTCATGCAAGAAAGATCATGGTAAGTTGTGTATAGGTAGTTCTGAACGATGCAGGTAAAAGTTCACCGAACGGTGGCATATTTTGTTATGTCATTTAATTCTATGAATTGCTTGTAATTTGATCAAGGACAAGATAGAAAGACTACATAATGATAATGTTGCATGTTCATATGAATAGTGTATCGATTTGGTGTGTTGGGTTAGCTCATCCTCACCGGTACTTTTTGAAGTACTGACCTCGTTGCAGCAGGTTCTCCGAGCCATGACGACGCGACGAGGAGCTGAAGCTTTCCTCCCCCAACCTTTCACCGATCTGATTTGCATTCGTGTTCGTGACTTTTTGGAGCACAAAGTACAAAATCTCAGAGAGCTCGCACATACCCTTTTGAAGCTCGAAGGAGATGGTACTAATACGCACCCAAGGTAGTTCGCTCTTTTGAAATATTAGTAAGGGATGTAATGTATGGAACGACTATCTCATTTTGCGTCCATGGTGTAAGCCCGTACGACATCCTTTTTACTTTTGAGTCAAGAGTCTGTAACAAGATGTTCATTATCAATAAAGAAAAATTTTCTACATTCCAATGTGTGATATCTTAGTTGTGTACTATGTTGCTTATGTTTCTAAAGTATATCATTATGCCTAGGCCTTGTGCGGGCGTGCCTAACGTTCGCACGACATCAGGTCCGGGGGACGATTATCGATTTAGCGAAAATTGGGGCATGACATATGCGAGCTAGGAAAGGGTGGCATACTACACGAGAGTACCTAACCAGGCATGATGGCTTACTACACGAGATTATGCAAGCAGACAGGATGGCGTACAAAGTCGAGGAACACACAAGCAAGGGTGGCATAGAAAATCAATACAACGACCAACAAATCAGGTGGCGTACAAAGAAGAGTACGCCAACAACAAGAAGAAAAAACACGTGAATCAGAGTTACTTGATAGTTGAGGGTATGAAAGTCGAGGGCTCGAGAACTGATGCATGCCAAATTCAAGGATCATCTATCGAGGCAAGAATCGGGTAAGAGTATGCCGAAGGCTACAAGGAGGTGGCATACTATTGTAATGGACATATCAAAGCTCCTTGCAAGAGTACGCCAAGGGGTTTTGGATGGGCAGCGTACTTTTGTCACGTTCGGATCAACGAGTTCTCAGGAAAAATTATGCTAGCCTAAAGCTCGCCAATAATATGCTAAGTCAAGATAGTGGCGTACTTTCACTAGGAAAGCATAGTAAGGGTACGACAATTGTACGTCGAGGCTGAGACCTTCAAAAGTACACCTAGGAAGTCTTACAAGAGTTCTTCTCCCTGGCATACTTTTATGAGGGATAGGCAGTACTCTCAGTGTACGCACAAGACAAAGGGCATATGGGTCACACTGAAAGTGCGCCTAAGATTGCAAACTCTCATGTGCACTCCTTTGTTACTGTTCTTCTTCTCTAACCCAACTTATTATTGATGAACTTTGAGCTTGAGCTCAGGACTTATGACAGTGCTCCACATCACAAGCAACCAAATCCAAAATCAAGAAAATTTCCATTCTCTACAATATGAACCAAGAAGTTTTCGAAAAAATATATATAGTTTTGGGGGATCAAACCCCTAGAAAAATTACTCATGAAACCCATATAATAAAACATAGATCTATACCAACTCCATCTATAAAAATAACACCAAGAAGTAACCTTGATCAGAGTCATCATAGGCACACAAAGAGCTAATAAAACAAAGATAAGAAACTATAACAAGATCATGTGTTTCTTTATATTTGCAAGGTGTACTTGTCTATGAAGAAAGAACAAGATAAAGCAAGAGTAGTGAAATAATGAGGAGAGAGAAGAAGACAAGGGTATATATAGGCAAGGGTTGGATTGTAAATCGTTGGATCCCATAAATCGATCCAAGCCACACATCTCAAACCCTTAAACAAACAAGGGAAGCAAATGTACGCCAGCCTCAAAGTCGATAGGGCATACGAGGATGCGCATAGAGTACGCCAAGCAAGAAAATGCACTGAAAGTGCGACAAAACTTGGTGCAATTCAAGTACGCCGTGAAAGGGGAGTAATAGGTAAAAAATATAAAGCGTCAATTTTGGGCCAAGTCACAGTGGCAGTAGCACTGAGTATAGGTAGGTTGTTTAATGCCGAAGAGGTAGAGAGTGGTACTACAATACTACAAAGAGGCATGCGATCTCATACTATAGTGGGGTGACACCACCAAGAGATTGCGGACCTCGGCTTTAGGCCATATCATAGTGGCATAGCACCACAAAGATCGGCGCATGGTTTTATGCTAGAATATATTGAGCTCTCTGAAAGAACTCACCTAAGTGTAAGGAAAGAGATGTAGGCTGTCTATTGAGGGTAAGCTTGTGGACACCCAAGATACATACACTAAGACCAGGTCAGCCAAGGGCCTTTATTGTGCGACTAGAGGCACAAATCAAGGCATTGTGGGAGTAGAAAGAATAACAACTATAGTACTTAATTAAAGGCTTAGTCCATTCATGTATTGTACTTTTGTTTGACCCATGCAGAAAGATTCAAATCATAAGCGACATCTATCCTAATGCATGATGTATAGTCACTGTGGGAACACTCATCCCATATATTAAGATATATGGAGGATTATTTGAGTTTTTTCTTAGCAAAGATAGAAAGATAGTCAAACATTAAAAATATTCCAAGTGAGTATCTCAATATATAACTATGCTTGTTATTGAGGTATGCATATGTGGAAGAGTGGTGCCTTGTGGGTTATTTTTCTAGAAATGCTAATTTTAGAATCCTTAAAGAAACATTTAAGTTTTTGTTACTCTCTATGAAAAATTCCTATAGGAGCTAAGTCCCATAGGGGCTTAGCGACTCGGACACGGACTCGGGCGGACGGAGGGTGAAAAGTGGTGCTTTGATGGAACACTTTGCAATTTGTACATATGCATCAGTCGCGAGTTGGCTCTTGTGCGCATTTGTTGTGCTCTTGTGCTAGTTTCTATGCAATATTTTGTGCGCATTTTATGCGTAAATTTTTTAGCGTGGTTATGTGCACTATTCTGCACGCAGTTCTATACACATTTTTTTGCACGTTTCTATGGAGCATTCTTTTTGCATATTTATCAATGCTTTTCAGCTACTGTTCAGATACGCCGAAATATGAGATTTGTGCGCAGATCACGAAGATTCTACTGATAGCGGATCTGGACGGTTATGGTAGATGAATTTGAATTTAAATCAGTAATCCTAATATTTTGGGATTCTAATTTAATTTATTTTTATCCTACCATAATTAGCGGCAACTAAATTTAGGGTTAGGGTTTCCACCCTTCCCTATAAATATTCTCTTCGTGCCTCCTTTTGGAAAGAAACAAAAATTGAGAGACAGAAGAGAAAAGTTGTTGTGGCTGCTACCTTCATCCAGGGAGTCCATTCGAATTGTAACATAGTGACTACGTGTGTTTCAGATGTTCTCGACGTGAACTTTCTGGTTCATGAGAGCATATCATCAATAGAGGATGAATCTTGCTTTGAGCAACGATGGTTTTCATCACCTCAATAAGAGTTTCGATTCTGTTATCTTCTCCTTCTCCTTCTCCTTATCCTTCCTCTTGTAAATGTTCCATCTGAATTGCAAGTGTTTGTAAGGAAGAACGTAATTCTATTTTGATTGATTTCCTATTTGTTCATTATAGAAAGTTTGTATTCGATTACGTAATACCAATAAGTACAGTAATCGTTTATTTGCTGCATTTTTTTCATCTTTGTAAACCTCATAAATAAAATTCTAATTATTTGTTTGAGAGTATGTTTTGCTGCAAGGTTATCAATAAAGAGCTATTTCTTCTATATCATGTGTTATTCAATTTTTTTGTTTCTGCTGCAAATTTGACAACACAAATACGTCTTGTAAAACATGATTTAGAGTTATACGATATCACTTCCAATGATAACACTTCAATTCAATAGAATCGAAATGTTATGTAATATAGCATTTTAAGTAAGAAAATCAAGATCCAGTCCGAAGCAGTTTTTATTTTTGAAAAATCGATAAACACAACACAAAACAACACTACAGTACTGACATGATCAAATGTTCGACCTAATTTATTGTATGCATCTCGATGGATCTTTTGCCAAAGGATGTTCACATTTATTAGCAAGAGAGAGAGAGAGAGAGAGAGAGAAAGAGAGAGAGAGAGGTACTCCTTTATCAAGAACATTCATAGCAGCTTTAGCAATTGCCGAGATCGCTGCACCCAGCATGATCATGGTGGCTGCCGGAAGAACTCAGGCGAGGGATCGTGGCATTCAGGCGAGGAGGGTGAGAGTCGAGCCGGGAAGAGAACAGCGAGAAGGAGACCTGTTGGACGGTGGTGGTGGCTGGAAGCAGTGGTAAACTCCGGCGAGGCAGGAGGCGGGTCTGGGTCGTTCAGGCGGAGGAGGAAAAGGGAGATCGTAGTAGTGGAATGGTGAGGGAAGGAGACGGGAGGTGGCATGGGGAAGATGACCGGAGGGAGAGGAGGAGATCGGGAAGAGGGAGGTCGGGTCGGCTGTTGGAGGCGAACGACGGGTCACGGCGGGTTGCTGGCGGCTCCGGCGAAGTCTGGCAGCGGGGGACGAGTCGAGGGGGCTCAGGCTAGGGTGGTGGACAGCAGAGGGCTGCTCCGGCAGGTCGGTGCTGGCTTCTCCGGTGTTCAGTCGACCAGAGGGGAAGGAGATAAATAGTAAAGAAAGTCGGCTGCTTGGTATTTGGGTGATGGAAAAATAAAGGAAAAAATTTAAAGAAGGGAATATTTATATACACATGGTGTTGGGTTGACCTAAAAAAAGTTTAACTCAGTCAACATTTGGAAAAAGGGTTCTCATGTAGGTATTCCAAGGGCTATGATTCCCTAGATTCAAAATGGATGGCTAGGATTGCAAATTTCAAAATGGAGGGCCATGGTTCAAGGAGGTTGATGTGGAGTTTTACACACTCCCAAAAATTATAGAAAAATTACATGAAGGAGAAATAGGTTTCTTCACGTGTCGTGTCCAATGGGGTGGACACGTTAATGCACTTGTGCATAAAAGTGCCCAACAATTAAAAAATTGCAGAAAGTTAGATTTATGGTTTAATTTAATTAAAAATTGATGTAATAGGTATTTTAAAATTAATTAGAAGTACATGGGGCTAAAATTAAGTGGGACAAAAATATCATGAACATAGAAGACTCAAAATAGAATATTATCATAATTTGGGTTGCACAAAACGGGTCAAGATTATGTCTCCAATTTTGATTTGAACGCACAACGATACCAAGTTAGATTTATTCGAAATTAAAAATATTCGTTTGCGACGAATGTTGTGTGACTAAAATGAAGCACAAGAGAGCATGATTATGAGTTACACAAAGGTCACAATAAAAGGCGGGCACATCTAGGACAAGGTTGTAAATTTTTTTGGAAGGCAAAAGCTAGGGTAGCGCTCCAAATATCGAAGCAACAGTAAGGCGCAACAATTAAATAAAATCACGGAAATTATTTATAACCCTAAATAATTAATCCCAAAAATTACAAATTAAATTCATAACGCTATATTTCGGTCAGGGCTCCATCTAGTGGGCATCTAGGTCTAGTCTATTAACTCATGCATTAATGAACGCTATACAATATAATATATATCTATACACACATCATGTAATTTATTTAAAATAAATACACACAATACCTATAATATGTAAAATGACAAAATACCCCTATTTTTAGGATATGGTAGTGACAGTAAATCTCTCTTTTATGAGTCAAAGTAATGCACACTGTATATACATGTCTATTATTATATCCAGATTAAGAGAACAAGTATCCATAGTAACATAGGTATTTGTTCTCTTATGTAGTCAGTACAAAGAGAATAACCTCAAGTGGTCCTGTTCAATACACATAAAGAGTACTAGGGTAAACCTATAATCAAAATAGACTAATACTATATTACACTACAACCTTACCAATGGTTTGTCCAAATCCATCTAGGTAGTAAACTATTTATATATTCCATATGAAACTGATAATATGATCTTCTGTATGACACCACACACCATATTATCTACAAAATAGAATATCAGGCAATGTCTTATTTACCATTATAACAAATACAACATGCAAACATTTTCCCATAATATTCTCATCCAAAATAAGAACATATAGTTAATATAAAGTGATGCTTTTAGTATATAACCCTAACAGCGGCACCATCCAAGCAGAAGCCTGCTGAAGAGCCAAAGTCGAAGGACACATTCTCCTTTGATGATGATGAAGTCATCGATATCTTTAACGTACTGATGAAGAACAATAAGCTAAAATTTCCCGATATTAGACTTCCTGAAGAAGCAGACAAGGTTAATGATCCTAAATACTGCTTATTTTATCGATACGTGCATCATGCTACAAGAGATTGCTACGTATTGAAGAGACGTATAAAACAACTGGTCGATGCTAATACAATCACCATGCACTCTAATGTTAAGACGGTTACTATTAACATGGTGTTACTCCAATTCAGACACTTTCCGGTGATGGAAGTCCATGATGGTGTTATCCCAATTCCTAAGGCGACACTGGAGATTGTTAATCTTCCACCAGCCCGTAATCAAGCCGAAGGGTTGGTACCGCTTACTACACCACGTGGTAAGATTATGTGGGTTCATCCAAACCTTCTTCCAGGCATGGAAAAAGAAATTGACTCCCAGAGGAAGCAGATGAAGGAAAGGAAAAGCAAGGCCAAGAAGATTCGTGGTGTGAAGAATCGCAAAATATGTCATATGGTTCTTCCGACCGTCGTCGACGAAGGTATATCCAGTAAAACTCGACCCGATAAGATCTACGTATGGACCTACGAGGGAATAAAGAACAGGTCTAAGAAGATCCGTGGTTTGAAGAACCACAAAACATGTCACATGGCTCTTTCGGCCGCCGCCGCCGGAGTCTTATCTGGCAAAACCCGGTCTGGTAAGTCTTACTTACGGGCCTATGACCTGGTTCAGGAATACGCTATACCTACAACCTCTGTACCTGCGTCTCCAGTAGTACCTGAAGCAGGTTCGTCCAATCCTACAACGACAGATAAGTCAAAGAAGAAGGAGACTTATTTTGACAAGTCTCTGAAAAAGAATTCTCTTACATGGTTGGATAAACCCAACAATTTTGACATATTAGCACATCTTGCCAATACCCTTGAGAGATTGTCAATCTTTGATCTTCTTTCTCTCTCCAAAGAGACCCGTGATGCTCTAAGTGAAGCATTGCAATATGCCGACTCCTATTTAACTCAAATCAAGGAGTCAGTTGAAGATCCTGCTGCATGTCCCCATTACTATACGTACTAGAAATATTCCTAATATTACCTTCTTCCAGGAGGATATGTTTGAAGAACAATCGTCATGATAGACCACTGTACTACATTGGGTACATTGGTGCTATCAAAGTGGATCATATACACATTGATCCAGGTTCATCACTCTTCCAAGGAGCTTGTTTTAGATGTTGGGCATCGATTGTCTACAACCAACACAACTATCTGTAGCTTCAACGCAGGAAGAAGTTACCCCTTGGGCAAGATTCGTCTGAAATGTCAAATAAAAAATCTACAAATTGAGGTAACTTGCTATGTAATCGATGTCAACGTGTCCTACAATGTCGTGTTAGGACGCCCATGGATATACGAGAACATGATTGTGCCATCAACTCTAGATCAGTGCTTCAAATAATTTGACAGTAATAGGGTTGTCAGAATTGAATTTGTCGATGTTAACCTGTTCAAGGGTGTAGAGGCTTACTACTCAGATTTGGTGTTGTACAAACAAATACACCAAAAAGAAGAAGCCAATGATACTAATAACGAAGCTGAGAAAGATTCAGCTACATAGGGTCCTTTGAAGATCCGTGTAAAGGGTTGTATTGTCAACAAGGACACTTATGCTCCTCTTGTGGTAGACATCCGCAAGAAAAATTATAACACCCCAAAGCCTCTTGTGATTAATCTTCGAAGAACATCCTACGAAGGAAAAAAGGGAGATTCCACTAAAAAATACTCTCTCAAAGAAAATAATACCAAAGTTCTCGGACCTTTATCTTGCCAATAGTCCAGCCCTGTATCAACCTCTTGTATGTCAATCTGTAGTTGAGGTTAAAGAAGATAATGCGCTTGAAGAGTATATAAGCGTGTCACGCTCCAATCCCGCAGGGGTCCGTTCATCCTCGCTTGGGTCCTTGCGGGACCGATCGTCCGCACGTGGGCGTGATACCGTGCAAGCCTAAGCTGCGCTTGCACAAGGCCAAAGCTTTGAACAAGGGCAAGTAAGCTATTCAAGATGGGAGCAGAAGCTTTGAACAAGGGCAAGTAAGCTATTCAAGATGGGAGCAACGACACAATATTGCAGAAAAGTAAAGAACACAATGGCATATGAAAACAAACTCTTTATTGATAATCAATATGTGCTACAAGCGGCGCTTGGCCGAGATTGTAATTCGCTCAAGCTCTTTTTCTCTCGATTACAATGACATCATTCCATACATTAAATTCCTTTATACAAAAGCAGCACAAAGAAATCTCGATACGGCTCATGGCATCAACTCTAGATTTTTGGGTCCTTGGGATGAGGCACGATTATCGCTTCCTAGGATGATCCAGCACCTGAGAACAAGCAAACTGTTGGTGGGTCAACACTTTAGAAAGTACTGGTGAGTATAAAATCAATGAACATAAACAATACTCCCTGAAACCCACACTAAGTAAGCACGTGGCAAAATATTACATTGCTAGTGATCTTCCTACTTTTACCTAGATTTATTTCATGCAGCACGGGGTTATAGTCAGATTTTATCTTTTTGAAAACATGTCTTTAAAATCAGTTTGCATATTCAAACATTTAAGCAAGCTATAGAGACAATATTCTATCGTGCAGTGCGCAGCATGTATTGTGAGCCATATATGATCTCTTAGGAACAAAAGTTATCTCTAGTGGACTGTTCATCTCGAATCAAGACAAGTACAACAAGTGGACTATACAATTCGATGCAATAGGGGCAGCAGCATATTCAATATAAAACAAATGTATCACATTTAGTATAAATAATAAGGAACATAAGGAAATACAAGTGATCACTTATTCAGTGATCCTTACCCATGGCCGAACGGTTATCCCTGCAGCAAACATACAAGGTAGCAACATATGCATATATTAAACAAGGTTCTCCTTTCCTGTCCATCTCTGCATCAAACAGTTAGGTATGCAAGAAGGCTATCCTAGTATGCTCTCTAACTACATGATGGTCCCCTCCACGGGATTAGCAATTGGGACGTACAAGCCCATCTCATTAATACCCATCTCACTAATAGACTTCCATATCATACCCTCCCATAAGTAAGGACTACAAGCCTCAGGGTATTCTAGATCTCTCCTAGGCCGAACAATCCCAGTACCCCAGGAAACGCTCGAGAGATAAATCTTCTGCACAAGTTGTCCTGACCAAATGCATGAATGCAAATTCCTATCAAATAAATAACCTATCATGCAACTGATGAACGATGAACGAGCAAGCAAGTATATCAATCAAGCAATAGAGCCGGAGCTCTCAATACTCTTGCCTATTAGCCACACCCTCCCGTAAGTAAGGTCTTCAAGCCTCAAGGCGGACTATTAGTCTAGATGCACAAGTTGAAGCTATTCTTCCAGTTCTTATCTCTTTCTGTGCGATCAATAAAACATATTCAAGTAATCTAGTTCTTTTAACAAGTAACAGGCAAGAACAGTTATATAAGTCTAACATACAATTCTATCTATTTTAGTATGATAGGGAATAAATAATCAGTCTATTATTTAAGCAAGCATAACAGTCGTTCTTCTATCTCTTTAGACAGGAATTTAGTTATTTCTAGTTTAGCATATGATACAAGGATAAGTGCAAGCAATCTTTTACTCTTTCTTATTAGCATAGCAATGGTTCGATTGATAGCGATACTCGTGTAACTAAGCATGCAATATTTCTATCTTTTCTTAGCATGACAATGGTTCTATCTTTCTTAGACAAGCATTCAAGTTCTCTAATTAGGCAAGCAGATTCATTTCAATCATAAGCAATACGAGTTCTTTTATCTAGCATGCAGAGTCAGGTTCTATCATTCTTCTTATGAAACTATCTTCTTAGAACAAGCATTCAAAAACTTAGATTCATTATTAAGGTTTGCAAGAATCAGAGAATGAAGTTCTGCCCACTCACCTAGATCAGTCATCTCCTGGTTCAACAAGGAGCTCTTAAGGAATGCCACTTTGCACCAAAAGGCAAGCCTCAAACCTATTACCAATGAACCCATCATGGTTTAGGTTATGTCACTCATAAAATAATGCATGAATGCTCAGAAGTTGAAGTCAGAATGCATTTTCACTCTTCTGATTCTTCTGCTTGGGACTCTGATACTAGCATCGAAAAAGTTTTCAAGAAAACATTATCAATCCGCATGGTGTTATTGGACCAAATTAAGGAATGATCTATCAATCGAGCCTTTTGAAGTAGAACCATGTGCTCAGAAATTAAAGTCTCAATGGAAGCTACATTTCGAGCAACATGAACTACCTACTGAAGACAAAGTTATTAAAGTCGACTTGGGTAACGAGTCCTCAACAAAGTCAACCTTCATCAGCAAAAGTCTCTCTAAAGAAGATCAAGAATCTCGTATACAACTTATAAGAGAATACATCAATGACTTTGCGTATAACTATAAAGATATGCCGGGCTTGGATCCCCAAATTGTAATGCACCGCTTCAATATACTTCCAAATGCTAAGCTAGAGAAGCAATTGTAGCGACGATTTCGTCTGGATGTCATGGAATTAATCAAAATGGAAGTCAATAAGTTGATAGAAAGCGTATTTATTCGTGAATTACAATATCCCAATTAGGTGGCCAACGTTGTTACAGTCATAAAGAAGAATGAGAAGATCTGATTCTGTATAGACTACTGCGATCTAAATTTGGCATGTCCAAAAGACAAGTCCCCTCTTCCAATCACCGATGTAATGATTGATAACACTTGTGGTTTTGAGCGAATGTCTTTTATGGATGAATTCTCGGAATATAATCAAATCAAGATGTTCCTGGATGATAAGAAATACACATCATTTCGAACACCATTGGGGGTATACTGCTATACGGTGATGCCCTTTGGTTTAAAAAATGCAAGTGCGACATACCAGCGAGCTATGAGCATAATTTTTTACAAATATTTGCGTAAAACGATGGAGTACTATGTTGACGATATAGTAGTCAAAAGTCGTATCAAAGGCGATCACCTCCAAGACTTGAGAACGACGTTCTAACTGATGCGTGCTCACCAACTTAAAATGAATCCAACCAAGTCCTTTCTTGGAGACTCCATTGGCAAGTTTCTCGGATTCATTATAACTTTAAAAGGTATTCATCTAGACCCTGAGAAAATAAAGGCTATCCTTGACATGCGTCCCCCGAAGAATCTTAAAGAGCTTCATAGACTTCAAGAAAGACTGGCATACATCAGAAGATTCGTATCTAATCTTTCTAAAAGATGTAAATCATTTACTCAGTTAATGAAGAAAGGATTCTCTTTTATCTTAACTGAGGAATGCCAGCGTGCATTTGACGACATCAAGGAATATCTCACGAATCCCTCGGTGTTGGTGGCTCCAGTTGTGGGAAAACATTTCTTACTCTACGACCGTGCAATAGATTATTCCTTTGGTGCACTGTTAGCTCAGAAGAATGATGTAGTCCATGAACAAGCCATCTACTATCTTAGTCGAATGAGGATTGGTGCTTAAGACAGGTATAATCCTATAGAGAAAGAGTGTCTGGCTCTGATATTTTCTATTCAGAAGACGCGATACTATATGACGGGACAAACAATCCATGTTATATCTCGAGTTAATCCCCTCAGAGTGTTCATGACTAAACCAGGAGTATTGAACTCTGGCCTAGCTATATGGGCAATATTGCTTTCTCCATAAGATATGGTGTTAATTCCACAGAAGGCAGTCAAGGGCCAAGCATTGGCCGATTTTCTTGCAGTACATCTAGTGCCAAAAATATTAAAACTTTATGACGACATTCCAGATAAAGCACGTACTTGAGTCAAACACAACATCAAAAGAATCCATTGGCAGATGTTCTTTGACGGTGCTTCAAATATAGGACCCAAAGGCAACATCGTGGCAGGAGTGGGGGTAGTATTTTTTCCCGATAACCTGGTCATCTATCGTGCTTATTGCCTCACAAAACCATATTCCAACTATGTGGCGGATTATAATGCATTAATCATCAGACTCTAGTTAGTTAAATAGTTGGGGGTAGACTATCTCGAAGCTTACGGTGACTCTAAGCTAATAGTAAGCCAAATTTGAGGGGAATACAAGGTTCGCCATGAAGACCTCATGCCATATTACAAAGCTGCTATAAATATAGCCTCAACCTTCTCAGGATTCTTCATTGAGCATGTACCTCAATTACAGAATATTAAAGCAGATGCTCTTTGTAACCTCCGATTTCCAAATTCTCGAAATAATTAGATTTTTAATTTATTTTAAATATTAAGTTTATAAATTATTTTCTCCTTAAATTTTTTAGTATTAGATTTTCGAACAATGTTTGATTTTAGAAGGTGATTTAAAATCTTTTATCCAAATCATTTTTCTAAATGTCTCTTTCTTATAAAATAAATAGATAAATAATGATGTAAATATAATACTATAGCTTCGAATATTTATTGGCTTGAAATCATGAAATTATTGTTTTAAATAATAAAAAATTATTTGAAGGACTAGTTGATAGAATATAATAAAATTTTATATTTATTGGGATAGTAAATAAATAAATTTTATACTTTCTAAGATTTTCGCAATATGGGTTTAATTAGTAGCTAATTTGGAATCAGTTAGCCTTGGAAGCCTCTTAAAATATTTTCTTAAATTATAATATTTTTTCTCTATTAAATTTACAAGCCTACCGTCTCCCATTCACACCCTCATTTTTCCCACATGAAAAACTCATTTATATAATCTGGGCCATTCATTTTGGGCCAATCCTCACCCTTTATCCCACACCCTCTCTCCTTATTTAAAGACTCTCACTACACCATTCCCAAGAAACCTTAGCTAGCCCTCACAAATTCCCACAAGCCAACAAACCATCACCATTTAGTGTGCTCGTGTCCGTGTGTCCAGCATTACCGTGTCAGCCGTGTTGGCCTCGGGTCCGACCCCGGGTGTCCCACCGTATCCATTCATTTCCTGTGTCCAGATTTACAACATTACAACCAGATTTTCGTGTCCGACACACCCGGACACATCCACCTCCACCATAGCAAATATCATCCTCGTGTCCACCATTTGGACACATCCCTACCACAGTACATCATTTCTGTGTCCAACACCCAGACACGTCCATCCCAATACCACAACACCACCATCGTGTCCAGCCTCGGACACGATCCACCCCGACTCGTACACAGAATCCAAACCCTAACCTAGATCCCGCTGCCGCCGGCGACTGGGACCTCCTCCTCTGAGTCGAACTGTCGTCCCCTCCTTCCGCCGCGTCGAGCTCGAAGATCCGCCGCCTCAGATCCGGAGCCGACGTCGCCGCTCTCGAGTTCCACCGCCGCCGCCTCGGATCCGTCGACCACCGCCGAGTTCGACAGCCGCCGCCTCGATTCCAGCTTCGCCGATCCGTCGTCGAGCTTCGCTGCCGCCGCCGAGCTTCGACCACAGCAGATCCGCCGACGCCTTGCCCGCGTGACCCGGCGGACTTCCCCGACCGTTGACGCCGGAAACCCCCACGTGAGCTCCCTCTCCGACTTCCTTTTTCCCTCTTCCCCTTTCGTTTGATACAGAGTCTGCAATTAGGTTAGTTTATGCAATTAGGTTAATTATATATAATTAGTTAATATGTAATAGTTAGTGAATATATTTAGTTAATTTATATGTAAATAGTTAGTTAATATAATTAGTTAATTCATGATTAGTTATTAATTTCAAATAATTAGTCTATAAATTGCATATAATTAGTTAATAATTATATATAATTAGTTTATTAATTATATATAATTAGTTTAGTTAATTGGAATATAATTAGTTTTATTGTTTATAATGTATGAATATAGTTATTTATTATGTGTAAAAAAATTGGTTATATTAATATTTAATTAGTTAGTTTTTATGTAATCAGTAATTGCGAAATAATTATAAGGGTTTTGACTATGTAAAAATAATAATTTCTGGTTTACATTATTAATTAAGAAATAGTTCCAATAATAAAAATTAGTTCAAAATTATTATTTGGACTGGTGACCGATTTTACCATAGATATAAAAATATATGATGGCTTTTACATAAATTCTAGATTTTTTATAAATAAACTTTTATTTGTAATTATTGTGCAAAATAAATTCGAAATAATTTTCATTAAATTAAGGTGTTACCTTAATTACAAACAAACGACTCGTTCCCCTATTAGCCTGGTATCCTTATCCCGATTTTCGTGCCGAACTCCGATCTTGGACTTCTTTATATAGTTTCTAGCTATTTGGACTGCTCCGGACTCATTGGAACGAACTGCTACTTCATTTGGGATCACCTTGAGAAGTGTGGCATTTTATACATATTAAATTAGTTATATATATATATATAAAATGTTTGATTGATATATATATATATATATACAAATATGTATTTTGGTATAAAAATATATATTTATATACATCTATTAGTGTATATACACATATACGTATTTTTGTACAATTACTAATAGGCACTTATATATATATTATATACGTATTTATTGGTATATACTCTGAGTGTAAATGTGTATTATATACGTATCCCTACTAGATGACCCTAGTTGACTAGAGCCATGCCTGGCATAGCCCTGAGGCCAGTGTATTTCTATTGTGTGTTAGTGTAGCATCTGATGCAAGTGATATTATTATATGTTTATAGGACTGTCGGATTCTCCAAACGATACTCTGGGACAGGACATTGGTATTGATAGCTAAAGACCCAAGGCGAGTACATTCTCTGATTAGTTTTTAATTTATGATATCTCCTATGTTCACTGTATCTAGTGTAGATATATATGCTCTTGACACGTTGGTTACACGGATTGGTATACACGGATCTCGTCATGAGATGTTATTCCTTATTCATGGTGTAGCTTGTACAAGACTTGTTTCCTTGTTATCTTGTGCATGTACAGACACTGATTCCCGGGGAGACTTGCTACCTCCCTAGGGAATCCCGTGCCATAGCATACCATGATTGGATCTACTATACCAGTCGGGGGAGGGGAGTATTTTAGTATAGATATGTGATCATACCCAACTCTACATGCATCATAGCTCACCCCACATCTCACGTCGGGTGCGGCCTGACCATTTACATGATTCATAGCTGTTACGTGTGATTAGCCTGACCTCTACATGCATCATAGCTAACCAACGGTTAGCCTGACTTTACATGAATCATAGTTAATCACATGTAACCAGCCTGATCAAGTTCCCAAACCGATCACATATTTAAGCTAGTACTCACACACTTAGTCATAGGGTTCTTGCTCATTGACATATTGTTTCTTCTCCTGCATTTACTTACAGTATTTCCAGTATTTCTTTTATTTCTCGTACCTATACATGCTTCTCGTATATTTCCATCTAGAACTGCTACATATTTTATATCATTAATATAGAACTGCTATTTAGAGATGTACTTTGCTCCTTCCTGACTGGAAAATATTTTTCCAGACTGTGACCTTAGTAGACTGGTTTCTGACACACTTGAGGATTGGAAGTTAATGATTGCAGGTATGATTATTTTGTCGTTAGACTTGTCTTGTATTTCTTGCTTGCCTTGATATCTCATCGTGCTTTAGTTTATGTGATTGAGTATTTCTAACATTATTTTATGATATCCACGTCTTCTTATGGAGTTGGGTATTCACGTGAGTTTGATTAGATAGTTACATGACCTAGACAGCGTTCTACCGCCGATGCTGCGGCGTAGGCTGGACGTACCCACGCACTCGTGCCCCTAAACCGGGTGCGGGTCGTGACACTCTTGTTGGGCTTTCAGCTTCTTTAGCTATTCTAGTCAAGACTCAAAAATCGATCACAGTGATTGGTCGAGAGTTGTTCTTTGCCAGAAATAACTTGCATATATGTCAAGCTACATTACGGAGATTGATGTCAAATAATGGAGGTTCCCGTTCATAGACTATATTGTCTATGGAATTTGTTTCCATGATCCAAAGGAAGCCATCTTTGTTAAGAGACGCTCCCTCAAATTTTATTATGATACAGCTACTAAAATATTGTATTACCGTTTGTACGATGGACTCCTTCTATGATGTTTATCCGATGCAGAAGCAAAATAAGCACTCTGAGAAGCTCATAATGGTACTTGGTACATCAACCGAGTCCTAAGCTACAGGATCGTCTCCGACGCATGGGTTACTATTGGCCCACTATGGTAGTTGATGCTATAGAATATGCAAGAAAGTGTAGGGCATGTCAAATTCATGTTGAGTTCATCCATTAACCTTCAGAATATTAACATCTAACGGCAGCATCGTAGCCATTTGAAGCATGGGGCATGGATGTCATTAGTCAAATCAGTCCACCACCGTCTAGAGTTCATCGGTTCATATTGGCTATAAACGATTACTTCTCCAAATTGGCGAAAGCTATACCGCTCATTGAAGTGAAGACATCAAGCGTGATTAATTTTGTCAAGCATCACATCATCTACCATTTCGATCTTCCTTGTAGGATCATCCATGATAATGGTCCATAATTTATGAGTCATGCATTCTATCAATTTTATGACAAAAATAGCATCCAGAATGTAGATTCAACAGCATATAATATAGTAGCGAATGGATTAGCAGAATTATTCAACAAAATAATTATCAAGTTACTCAAAAAAATTTGTTTCATCTAACAAACATGACTTCAACAGCATATAATCTAGCAGCAAATGGATTAGCAGAAGCATTCAACAAAATAATTATCAAGTTACTCAAAAAGTTTGTTTCGTCTAATAAACATGACTAGAATAAGAAACTTGGAGAATATCTTTGGGCCTACTGCATAACGATTTGAACTCCAACTGACAGTACGCCATTCTCTCTAGTTTATGGGAGCGAAGCAGTTCTTCCCCTAGAAATCTGGATCCCTTTTCTCTGAATAGCTCTTTCCAACGAGTTAACAACCGAAGACAACCATTGTTTATGGTTACAAGAGTTGGAAGCAATCAACAAAAAATATCTATTGGCTCAACAGCGTATTGAGTTATATCAAGCATGCATTTCTAAAGCCTTTAACAAAAAGGTGAAAGAAAGAGTATTTCAAGTTGGTGACCTTGTCTTAGCAGTTAAAAGATCAATAGTCATGACGCACAAGTCCAAGGAAAAATTCTAGCCTAAATGGAAAGGCCTGTTCATAGAGGAGTCAGTATACTCCAACGACGCGTAAAGACTCACAAAGCCTAATGGAGATTTGCTGATGATGTCGATCAATGGCAAATTCCTTAAGAAGTACTATGTCTAAGCCACAGTTAGAACAGTATTTTTTCTATCCCCAGCAGATTGCTTTGAATGTATAGTGTTTATATTTTACCCTAAGTAGTGTAAATGTACAATGAGACATTTGTTTTTCGTAAAATGTAAAAAGCTATTATCTATATTCAAGAGTCTTGGAAACATTATGGATAGTAGATCCACATAAAAAAAATACTCTTTCACAATATGGTTAGAAATTTTTATCGAAAGTGTCCTTAAGCAGACATTTTGTTGCCCCTAATATATTTTATTGCTAGTAACCTTTCCCAGGAGAGTTAGTGAAACTCTTTATTACATTGAGCTATCACCCGTATTCAAGAGTCTTGAATACGAAATGGGTAATAGATCTTCCAAATTTTCCAGCAGAATAATCCTCAGATCCTACGAAATATTCTCGTTGAGATCACCCAAATGAACTTACCTAAGCAAATAATTGTATTCTTAGAGCCTAGTTGCTCTAAGGATATCTTATTTTTAATCTCCAGTTGGATTAAAGATACTCTATTTTCTTTCCCAGCAAGGTTAAAATATTTCTAATATTGGTTCATGTACATATTACCTCTAAACTACCTCTTTTTACTCTTTCCTAGTCAAGTGAGTATATCTTTAAAGCCTAGTTGCTCTAGGGATGTCTTATTTTTAATCTCCAGTTGGATTAAAGATACTCTATATTCCTTATTCCCAGCTAGGCTTAGAAATTCTCAATAATGGTTCATATCCATATTACCTCTAAACTATATTCTTTTTATTCTCCCCAATATAGTGAATTTGTTATTGACAAAAACAATCATGTCAACATTACCTCTGCATTGTTTTCCTATAAAAAGTTAAATTCATACAGAGTTATAATCTGCCACGTCCATATTACCTCTGAGCAGATATCCCCAGTGGAGTTCTAGCTTAAGAAGTTTGCCACGTCTACATACAAACATTCTGTCTATTGGCTTTCTACTATCACGTCCATATCACCTCTGATAGTATCAGTCATTTTTATTTATTATTTGTATCTAGTTTGAGTTACGTCATGGGTAATAAGACCACTCAAATTTATTCTATCTACTTTTTCAAAAGCAATATTCCAGTATCTTACCTAGGACTTGCATTCACACACAAAAAATTCTCATGAAGGAATATTGACCAAGCAAAAAGGAGATTGTCATTGATATCTATGATTACATATGATAGAAATCTAGTACATTTGGATTTTTATTGATACTCATGATTACATATGATGGAAATCTGCTACGTTTGGATTTTTATGACTATATGTTATGACGATCTTAATACATTCTGGGTCATTCCTCCATCAGGCTCTTCAGTGCAAACATCAGTACATGGAAGAACCCATACTGATAGATAACAAAGGAGGAAGGAGAACATGACGGATAGTTCGTCACCAAGCTTATACTCTGATCAATAGCTTGGGGGAAGCCATTCCACTACCGCCATCCAGTGCCGCCGACAGAGTTTTGAATGGGATTGAACCCAAATCCTGTAATCAACATTACGACTAAGTTTTATGGGTACACCCAATGAGCTAGGTCTGAAGACAGCCATGGTCTTCAGGTAATATGCTTGTTCATGTCAAACAAGGTAGTTTATGATATCCCTCCATGCTCTATCGTAAGCAGCATAGTCGGGATAGAGTCTGCACAAAAATTATATAGTTAGTTTTCAACAAGGAAGTATCCCAAAGAAGTAAAAGTTTATGTGCATAAGATTTAAGCGTGTCACGTCCCAGTCCTAAAATACCAAGGGACTAGCCTCGTGGCAATGGCCAGCAGCACAACTCCAATAGACAATCCCAATTTAATGGACCCTTTAGAGTACACTTAAGCTGTAATACAAATACAATGGTCTATAATATATGTCACAGTCTATATATCTAATCTCATCCACAATAAGCATCGAAATCACAAAGAGATAGTCCAGTCACAATGAACATAAAATGATCGGTCCAACCAAAGTAATATAAATTATGTCATGGGGAACAACCCGTCATCAAAATAGAAAGGAAAATAACTCCAAGTACAATATCCAGAAGTCACTACAAGATCAAATATCTAAGAACACTAAGCATAATAAATGAATGGTGAGAATACTGTTTGCTCAAGAGAAGTTCTCTGGAACAACCTCGTCCTCTGCAACCTGTACGTCTCAAATAGCAGCAATTGCCCCGTAAACCTCGGGATAGCTCTCCTCGCCTACATCTGGGGACATAATTCAGATCCAGTTCCTCGGGAGACATAGCAAGGTACAATAAACACTCAAACTAAATAAAATGCAGTAAGTAAAAACAGATCCTCAGGGCAATCTATTGACCAGCTAAGTAAAATACAAATAAGAGCATCACTAGTACTCAAGCTGAGACCAGTACAGGCTCTGTGTCGGGGAGCCCATAGCAGCAAGTAGTATCTCATAGGGCCAGTAAATATACCAAGCTCTGGTACAGAGACTAAAGCACCACCAGTAACATAGTATGTATTATATATATAAACATAATCAGCCTGTAGCATGTGTGTCTCTCCCCATCCAATGTAACCTCACGTCTCATATCCACAATGTCTCAAGTCCATAACACGTAAGATTATGACCTCTAGCTAGTACAACGAGTCATAATGATATTTATATAATATGCAAGTCTCATATCACGAATCATGTAAGCCTATACAGAATCACCATGAATAACTCAAGAAAGATTATGTCACATAAAATAGTGTCAAGTGTCCTACGATATGGCATACTTGGTAAAGCAAGCGCGTAAAAATAGGATCATGGAATCAACTCTCTAAGTAACATTACACGACTCCGTATACGATGTCGACACCCGAATCTTGTTCGAACACTAAGCAATGTCTCACGGTCTTAGGTTGAACAGGTACATCACAAGAGTATATATATATATATATATATATATATATATATATATATATATATATATATATGAAAAGAAACACAAGCAGATAATATAATAGGATCTACACAAGTTTGGCAAGGTACACATGCCTGGGTCTGCAGTATGTAGTTGCAAAGTTGGTCCCACGTCTACTCCTCCGGAATCCAATTGACCTAAACAATAAATTTTCTACTTTAAGTATCTAATCAAGAATTTTGTAACAACAACTAAATTGTATAATTTATTATAAACCATTAATACCCAAGTCCAACCTCATCCTAACATGTAAATTTTTGACACAACAACTTACATGTTTTACGAGATATAAAAACCTAGTTTCATGGTTTACGACTTCCAAAATTCACAGTTAAGTCCCCAATTGAAGGACATGAACATAAATCATAATAAATTATGTAATCTTAATTTAAACCAGATTTATATTAATTTTTAATCATTTTTTTCCAGAATTGACAAAATAATTATATTTCAAGATTAGGGCTACTTTAAGTTGACTAGTTTTGTCCGAAACTTGTTCGGAGCATTGCCAATCCATGGGTATGCTTTATATTCATGAAAAAATATTTTATATCATATTTTATTCTGTTTTAATCTCAAAAAATAATCACCTTTTATTTCTTCCAAAATAACCCCTATTTATGGGCAAAACTATGACACAAAATTGCCCGAAACCTAGGCTAGTGACCCTTATTTTTAGGGTTCAGAATTTTGATAAAAATACCATAAAAATAATTCTAAAATACTTATTTTACAGTAATAAACCACCAATAAATTCAGTTTTAAGAATTAACAACAAGGCCTCCAAGAACCGTGTCACAAAGTTTAAAACTACCCCTACTGTTGTCCAATCTATCATCAATCTAACATGAAATTTCTCATAGATTTTTATAGTTGGAAAAGGTGGCAAGGGAGGGTTCTAAAAAATTAAACTTACATAAATCTAAGAGAGTCATACCATGGAGATTTGAGAAGAAAAATTTGAATCCTTATCCGAAAGCTTTGAAGGTTTGGATGACGGTGCATCTTCTTGTTCAAGAACGCACCTTCTTGCTTATGCTTGTGCTTGTGCTTGCCTTTCTTCTCCCTTCTTGATGGGTTGATGATTATGGCAATAGTTTCTTGATGGGTTGATAATGATGGCAATGGATTCTTGATGGGTTTGATAGCAATGGTGGAGCCTTTATGGTTGTTTGGTGAAGATTAGGTGGAAGGATGAAGAAATATGGAGCTTTGGAAAAGATGAGAGAATTTTTGGTGAAGGAGATGATGTTGTGAGGGGCAGATGACAAGGAGGGATGCTCTTACACATGAAAGAGAGGGGAGGGGTAGACCAAAAAGGGGAGAGAGTTGTTAGGGTTAGGGTTTTGTGATAGGGGGTATATATATGGGCTTTTGGATAGATTTAAACCTAGGAGGGG
The DNA here is from genome assembly GCA_036927795.1 of Iris macrosiphon. Lineage (NCBI taxonomy): Eukaryota > Viridiplantae > Streptophyta > Magnoliopsida > Asparagales > Iridaceae > Iris > Iris macrosiphon. The sequence continues at coordinate 33,044,086 of JAYESA010000011.1, forward strand.
GTGTTCCTAGGGCTTGTAGGGGTCAGCCACCAAGGGGGCTGCTTGCACGAAATTATGAAGAGGGGGTGGGTTATTATGGTTGGGATTTGGTTGGTTAGGATCTTGGGTGGTTAGGTAGTTAGTTAGTTAGTTAGTTAGTTAGTTAGTTAGTTAGTTAGGTAGTTTGCCAACTAGGATGCCACCTATGGCCCTTTCTATAATTTAAACTCTATAAATAGAACCAAATTAATGTAAATATAATATATATATATATATATGTGGGGGTATTTGTGTGCACTACATGACTACATGCGTTTGGGTTAGGTTTGGGTCAAGTTCTAGTCAAAAGGAGACAGTTTTACGGTAACCATTGTTCTAGATGTTTGACAATATTTTTGGAGCATGGAGGAGGTCAAACAAATGTAATATCCATGTCTCAAATATATTAGGCACTATCAAGATTAGTAATATAAATTTTATTGAGAGAAAAAAGGTTGTGCATTGCTTAAAATATCCAAGCCATAGCAAAGGGTTATATATCTAAAAGAATAATTTAGAAATTAATACTTTAATCCATTAAATTAAATTAAATTAAAAAATAATAAATTAACCATATTCAAAATATGAGGGGGGCTTACAATCTACCCACCTTAAAAGAATTGTGTCCTCGCAATTAAGAAAAATGAAATGTAATAAGTCAGAAAAAGTTTGCTCCAGAGAGATGATACGGTAGTATGACATATTTGTTGAAGCACGACACAAATGATAAGGGACCATGAAACAGGAAAAAATTGAGAGGAAGGGTGAGGGTTTTGTTCAAGCAGAACACGTAGGGAGGCAATAAAAACTTTTTTTCCTAGGTAATGAGAGATGAGTAACTTAAGAGTAAAGGAGTCTGATTAGAACGAGGATCAACTACAGCTTCTGAAAACTTGGGTACCACTTACATATTACCACTCTAGACCAACAAGTTCATGTTAACATAATAAAAGGTATAGACTAGGGAATGGAAATAATAGGCACATGCTAATGTATTACTAGGAATATCCGTTACTATAGCTAGCTATGATAAAACTAAATCTTACCCATATTCACTACTCCTCGAGTTCGTGCCTCCTCCACTGTCATCGCAAAACCCTGTCCACATCCCTGTGGTGGTGCCCTCTACTATTGGTAGGCCTGTTAGAAGAGTGATGCCTGTGATGCCAAGGATGGCCTCGACTGATATCCTCCCGGTGCTGGTGGTCTGAATCCTCCATCTTCCGCATATGGTGCTCCTGGTGCTGGATAAACTGGTCGATGTGGCTGTTGGACTGGTCGCGGTGCTGGTAAAGCAGGTCGATGAACCATCGGTGTTCCTCCCCGACGCTCAGGGAAATCCCCAGCTGAATATTGGCTGGATCTGCAAGATAAACATAATCCTAATTTGCGTATGCACTCCCTCTCAATATGGCCTACCTTGCCACAGTAGAGACAAGTAGGAAGGGCTAGGGCTAGTGATGATGCTCTCTGTGGTGGATTCATCTGGGGTCGCCTTGCAGGCTCCTCGTATGGTGCTCGAGCTGGTACTAATGCATGTGGTCTCTTCTGGCTGGACTCCCTCCTGTGGATGCGCTCCATGCGTCGAGTTGCGACAAGGACATCCGTATAATAAGTAGGTGCAACGGAGCCAATTTGTCTCTGTAGCTCAAAGCTTAGTCCGTCAAAGAATTCCTCTGCCTTCTCTTCTTGTGCCGGGATCAGTGTAGGGATGAACAGTTGAATCAAGCATGATGCAAGTCAAGAAATTTATTCGAGTCCGATGTAGAGGTCAAGAACGTATCAACATGTGGATGAGATCCTATAAATTTAGTCTTATCCTAATCACAGGCTTGCTCGGTCCCTTAGTTAAAACCAAAGCAATATATTCGTAGACCTGCATGGGCTACCCAAAAAACTATGTCACGCCACAGTCCCAAAATACCAAGGGACTAGCCACGTGGCAATGGCCAGCAGCACAACTCCAATAGACAATCCCAATTTAATGGACCCTTTAGAGTGCACTTAAGATGTAATACAAATACAATGGTCTACAATACATGTCACAGTCTATATATCTAATCTCATCCACTATAAGAATCAAAATCACAAAGAGATAGTCCAGTCACAATGAACATAAAATGATCTGTCCAGCCAAAGTAATATAAATAATGTCCCAGGGAACAACCCGTCTTAAAAATAGAAAGAAAAATAACTCCAAGTACAATATCCAAAAGTCACTCCAAGATCAAATATCTAAGAACACTAAGCATAATAATGAATGGTGAGAATACTGTTTACTCAAGAGAAGCCCTCTGGAACAACCTCGTCCTCTGCAACTTGTACGTCTCCAATAGCAGCACCTGCCCCATAAACCTCGGGATAACTCTCCTCGTTTATACCTGGGGACATAATCCGGATCCAGGTCCTTAGGAGACATAGCAAGGTATAATAAACACTCAAGCCAAATAAAATATAGTAAGTAAAAACAGATCCTCGGGGCAAGCTATGTCACCAGCTAAGTGAAATACAAATGAGAGCATTACTGGCACTCAGGCTGAGACCACTATAGGCTATGTGTTGGGGAGCCCATAGCAGCAAGTAGTATCTCGTAGGGCCAGTAAATGTGCCAAGCTCTGGTACAGAGACTAAAGCACCACCAGTAACATAGTATGTATTATATATATAAACATAATCAGCCTGTAGCATGTGTATCTCTCCCCACCCTATATAACCTCACGTCTCATGTCCACAACGTCTCATGTCCATAACACATAAGATCATGACCTCTAGCTAGTACAACGAGTCATAATGATATCTATATAATATGCAAGTCTCATATCACGAATCTTGTAAGCCTATACAGAATCACCATGAATAACTTAAGAAAGATTCTGTCACATGAAATAGTGTCAAGTGTCCTACGGTATGGCATACTTGGTAAAGCAAGCGCGTAAAAATAGGATCGTGCAATCAAATCTCTAAGTGATGTTACACGACTCCGTGTACGACGTCGACACCCGAATCTTGTTAGAAAGCTAAGCAACGTCTCACGGTCCTAGGTTGAACAGGTATATCACAAGAGTATATATATATGGAAAGAAACACAAGCAGATAATATAATAGGATCTATTGCAAGTTTGGCAAGGTACACTTACCTGGGTCTGCAGTATGTACTTGCAAAGTTGGTCCCGCGTCCACTCCTCCGGAATCCAATTGACCTAAACAATAAATTTTTTACTTTAAGTATCTAATCAAGAATTTTTTAACCATAACTAAATTGTATAATTTATTATAAACCATTAATATCTAAGTCCAACCTCATCCTAACATATAAATTCTTGACACAACAACTTATACGTTTTACGAGGTATCGAAACCTAGTTTCACGGTTTACGACTTCCAAAATTCACGATTAAGTCCCCAATCAAAGGACATGAATATAAATCATAATAGATCATGTAATCTTGATTTAAATCTAATTTATATTAATTTTTAATCATTAAATTTTAGAATTGATAAAATAATTATATTTTAGTATTAGGGCTACTTTAAGTTGACTAGTTTTGTCCGAAACTTGTTCGAAGCATTGCTAGTCCATGGGTATGGTTTATATTCATGAAAAATTATTTTATATCATATTTTATTCTGTTTTAATCTCAAAAAATAATCACCTTTTATTTCTTCCAAGACAACCCTTATTTATGGGCAAAACTATGCCACAAAATCACCCGAAACCTAGGTTGGTGACCCTTATTTTTAGGGTTCAGAATTTTGATGAAAATACCATAAAAATAATTCTAAAATGCTTATTTTACAGTAATAAACCACCAAAAATTTTAGTTTTAAGAATTAACAATAAGGCCTCCAAGAATCGTTTCACAAAGTATATAACTAGCCCTACTGTTGTCCAATCTATCATCAATCTAACATAAAATTTGTTATAGATTTTTATGGTGAAAAAAGATGGCAAGGGAGGGTTCTAGAAAATTAAACTTAAATAAATATAAGAGGGTCATGCCATTGAGATTTGAGAAGGAAAGTTTGAATTCTTACCCGAAAACTTTGAAGGTTTGGATGACGGTGCATCTTCTTGTTCAAGAACGCACATTCTTGCTTGTGCTTGCCTTGCTTCTCCCCTCTTGATGGGTTGATGATGATGGCAATGGGTTCTTGATGGATTGATGATGATGGCAATATGTTCTTGATGGGTTTGATTGCAATGGTGGAGCCTTTATGGTTGTTTGATGGAGATTGGGTGAAAGGATGATGAAAGGTGGAGCTTTGGAAGAGAGGATAGAATTTTTAGTGAAGGAGATGATGTTGTGAGGGGTAGATAACAAGGGGGGCTACTCTTACATGTGAAGGAGAGGGGAGGGGTCGACCAAAAAGGAGAGAGAGTTGTTAGGGTTAGGGTTTTGTGATAAGGGGGTATATATATGGACTTTTTGGATATATTTAAACCTAGGAGGGGGTGTTCCTAGGACTTGTAGGGGTCAGCCACCAAGAGGGCTGCTCTTGCACGAAATTACGAAGAGGGGGTGGGTTATTATGGTTGGGATTTGGTTGGTTAGGATCTTGGATGGTTAGGTAGTTAGTTAGTTAGTTAGGTAGTTTGACAACTATGATGTCATATATGGCCCTTTCTATAATTAAAAATCTATAAATAGAACCAAATTAATATAAATTATTTATATATATATATATATATATATATATATATATATATATATATAATATGGGATTATTTGTGTGCACTATATGATTACATGCATTTGGGTTGGATTTGGGTCAAGTTCTACTCAAAATGAGGTAGTTTTGTCACGCCCCAGTCCCAAAATACCGTGGGACTAGACACGTGGCAATGGCCAGCAGGACGCACCGATAGACCAACTCAATATAATGGATCCATCAGGGCATACTTAAGCTGTAAAACAAGTCTACGACAATCACGGCACAACTAATCTCATCCACACAAGATATAAAATATGATCCACAGAATAAATAAGGAATGTAAATCATCAGCAAGTCTCACAAAATACTTCGGGGAACAACCCGATAAATATCAAGTACAATGGTTCAACTGACCAGAAAGTAAAAGACTGAAATAAATAATAAACGCTGAGCATGAACATGGATGCTCAAGAGAAGTCATCAGCTAAGACCTCGTCCTCAGATGGCGGTACAGCTCCTGGATCAGCTCCTGCTCCGGTCCCGTAAACCTCGGGATAAGCCTCGTCCGCAAAATCTGGGGACAAATATCCGGATCCAGGTCCTCAGGGGACATAGCAAGGTACAAGAAAGCTCATGCCAAAATAAATACAGTGCAGCAAGTAATGAATAAATAGGGCAAGTAAGTAACCATCTATGTGAAAATGCAAGATGAGAGCAGCACTAAAACTCAGGCTGAAGCCACTACCAGCTCTGTGTCGGGGAGCCGGTAGCGGTAATAAACACGTAATGTGCCTAGCTCTGCTACGAGAGTCTGAGGCCTCACAATAGTAGTAGATAGATATATGAAACAGCCTGTAGCCTGTGTGTCTCTCCCCACCCAATGTAACCACGCATATCATGACCATAACGTCTCATGTCCATGTCAAGCGCGATCATAGCTAACGCATCAGGTCATAAAGTATCTAAGAGAATAATGTCCATGTCCTGTATCCTATACAGAATCACCACGAATATCTCGGGAAAATCCTGTCTCATGAATAGTGTCAAGTGTCCTGGGTCATATGGTACTTGATAAGACAAGTACGAAAATAAGGTGTCACGAATGTCCATCTCTAGATGGCCGTACCCAACACTGCGTACAGTGTCGGCACCCGACTGATAATCGGACGCTAAGTACGTCACACGGTCCTAGGTTGAGCATGCACAGCAATATAATGAAGCAAGGACAATAAATAACTAAGCTGCAGAGTTGGCAAGGTACACTTGCCTGATGTTGGAATATCAACAATCGTCCCTGGATCAGCGGAACCGGTAGGGACTACTCCAAAAGCTGTCATAAATATCACCAATAGTCTCAGAAGGTATCAAACTGCTAGAAATGCCTGTCCTTACGTCCAATTTGGACACAGGGGCAAAAAGATCATTTTCGGATTAAAGCGGGGTCCACATGTGGGCCACTTTGCACCGAAAAGCGTGTCAGGGTCAAAGGTCTCCAAATTCTGCAAACTCAGTGTCTACAAGTCAGGAACGATGATACGAACCCAACGGAACTTCCAGAATTGGATTCCGATGAGCCGATCTCAAAATCACCCGTCAAGTGGAGCCTGTAGGGCCCACGATACGTGATTTTGTCAACGTTCTCGGAATCGGACCAAACTTGGGTCACAGGACCAGCGCATTGCTACGAGTCCGATGGCGCAAGTTTCGTCTCGATCCGACGTGCATACACAAAGTTACAGCATGTTCCAGAAAGGACGGATACGGAGTGTCGTCGGCGGATACGCGTTGATTCCGGGGTGCCCGCACCTCCGAATCGACTTCTGCAAAATCCTACACGACCGTATCAATGTCCCGCACAGTTCGGTAAAGACCGCGTGCGACCAAGTCGTCCCGATTGGTGGGGCATACTCAGTTTCGGTGTGAAACAGGGTGTTGCTTTTCCTATTTTTGGATCGCGGTGTACGATCACCACAGGACGCGATGCACCGAGCGAGTTGCACGGGCACCGAGAGGGTTATACAGTCTACGTGTAGCAACTGACGGAATTGAAATTGGAGTTGCGATGAGGGTGAAAACGGTACCTGAACCGAGCTCCAAAATCTGAGTTTCCACGTGTCCTGCTCGTATCCGATGTCTACTGCTCGCGTCCGAATCGCGATCTCCCGTGTCCGCTGAGCTCTGTGTCTTGTCCCGAATTCACTGCTGGGTCGACAAGCTCGGGGCGACTGGGTTCTCAGGCGGCGGCCGGTTCTCGGGCGACGGCCTGGCGCGGGTCGAAGGGTCGAGGGGGAGTCGGAGGGTTGAGGGCTGAACTTGGCGGCGGCCGGCGGGATTCGCTGGCGGTGAGTCGAAGGGTGAGGGATGATCGAACGGCGGGGTAGCAGCGACAGGGAGGAGTCGGGGGACGGTTCGAACTGAGGATGGAGGGGGCCGCGCTCGGGGTCGCTGTGCTCGCTGCGGATGACGGAGAAGGGGGAAGTCGGCTGGGCGAACTCAGCGGCGGGGTTTCAGGTGATGGGAAGCGGCGGCGCCGTGGATCAGCTGCTGGGCGGGGCAGCTAGGTGGTCGACGGCGAGCTTGATGGCGGCGGAAGCTTAGGGTTTAGGTGATGGCTAGGCACGGACGCCGAGGAGGCGCTATATAGGCTGCTACAGGAGTCTTCGGCGGAGGAATTCTAGGGTTCCATATGGTTTGGATCTGGGTCGGGTTCGGCTCGGATCCAACCCGACCCGAACGCTGGGTTTGGTTTGGTCTAGCCTGGATTTGTTCAACTTGGGTCTGGTTCACTCTCTATAGCTTTTGTTCCTCGATTCGTTGCTCCGGTGTCCAATAAATTCACCGAAAAATGCCATGCGTCCGGTTCTCCATTATACACAATAAATTTTTACTTCCAGAATATTTTAACACCCTTTGGCCACACTTAAAAATTCTTTAAATCACACTCATCTTGGTTTTAATTTCCAGAAAATTCCAAAAACGAAATAACCTATTTTAAAATTATTCTCAAAATTTAGGGTGTTTACAATCTTCCCTCCTTAAAAGGATTGCGTCCTCGCAATCAAAGAATAAGCTACTCAAGAAAGAGTTATGGAAATACAAGGTGGACTAGTTTACAACTGCCTCCTCGAACAAGTGGGGGTATCGCTGGCACATACTATCTTCTCGTTCCCAAGTCGATTCTCCAGGAGAATGATGTTTCCATGCTACTCGAACCAGTCTGATCGTCTGTCCCCGTAATGTCTTCTCACTGACGTCAAGGATGCCAACTGGTTGTTCTTCATACCTCAAGTTCGGGCCTACTGCGATCTCTGAATGATCGACTACGTGATTTGGGTCGGTCACGTATCTTCGCAGCTGTGAGACGTGGAATACGTCATGCACTCCCTCTAAGGAGGGAGGTAATGCAAGCCGATAAGCCACCTCACCAACACGCTCGAGGATGTCAAATGGCCCAATATACCTTGGGCTCAGCTTGCCTCTGCTCCCGAATCTGATAGTACCACGAGTGGGCGAAATCCTCAAGAATACGTGATCTCCTTCTTTGAACTCTAGGGGACGTCTGTGCGTATCTGCCCAATGCTTCTGTCGGTCCTGAGCTGCTCGTAGATGATTCTGAATCTGCTTCACCTTCTCCACTGTTTGTGTGACCAATTCTGGTCCCAGTATCTGACGTTTACCGACGTCACTCCAGCATATAGGTGACCTGCACTTCCTTCCGTATAAAGCTTCAAATGGTGCCATCTGAATGCTGGCCTGATAACTGTTGTTGTAGGAGAACTCCACTAAGTGCAAATGATCTTCCCAAGAACCTCCAAAGTCTAGCATACATGATCGTAACATGTCCTCCAATATCTGAATGGTGCGCTCCGATTGGCCATCTGTCTGCGGGTGGTACGCCGTGCTGAACTTGAGTCTGGTGCCCAGACTCTTTTGCATGCTTCTCCAGAAATGAGATATAAATCTCGAATCTCGATCCGATACAATACTAACAGGCACTCCATGTAATTTGACAATTTGTCGCATATACATGTCGGCTAGTACCTCTGTGGACTGCCCAACTCTAAATGGCAAGAAGTGTGCCGATTTAGTGAGTCTATCCACAATAACCCATACTGCATCTCTTCCGCTGGGGCTCCTCGGAAATCCTGTGACAAAATCTATCGTGATGTGCTCCCACTTCCATTCTGGTATAGGAAGCGGCTGTAACATACCTGCAGTCCTCTGATGCTCTACCTTCACTTGCTGGCAGACTAAGCATTTGGCCACAAATCTTGCGATCTCTCTCTTCATTCCATGCCACCAGTAATACTGTCTCAAGTCTCGATACATCTTGGTTCCTCCTGGGTGAACAGAGTACATGGAGCTATGTGCTTCGGTCATTAACTCCTGTCTCAATTCTCCATTTGGAACATACAGGCGATTTCCAAACCTCAATGTCCCGTCTTCGTGAATGCGAAGTCCTGTCTGCATGCCTGCTTCTGTCCTTTCTTTGAGTCTTCAGAATCTAGCATCGGTGGGCAATGCCTCTTTAATCTTCTCCACGAGTGATGACTGAATCTCAAGATTAGCCATCAAGCCATCTGGTCTTGGTAAGACAATCTCTATTTGAAGCTCCTGTAGATCTCTCAGTAACTTGGGCTGCATCGTCAAGAAATAAGCCGTAGGCTTCCTGCTGAGTGCATCTGCAACAACATTCGCCTTTCCCGGATGATACTGCAGATCTATGTCAAAATCTACCATCAGTTCCAGCCAGCGTCTCTGCCTCATGTTAAGCTCCTTCTGAGTATACACATACTTCAGACTCTTGTGATCAGTAAAGATTTCTACCCTTTCTCCATAAAGATAGTGCCTCCATATCTTTAGTGCAAATATAACTGCTGCTAGCTCCAGATCATGTGTTGGGTAGTTCTTCTCGTGGACCTTCAACTGTCTTGACGCATAAGCAATGACTTTGTCATGTTGCATCAAGACACATCCTAGTCCACTGCCTGATGCATCACTGTAAACAACAAAACCTCCTGACCCTGAAGGAAGAGTCAAGACCGGTGCTGTTGTTAATCTTCTCTTCAGTTCTTCGAAGGCCTTCTGGCAGTCTTCTGTCCATAGAAATTCCTGGTCCTTTCGTGTCAGCTTTGTCATCGGTTCTGCAATCCTCGAGAAATTTTCTACGAACCTTCGGTAATATCCCGCAAGTCCGAGAAAACTTCTCACCTCTGCGACTGATGTGGGTGTAGGCCAAGTCTCTATTGCCGCAACTTTCTCTGGATCCACTGAAAGTCCTTCTCCTGATATGATGTGTCCCAAGAAAGGCACTTTGTCCATACAGAACTCACACTTACTGAGCTTGGCATATAGCTTCTCCTGCCTCAAGGTCTCTAACACAATTCTGAGATGCTCCTCGTGCTCTTCATGGTTCTTGGAATATATGAGAATGTCGTCGATGAATACAACTACAAATTTATCCAAGAACTGATGAAAGACTCTGTTCAGCAAACTCATAAACACTGCTGGCGCGTTGGTTAAACCAAACGGCATCACCAAGAACTCATAATGCCCATACTTCGTCCTGAAAGCTGTCTTCGGGATGTCTTCTTTCCTCACCTTGATCTGATGATAGCCGGATCTAAGGTCAATCTTCGAAAATACCCTTGCACCACTCAACTGATCGAATAGATCATCAATGCGTGGTAAGGGATACCTGTTCTTGATGGTTACAGCATTTAGTGCCCGGTAATCAATGCACAACCGTACTGTTCCATCCTTCTTCGGCACAAATAATATGGGTGCCCCCCAAGGTGAAACACTGGGCCGAATGAAACCCTTCTCCAAAAGATCATCAACCTGTTCCTTCAATTCCACTAACTCCTTAGGTGCTAGCCGATATACTGATGAAGTGATTGGCTCTGCTCCTGGAGTTAAGTCTATTGTGAATTCTATTTCCCGATCAGGCGGTAAACCTGGAAGATCATCGGGAAATACATCCATAAATTCTGATATGACTCTTGGGTAACCTGTCTCCCCTTCTACCGATAGTACCCTAAGAGTAGGCTGAACTCCTTGCTCTACTGCTCCTCGAAGAAACTCAAATTCTGGATGTCCAGGCGGTCTAAATATAACCCGCCCAAGTCGGCAATCAAGAGTCGCATGGTACTGACTTAACCAGTCCATACCAAGTACGACATCATAATCCGGCATAGAAAATATCAGAAATTGAGCTCGTATTTCTCGGCCATAAACTACTACAGAACATGATCTACAGACATCACTAACCGGAATAATACCGCCTCCCGTAAGAATTCTCTTCATCTTCGGAAGGGGTGCGGTAGCTACTCTATGGGTGGCTACAAAGCTAGCTGCTATAAATGAATGCGATGCTCCAGAATCAAATAATGCTACAGCTGGTAATGAAGCTACTAGAATAGTACCTGCGATGACCTCGCCTGCTGTAGCCTCCTGCTCAACAGCTAATGGGAATGCCTGCCCTCGCCCTTGTGCTGGACCTCTCTGCTGCTGCTGAGCCTGCTGAAATAGGGCTGCCTGTGGGGCCAGTGGTGGTCTCTGCTGGTTTCCTCCTGGGGCTGGTGGTCTGACTCCACCAACTCCTGTCTGCTGTGCTCCTACTGCTGGATAAGTTGGTCGCGGTGCAGGTAGAGCTAGTCTGGGTGCTTCTCCTCTATGGTGAGTGCAGTCTCTGGATAGATGCTGGTTTGATCCGCAAAGCAGGCATAGTCCCAACTTCCGCCTGCACTCTCTCTCAATGTGTCATACCTTGCCGCAGTGATGACAAGTAGAAAGGGATATGGCCCTGTGTGCTGCTCTATCTGACGTACTCCTCTGAAATTGTTTTGCAGAATCTCCATGTGCTGCCTTGGTTGGTGCGGAGGTGTTTGGCCTCTTCAGATTCGATTCCCTTCTAGTGACGCGCTCCATGCGTCGTGCTGCTGCTAGAACATCAGTATAATTTGTAGGTGCCACTGAGCCAATCAATCTCTGAAGCTCGAACTTCAACCCGTCAAAGAACTTTTTCGCTTTCTCTTCCTCCGTCGAAATCAATGTTGGAGCGAAGCGACTCAGGCGAATAAATTCAGAATTGTATTCTTCCACTGTCATGCTGCCCTGGATGAGGCGGTTGAACTTGTCTCTGAGCTCTGACCGTGCAACTGCCGGGATGTACATCTCTTGGAAAAGTCTGGAGAACTCTTCCCATGTGACTCTGTCCTGTCCAAGTCTCCTTTCTTCTGCTAACCACCAGTGGTGCGCATTATCAGTTAACTGCATTCTGACTGCAGTCATCCACTTCTCTCTTGGAAGTTCAGCGGCTTCCAGCTGATGCTGAATGTTTGTGAGCCACTCATGAACTTCCGTTGGCCCTTCTTTACCAGAAAATATGCGAGGCTTGAGATGACGGAAGTCGGTGATAGATCCCGTCGATGTTCGCCTCGCTGCTGGATTAGCCTGCTCCAATACGGATACCAGGCTGGTCCGCAGATACTCGGCCTCCTGCCGATGGGCCTCCTGCTGAATCTGTTGCTGGGCTTGCATCATGGCATACATTATCTGGAACATCTGTTGCCCGTCCATGGCTTGTCCTGGCGGGAATGCTGGCATCTGGGGAGTGAACTGTGGTGGAGGTGGGATGTCATCTCTCCGGAACCTTGGATTAGGCTGACCGGTTTGATCACTCTGCGATGCTTGTCCACCATCCCCTGGTGTTACTTCGTCTCTATAAGTAACCACAGCGTCGTGTGGTGTCTCCAAAGGAATATCATCTCTGTTCCCGGAATTCATTGCTCTGAAATCAAAAGATAACTATAAGAACGCTCAGAGGAATCAATACAGGATGCAGTTCAAGTAAAATTTCAAGTTCGATATAGAGTTCAACAAATGGTTAAATAATGGATGAGATCCTATAGTTTATACTATCCTTAGGGCAGGCTGGTTCGGTCCCTAAGTTGGAACCGAACAATTTAGTCGTAGACCTGCATGGGCCACCACAAAAACCATGTCACGCCCCAGTCCCAAAATACCGTGGGACTCGACACGTGCCAATGGCCAGCAGGACGCACCGATGGACCAACTCAATATAATGGATCCATCAGGGCATACTTAAGCTGTAAAACAAGTCTACGACAATCACGGCACAACTAATCTCATCCACACAAGATATAAAATATGATCCACAGAATAAATAAGGAATGTAAATCATCAGCAAGTCTCACAAAGTACTTCGGAGAACAACCCGATAAATATCTAGTACAATGGTTCAACTGACCAGAAAGTAAAAGACTGAAATAAATAATAAACGCTGAGCATGAACATGGATGCTCAAGAGAAGTCATCAGCTAAGACCTCGTCCTCAGATGGCGGTACAGCTCCTGGATCAGCTCCTGCTCCGGTCCCGTAAACCTCGGGATAAGCCTCGTCCGCAAAATCTGGGGACAAATATCCGGATCCAGGTCCTCAGGGGACATAGCAAGGTACAAGAAAGCTCATGCCAAAATAAATACAGTGCAGCAAGTAATGAATAAATAGGGCAAGTAAGTAACCATCTATGTGAAAATGCAAGATGAGAGCAGCACTAAAACTCAGGCTGAAGCCACTACCAGCTCTGTGTCGGGGAACCGGTAGCGGTAATAAACACGTAATGTGCCTAGCTCTGCTACGAGAGTCTGAGGCCTCACAATAGTAGTAGATAGATATATGAAATAGCCTGTAGCCTGTGTGTCTCTCCCCACCCAATGTAACCACGCATATCATGACCATAACGTCTCATGTCCATGTCAAGCGCGATCATAGCTAATGCATCAAGTCATAAAGTATCTAAGAGTATAATGTCCATGTCCTGTATCCTATATAGAATCACCACGAATATCTCGGGAAAATCCTGTCTCATGAATAGTGTCAAGTGTCCTGGGTCATATGGTACTTGATAAGACAAGTACGAAAATAAGGTGTCACGAATGTCCATCTCTAGATGGCCGTACCCAACACTGCGTACAGTGTCGGCACCCGACTGATAATCGGACGATAAGTACGTCACACGGTCCTAGGTTGAGCATGCACAGCAATATAATGAAGCAAGGACAATAAATAACTAAGCTGCAGAGTTGGCAAGGTACACTTGCCTGATGTTGGAATATCAACAATCGTCCCTGGATCAGCGGAACCGGTAGGGACTACTCCAAAAGCTGTCATAAACATCACCAATAGTCTCAGAAGGTATCAAACTGCTAGAAATGCCTGTCCTTACGTCCAATTTGGACACAGGGGCAAAAAGGTCATTTTCGGATTAAAGCGGGGTCCACATATGGGCCACTTTGCACCGAAAAACGTGTCAGGGTCAAAGGTCTCCAAATTCTGCAAACTCAGTGTCTACAAGTCAGGAACGATGATACGAACCCAACGGAACTTCCAGAATTGGATTCCGATGAGCCGATCTCAAAATCACCCGTCAAGTGGAGCCTGTGGGGCCCACGATACTGATTTTGTCAACGTTCTCGGAATCGGACCAAACTTGGGTCACAGGACCAGCGCATTGCTACGAGTCCGATGGCGCAAGTTTCGTCTCGATCCGACGTGCGTACACAAAGTTACAGCATATTCCAGAAAGGACGGATACGGAGTGTCGTCGGCGGATACGCGTTGATTCCGGGGTACCCGCACCTCCGAATCGACTTCTGCGAAATCCTACACGACCGTATCAACGTCTCGCACAGTTCGGTAAAGACCGCGTGCGACCAAGTCGTCCCGATTGGCGGGGCGTACTCAGTTCCGGGGTGAAACAGGGTGTTGCTTTTCCTGTTTTTGGATCGCGGTTTACGATCACCACAGGACGCGATGCACCGAGCGAGTTGCACGGGCACCGAGAGGGTTATACAGTCTACGTGTAGCAACTGACGGAATTGAAATTGGAGTTGCGATGAGGGTGAAAACGGTACCTGAACCGAGCTCCAAAATCTGAGTTTCCACGTGTCCTGCTCGTATCCGATGTCTACTGCTCGCGTCCGAATCGCGATTTCCCGTGTCCGCTGAGCTCTGTGTCTTGTCCCGAATTCACTGCTGGGTCGACAAGCTCGGGGCGACTGGGTTCTCAGGCGGCTGCCGGTTCTCGGGCGACGGCCTGGCGCGGGTCGAAGGGTCGAGGGGGAGTCGGAGGGTTGAGGGCTGAACTTGGCGGCGGCCGGCGGGATTCGCTGGAGGTGAGTCGAAGGGTGAGGGATGATCGAACGGCGGGGTAGCAGCGACAGGGAGGAGTCGGGGGACGGTTCGAACTGAGGACGGAGGGGGCCGCGCTCGGGGTCGCTGTGCTCGCGACGGATGACGGAGAAGGGGGAAGTCGGCTGGGCGAACTCAGCGGCGGGGTTTCAGGTGATGGGAAGCGGCGGCGCCGCGGATCAGCTGCTGGGCGGGGCAGCTAGGTGGTCGACGGCGAGCTTGATGGCGGCGGGAGCTTAGGGTTTAGGTGATGGCTAGGCACGGACGCCGTGGAGGCGCTATATAGGCTGCTACAGGAGTCTTCGGCGGAGGAATTCTAGGGTTCCATACGGTTTGGATCCGGGTCGGGTTCGGCTCGGATCCAACCCGACCCGAACGCTGGGTTTGGTTTGGTCTAGCCTGGATTTGTTCAACTTGGGTCTGGTTCACTCTCTATAGCTTTTGGTCCTCGATTCGTTGCTCCAGTGTCCAATAAATTCACCAAAAAATGCCATGCATCCGGTTCTCCATTATACACAATAAATTTTTACTTCCAGAATATTTTAACACCCTTTGGCCACACTTAAAAATTCTTTAAATCACACTCATCTTGGTTTTAATTTCCAGAAAATTCCAAAAACGAAATAACCTATTTTAAAATTATTCTCAAAATTTAGGGTGTTTACAAGTTTTACGGTAACTGTGGTTCTAGATGTTTGACAATATTTTTGGAGCATGGGGGAGGTCAAACAAATATAATATCCATGTCCCAAATATATTAGACACAATCAAGATTAGTAATATAAATTTTTTTGGAGAAAAAAGGTTGTGCATTGCTTAAAATATCCAAGCCATAGCAAAGGATCATATATCTAAAAGAAGGACTTAGAAATTATTATTTTAATCCATTAAATTAAATTAAATTAATTAATTAATTAAAAATACTAAATTGACCCTATTCAAAAAATGAGGGGGCTTACAAAGCGCATGGACAGAGCCATGTCGCAGAAGTTCCTAAGTCACAGAATAATTTCCTCTTATGCGCAAATCAGCTCATGCATAGAGGAAAAAGTTAGACATATGTGGCTAATAAACTATCATGCCCATAGGCATGACAGATGCGCATATCTTCCCAGTGCATACTCATGATGAGTGTCCCGAGAAAACTGCATCCATATGTATATGGGAAGGTGGTTGCCATCGGCGCATGTTCATGACGAAGCCCTTTAGCAACAAGCACGTGCGTCGGTAGGATGAGATCGTCTGCACATGCGCGAGACTATACATTCGTGTCAGTGATTAAGTATTTCTTCTCAGTGACATAAGAAGCAGCTCGAAGCATCTCTTCACCATCAAAGGAAATAAGCATGCAAGGATGCTTGGTCGGCAATCTCAAGAAATAATGACATGCTTGGCCGCATAGCTCTGGCAGAACTTCTCAGTGTGAGAAAAAGAAGACATTGAGAGAGAAGTTTTAGGAAAAAAATCTCCCCCATTCCTCTATTTATAGGTAAAGCAGCAGTAATTGCCTATGCAAAAAAGGTACCTTGATTCTCGTGCACACATTAATATGCACGTAAATGATAGCTTGATTCCCGATATTGTGTATTGACTTTGCACTTAAGAGACGCCTTAAAATTTGTACTAAATATGCCAAAAATCAAGGCAAAATTCATTGTCAACCCGGAGATCGAGGATGATTCGACAGCCTGGCGACAGAAGTCCATGCATCCACAGACTATGCGGCACATAACTGAAGCCAGCAGTATACGGCAAAGGAGCCTATGCGCCAAGGAGAAATTGTCATCCATGCTTCTTTCAAAATATTTTAAACTTGTTCAAGTTTTAAAAACTTTGAAAGAGGTCTTGTAGAAGATGAAAAAATCCAAGTCCATGTGCCTGAACAGCTATGCGCCAAAGGAATCAAATCAGTCTGAAGTCACATACGGCTAAATGCCCAAGCACTATATGGCAGGAAGCTTATGCGGCATTCAACCAAAGATCAGCAATTCTTTGTCTAAACGACAAAGGCAGTGACCCTAGAAGCATGCGACAAAGAAAAAAAACATGGCTATGTAGTGAACATTCCAGCCGCATAAGCTTTTCTGACATAACATTAAATAGTCTGACACAGCATTAAAAACTGTGTCATTTTGTAATTTGTACAGGTGATGGTTATGCAAATAACGTCATCTCTTACGTCAGTGTAATGATTATTTTTGATAGTTTACATTTGTGCAGTGCCACATGTCTTCAGGCCTTCATGTGGCAGTGTTCACATATGGCTAGCACCTATGCGGCAAAGCCTCTCCAATTTTCTTCCTATGCGGCAAAGTAGTGACAATGCGACATCAAATCTTCTTCTTTATTATCCAACTGGCAGTGATAGTTATGAATACGAAGAGACGGCTTTGTGCATTAAATGCATTAATAGCGCATACGTTAGAATGACAGGCCATATTAATTTGGATTTTTTGAATCGTTTGTAATGCATGCCACGTGTCAAGTCGACCGGGTTATACGCATATGTTCAGATCCTTATTATGTGCCATATTTATTGCAAAAGCCTATGCGTCAAAAAAAACTCTATGTAGCAGAGTCAGAAAATAGTGACTTTTCATATTCAGGCACATATAGCCGTTATAGTGTAAATGGCTATAAATAGTTGTGACATGTGCTTCCCAAACCATCGAAAGCTGAGTACTTTTGAGCCCACTTGCTGCCCTTCTTTCCCGTGAGCTGAGAGTTAGTAAATTTCCAATCTTTGCCACAGGATATTCAACGGAGTAAAGAAGTCAACCACAGACTTGGTTTCCACGCTACAATATCCCAATATTCTTTTATACTTAGAATTCTCAATGTTAGGATTCTTGTTAAACTTTTCTTTGTTAAATTGCAATAAAGTTCAAACACACTCTTTTTTGTAATATCTACATCTACTAATGTTATGCCCTTAGACTCTCAAGTGTCAAATTCAAGTCCTTTAGTCTATAGTTATAACCACTATCTCATCTTCCAACAAAATTTATCTTCAAGAGTAAACTCCTCGAGAGGGTGACTATATATCTTCGTCCTTGACGAATTCTAGAACCAAATATAGCCAATCAAATATTCTCGACCCGTAAGCTAATCTCATATATCCTCTTAGAAATTTTACACCCTTGACACCACTTACTATAATCCCAATTATTATCCTGAAATCTTTATAACTCGAACTTATACAGTCCCATTGGATATCAATTACTCAAAATTTAAATTTTTCTGGGCTCAAAATTCTATTTCACTACGTCCTTCTAGATCACTTTAATATCCTATGCTTAAGGAGGAATATGCCTAATATGTCTTTTAATTCTTCATTGATCAAAATTCTATGATCTAGATTTCCTCCAGGATCTCATCTTTAGTAAGTTATAACTTAGATTCGACAAAGTTGTTAAGAATAATTGGATTTAGAATTAGATATTAGTTAGATTAGTATTAGATTATTTTTCCTTTATGGATGCATATTTCTTCTCCAAATCCTATCTAGATATGGATATGTTCTCTATATATATATATTCGCAGTCGTATGACTTTTTAGATAATCCATTAATAATATCAATTTTGTTATTTGTTTTATGGTATCAGAGCCTATCATTTTTAAATCCTAGAACGAGATCCATCAGTCATTTTTATTTTTTTCATCGTCTTACAGTGCTTTGCAATTATATACTCCAACATCGACAGCAGCTTTAACAGACCAATTTATCCGTGCTGCCGAGATCCAACTGATTGACACCACTCCCTAGAAGACTCGACCATATTGAAAGCAACTAAACTAAAAGAAGAGCTCAACTAAATTGAAATAAAAAGAACAACCATGTTAAAAGAAGCAACCCCACTCAAATTCATCCCAATCCACATGTGTCCATCAAACTCATGGTTCCATAATTCGATGTATTCCTTAAGTGGCCAAAAAAACAACAAAAGGTTCCACAATTTTTTTCTTTCTTCTTTCTTTTAGCCTATCACAAAAAAAAATTATAAAAATCATAAAAATAGTAATAAAATGTGTCCTCTATGTATCAATTGCAAAAAGCATGGTCATTATGCTATCACCTGATATGCTCGTCAGCGGTCTGGTATGATTTGTTCTCACTGCCATAGGCCTGGTCACCTAGTGGATAATTGTTTTCTGCTTCATCCATATTTAAGAACTCAATTCTTCAAGTGGATACAGATAAGGGATTCCTCCTCGATTCGCTCTCTGGTACCTCAGGCTCAGACATCAGCTCAATCTCAGATATTCAATATCGTATTACCCAGTTAGAGCTCCAGCTCCGGCTCCAACGCCAGCCTATCTTTGTTGGCTCCAACGCCAGCCTATCTTTGTTGGCTCCTCTGCATCTGCCTCTACTGGTACGTCTACTTCTTGGATATTAGAATATGGTGCTTCTCATCATATGACTTCTGACCTTAGTCTCTTATCTACTATTACACCTTTACCATCACACTTTCCTTCTTTACACACAGTTGGTGGTTCTCAGTTGGTCATCACTCAATTTGGCTCCATTAATTTTAATACTTTGAGTCTTTCTTTTGTCTTACATATCCACCATCTTACTTTGTACCTCATATCAGTCAGTAGCCTTTATGAGAATGGATTTATTGTTTCCTTTGATTCTCTCACATACTCTGTGAATGATCCTCGTATGGGCCAGACGATTGGTCATTACCGTAGGAAGGGACGGTTGTACCACTTAGAGTTTATTCATCTTACATCAACTCAACTTTTGAGTTCTAGTCATGCTGCTATAATCATGTCTACTGCTGACTTATGGCACAGACGATTAGATCATATTTTAGAGCCCCGTCTAAAAACTTTATTTCGTAATGGAGCTCTTGGATGTGGTTCTTTATCTCATCTATCCACATGTACAGGTTGTAAGTTGGCAAAACATATAGCCCTACCTTTTCCTAAGAGTTTATCTAAATCTAGTAGTATTTTTGAATTAGTTTATTCTGACATATGGGGACCTGCTCCAATCTAATATATGAGTGATTTTCTCTACTACATGACCTTTATTTATGATTACACTCATTATACTTGGGTCTATCTTATGCGCCACAGTTCTGATCTTTCGACCATTTATAGGACGTTTACTACTATGATTCACATTCAATTCAATGTTAGGATTAAAAAAAATTTCTGATTGTGCTCGTATCTCTCCACTACCATGAGATCTTTCTTTTAATCTTATGGCACCATTTTTTAGCATTCCTGCCCTTACACTCATGAATAGAATAGGGTAGCCGAGCATAAACATCATCATATTCTTGAGACTGCTCGTGCTCTCTTGTTATCTTCTTTTGTTCCACAAATGTTCTGGGCAGAGGCCATTCTTACCTTTGTCAATCTTATCAATATCACTCATTCTTCTATTTTGTCTGGTCGGATACTTCATGAGTGTATTTTTTATGCCTTCCTGATTACAGTATGCTTCATAATTTTGGGTACACTTATTTTGTTCTTCTTTATGAGACTGAGTGTATAAAGCTGACAGCTCGATTAGCTAAGTGTGTCTTACTTGGTTTTAGCTGCGAGAACAAGGGATACCATTGTTATAATCCCTTGGCCCATCGTCTTCGTATATCTCGTCATGTCACCTTTCTATAGGATTATCCTTATTTTACTTTTTCACCTCCAGATGTCTATTTCTTGTTTCCTCCAGCTCTATCATCTAGTATTTCTATTGACACTACTCCTTTGCTCCCTCTTATGGTATAGCTCCTCCTACGATGTCTCCGTCGCTGACTCACGATGATCCTCCACATATTACACCATCCTCTACTACACTATCTTCTCCACCATATATACCTCCACCACAACCTTTTCGCCAGTCCCAACGTACTCATCAACCTCCTGTTCATTTTACTCTCGATTGTTCCGGTCCACATGACAAATTTGGTTTTGTTACATTAGTCTCATATTCTCCACAGTTTTATTCCTTCCTTACTTTTATCCATACTATATGAGAGCCAAGTTCTTATCAAGATGTTATTCAGTATCCTAAGTGGCAGGAAGCTATGGCAAAGGAGTTTTGAGCATTTCAGCAGATAGGTACTTTGGATGTTGTTCCACTCCCCAATAGGGTCCAGCCTGTCAGTTGCAAGTGGGCCTTCAAGATCAAGTATCGACCTTATGGGTCCATTGAGTGACACAAGGTGCGCCTTATTGCCCGGGGTTTTACACAGGAGCATGTGATTGACTTTGATGAGACCTTTGCACATATTGCTCAGATGACTATAGTTTGTATGTTACTAGTTGTTGTTGTTGTTGCTCATCAATGGCCACTCTATCAGATAGGAATGCCTTTCTTTATGGTTCTTTATCTAATATTGTCTATAAGGATCCCCTCCAGATCTTTCTATTCCACCAGGACATGTTTGTCGTCGTCATCGTGCTATCTATTGTCTCAAGCAAGCTCCTCGAGCTTGGTTTGAGTATTTCTGGAGTGCTATATGTGAGGCAAGTTTTTAGCAGTGTTCTCAGGATTATTCTTTATTTTTCGGTCGTCACTACAGGGGCGAGTTCTTCTTTTACTCTATGTGGATGACATAATTTTGACTGGCGATGATTCAACAGGGATTGCAGCTACTCAGAGGTACATTCATCAGCAGTTTCAGATAAAATATCTTGGCAAACTTCGATATTTTCTTGAACTCGAGATTGCACAAGGTAAGAGAGGGATACTAGTTTCTCAGTAGAAAGATACTTCGGAGATTATTTCGTTTGTTGGTCTATCGGATAGTCGCACAATTGATACTCCTTTAGAGCTTCATGTGTAGCTTCGTCCCAAAGATTGTGAGCCTCTCACAGATCCTACTCGCTACATATAGCTAGTATATCAACTTGTTTATCTCTATTTGACTAGGCCAGATATTTCTCATGCAGTCAGTATTGTTAGCCAGTTCATTTTTGCGCCTCGGTCGGCTCACTATAGTCCCTTACTCCGGATTCTCCAATATCTTCAAGGCTCCATTACGCGCTCATTATTTATGTCTTATACATCTACTCCGGAGCTTCGAGCATTTTCTGATGCAGATTGGGCAGGAGATCCAACCACCAGACGATCTACTACAAAATTTTATTTATTTCTTGGAGATTCGTTGATCTTATGGTGAAGCAAGAAACAAGATGTTGTTGCATATTCTTCTACTGAGGCAGAGTACAGAACTATGGCTTCCACCACTAGGGAGATCGTTTATGTATGTAGACTGCTCTTTGATATAGGTATTGCTCCTACAGGACCTACCCCGCTTCACTGTGAAAATAAGAGTGCCATACAGATTCAATCAATCTGATTTTTCATGAACAGACAAAGCACATTGAGATTGATTGTAACTTCATCCATGACAAATTTTTGGCTGGCACTATTTCTCTATCATATGTGACGTTCGTTGATCAGCTGGCAGATTTTTTTACAAAGTTACATCCTACACAGCAATTTCAGTTTCTATTGGGCAAGCTCATGTTGTTTGATCTACCATGAGTTTGAAGTGGGGTGTTAGATTTAGAATTAGATATTTGTTAGATTTAGTATTAGATTATTTTTTCTTTATTTATGCATATCTCTTCTCCAACTCCTATCCGGATATGGATACGTTCTCTCTTTATATAAATTCGTAGTTGTATGACTTTTTAGATAATCCACTAATAATATTATTTTTTGTTATTTGTTTCAGAAGCAATCATGACCTAAATTTGTGTGCAAACCATTTACTCACTTATTTATCAAATTTTAAGTCACCTCTTTTGCCTACCTTCATGTTTTAGTTCTTGAAGAGGTGTATAATCATCAACGCTTGACTACTTGTCCTTACCCATGCTTATCCCTTAAATCCTAAGTGTAAAGTTTAATCCTTCAATTGTATTTGGTAAATGTTGCCATCTCTTTCCTCTATCGAAGATTTTCTTAGTCATAGCTTCAACTCTTATACAATGTTATTTCGTCCTATTTTATTGTTTGGGATTTATGCATTGACATATAGTCTGAAACTTGCATATGAGCCACCGAATATTCGTGCAATTCATCACTACCTAACTACGTATACAGCGATTATTGTCTGAATTCTACAATCTTAACTATAGGGTTCTAGCACTAATATCACATATCTCTATCTTAGATATCATTTCCATCAATCATTTAATAGAATCTTCAAGTCCATCTATTTACAATCATCCTTGAATTTTATCTAGTCCACATAAATATCGACCACTCCTTGCCTAGGAGCTTAACTCACGTAAATTTTAAGTGCACCCTTCAATTCTAACTTTGTCCTATCCCTTAAATAATGTAATGAGTCAATCAAAAATCCAAGATGTGTATATCCTGGTAGTACGTAATTAATATGCCTTGTTCAGGGTCATTCCTCAAAACTAAAAAAGGAAGTTAGAATTATGAACCCACGATAGACCCTATTGTTAAATATTTCTCCTCCTCGAGTCACTAATTTATGCGACCATAATGACTTATCCTTTATTAAAACTTCTCTAAGCCCTTCATCAAATATTTCTATTTTAACTTGTTAAAACCTCGAAGTCTTATGGATTTTCCAAGCTTAAAATGTTGCTTTATCGATCACAGTATAGATTTATCGGTAACCCTTTCCATTCATAATCTCCAACCTTTGAAGCTTTGTCATTTATTCTCTAAAATGTTCAATTATTCAACATGTAGTCCAAATTCATATTCTAATCCTCGAATATGTATAACCTTAGTACTTAATCATCAATTTTACTAATACTAAATTCTCATAATTCTATAAGCATTTAGGATTTTTCAACTATTTTATTATTACTCAAACCATATTGTTCTAGTCACTAATTGCATTTTAGATTACGCGGCTATAATATTTTTCCTCTTTCATTATTCCTACAAGCATGCACACCTCATAAGGATGTAAATCTATATCTTGGTTCCGTCTATGAGTCCCTCCAATCATGGTCTAGTATTTTTAGCCTTCAAGTATAGACCCCCCAAGCAACCATTGATCATTGATTGTTATTTATGAACTTACCAATTTTCCTTAAATTATTTTCTTAATTTAATATTTTTAAGATCAATAAATCCTTAAGTAACCTTTACTTGTTGTCAATTGCATTGCCTTACTCTAAACCTGAGGATCCTCAACTTTAGTTCATCTCTAGTATACTCCTCGTCCAACTACATATGGTCAACCTAGATGGTATTTGTCCTTCCCAACATAGGCAATCTACTTTATCTAATCTAGGAACTATAATATCTATGAATATTACTCATCATTCAATATATGTAATAACCATTATCCAATTACTCCATATTAGATACCAGTTTATTAATTTGTATCATTAAATATGAAATCCTTGAGTCACTATATTTGTATTTATCAATGCCAACCCAACAGTTAAGAATACATAATCTAAATTCAAAAGGTACACTCTTAGTTATCCAAGCATCAAACTACACAACCATCATATCTAGTAATCTACCTATAGGATCTAGTCAGCCTAGTCATTAAGAGCCTACACGTTGCTCAATCCTCAAGGTCATAAGTATATTATCCAAATTCTCTACTCGCAATAGTCACGGTCTCACTCTTCTATCATAATATATAATGTCAACGATGGAATCCCTTAGTTCGCTATTCACAATTACTCTTTGTGGACCCTAGGTCCCATATAGCCAGTCATTCTTACATGGCCTAGAAGCTTAACTCATTTACCCTCTAAAAAAAATTATCCTCTCTTGCCTACCTAAGCATCACAATTATGTCAAAAATATATTCTAGCCACACTCTATAACATGATTATGGTGTTTGTGTTCAACTATAGGATAACAAGGACCTAAGGTTGGATCGAGCATTTCATCTCCGTATCAACCATGGTTAAGGTCAAGTAAAATAGTAAGATAGTCAAAAATATTTCCAACAATGATATGAAGCAAATCTAGATGCATAGGACGTAGTCTAGGGAAAACCTGAGAACCATATGCCTCTGTGATCCCGTTATCTGAAGTGCCTTGCCAGTATGCCTCTGGCTGTAAGAACTCCTGATTACGTAATACATGGATGGTTGCAGGGCATGTCTACCTCACCAGATAAAATAGGTTCTCAAACCTGCCCTTGGCTAAATCCATAATATTTTTTAAAACAACTTTAGTGAATAATCGAGAAGAGTTATTCGAGTAGTCAATAGAAAAATTAAGTTGAAGCACAGAAAAAATCATGCCGAAATAATACAAAAGCAATCATGCTAAAAGAATTCTAGAGAAGCCTATAATCCTAGTTGTAGATATATTATGAAATATGTTATAGATATATTATGAAATATTTTTAATTGGTTAGAGGTTCGGAGTAGTATATATAGCCCAAGTACTACCACAACTTCGTACACTTTACAAAGGAAGACCTGCATAGGCCACCACAAAAATTATGTCACATCACGGTCCTAAAGTATACGGGACCAAACCACGTGGAAATTGTTAGCTACACATTCAAATAGACTCTACTGCGACTCGAATACGTATAAACTGTTCAAATCAGAACAAGTGTCCAATTATCCATAATATACATCCATAATTCTAATTAAACTACTAAGAAACAAAATAAAAAATACTGCAGAAGAATGATAAGAAGGCATCATCTAGGGATACCTGAATCTCGAAGAAGTAACCCCAAAATCCTTTGTCATATCTCAGCAAATACATGGAAGAAAATTAGGTCCTCAGAGGGATGTAGCAAGATACATAATATACATGCCCTATTGAAATACAGTAAATAACATGTAAAAATAAGTAAACAGGAGGTCCAGGTACAATTATCACCAACCAGTCTAACCAATCTATGTGATATGCAAATGAGGACAACGTTCGATGCGAGAGCTTTCTAAATATAAAATGTATAGCTTCTAACTCAGAGTCTCAGGGTACATAGCCGCAGCTCCGAGAACAGAGTCTTCCGGTAAATATGAGAGGCCTATAACTCTAGATACGAGATATCAATTATGATATATAGTAATACGTAAATTATGATATATGCGTAGTATCCCTCACGCCTAGTAATGGTCCTCCCTACCCAATGCTACTGTCAGTGACGCACCCATAACACATCCAGTCTGACTCTAACAGGTGATACGATAGTTTATCAAATATACAGATAAATCCATAAAGAAGTATATATCAATGATCATGTACGCGTCGCCTATATGTCATGCAATATGAATCCTTGTATCATGTCTATGTGCCAACATATATAATCATGTAATACACTGATAAGGAACAGGTGAAACATGCAATAATATATCCAGAATGAACAACTAATAAATTATGTAAAGCATGTAAATACTGTAAATCAAGTAGGAAAGGTATACTTTCCTGGAGTCTGTGAGTTGAGATTGAGAGTCTGATTCTGTGTCTAAGTCAAAATGGTCCAAGGAACCTAAAGAATAAAATTATCGCTAATTTATTATTAGGACATGAATCTACTTATAATAATTAATTTCCTGCCACACTTGCATGAATAAAATTACCAATCCAACTCTAACTGCTCTCTTACCTCTTATTCCTCTTATTGTAAGCACCCTCAATGATCTATTTTGTTACTTCCCAACTCTTACACACACCGCATCATCAACCTATAGAAATATATCATTGACTGATTTGTTACTGTCAAGATTCTCATGTTCTTTATTAACCCATAAATAAAACACTTGTCCTATAATCTCGCATACAAATAATCATTCTCCAGCCTTGCCAGGTATTCTCAATTTCCTATCGACTAGACCATCACCATTTTCTATATACAACACAACCTATTCCAGCACGTACACACACAATTGCATTGCTTTGCACTCTAATGTATCTCCTTTATTTTTAGCAGCCATTTCATTTAGAACTAAAGAAAAACACACAATCATAATCCATTTAGTAATTCTGTCTTTCCCTACTCATATAACTATGCTGCTATAAACCATCACCTAGAAATCACACACACATGACACACACCGCATCATCAACCCATAGAAAATATATCATTGACTGATTTGTTAATGTCAAGATTCCCATGTTCTTTATTAACCCATAGATAAAATTCTTGTCCATTATCCTATAATCTCGCATACAGAGAATCATTCTCCAGCCTTGCCAGGTATTCTCAATTTCCTATCCACTAGACCATCACCATTTGCAATATACAACACTACCTATTCCATCACATAAACACACAATTACATTGTTTTGCACTCTAATGTATCTCCTTTCTTTTTAGCAGCCATTTCATTTAGAACTAAAGCAAACACACAATCATAATCCATTTACTGATTCTGTCTTTCTCTACTCATATAACTATGCTGCTACAAACCATCACCTAAAAATCACACACACATTACAAACACCGCATCATCAACCCATAGAGAATATATCAATGACTGATTTGTTACTGTCAAGATTCCCATGTTCTTTATTAACCCATAGATAAAATACTTGTC
The DNA here is from genome assembly GCA_036927795.1 of Iris macrosiphon. Classification (NCBI taxonomy): domain Eukaryota; kingdom Viridiplantae; phylum Streptophyta; class Magnoliopsida; order Asparagales; family Iridaceae; genus Iris; species Iris macrosiphon. The sequence goes on from JAYESA010000011.1 coordinate 33,071,456, forward strand.
CACTATCCTATAATCTCGCATACAGAAAATCATTCTCCAGCCTTGCCAGGTATTCTCAATTTCCTATCCACTAGACCATCACCATTTGCAATATACAACACTACATATTCCAGCACGTACATACACAATTACATTTCTTTGCACTCTACTGTATCTCCTTTATTCTTAGCAGCCATTTCATTTGGAACTAAAGAAAACACATAATCATAATCCATTTACTGATTTTGTCCTTCCCTACTCATATAACTATGCTGCTACAAACCATCACCTAGAAATCACACACACATGACACACACCGCATCATCAACCCATAGAAAATATATCATTGACTGATTTGTTACTGTCAAGATTCCCATGTTCTTTATTAACCCATAGATAAAACACTTGTCCACTATCTTATAATCTCGCATACAGAGAATCATTCTCCAACCTTGCCAGGTATTCTCAATTTCCTATCCACTAGACCATCACTATTTACTATATACAACACTACCTATTCTAGCACGTACACACACAATTATATTTTTTTTCACTCTATTGTATCTCCTTTCTTCTTAGCAGCCATTTCATTTAGAACTAAAGCAAACACACAATCATAATCCATTAACAGATTTTGTCTTTCCCTATTCATATAACTATGATGCTACAAACCATCACCTAGAAATCACACACACATGGGTACATGGCCAACTTACGGGGATATGTAAGTGAGCAAATAGTAGCATGCTTGTATCCTATTATTATACACAAGCAACAGTGACCTTGTTGCTTTGTTAACCCATTCCCATCACTTATAAATCTTTTCCCATAACAGTTCACCTTCAAACTCATGCAAAACATTATAACCCGTTTATGACCACATCTTCTTCTCATCAATGACACTCCTTTTAGGTTCACCCAATCGCCATAACAGAGCCATAACAGGGTTTTGCTTACTGCCTAACATTCATTTCTCACAATGTACACAAATTACTATTGTGACCTCCTCATGATACCCATATTTAAACACACAAACTATATACTACTATAAGAGAGCATACACCCATATGTGTGCCACCTCCTTTGAAACCACACCCAAAAAAAAAATTGAAAACATATGCTGCTCTCTCCCTTCGTCCATAATTCTTTCATTCTCCTAAAATATGAATCCCACATGAATATATAGTTAGCTAATACCCCCCCCCCCCCATATAGACATATAGATTAGCTGAACCATTTCTCCATGCGTTCATTCCTTTTCTACCAAACAAATCTCCAACATTTATAGTTTAATATGTCTTTAACATCTCATTCTTTCATTAATTTTTACAACCATAGACTCATGCATCTACTATGATTTATTTTATTATCTCGTTAGGAGCATCATGCCCAAACAACCATTAACTTCTGCTCCTTCTATTAGAAAAACATCAAACATTTATACACGTTACTGTCCTTTACTCCATTATTATTCACGCACACCATCCAGTTCCCATATCCTTATTCTCAGAACCTAAAGTTATATGCATACAACAAATACACACAGTAACCCGTGTACACAAAGGAATATGCACATAAATATATCTACAATTACTTATACTATTTTAAGATGTAAATTTATATAGTATATGATTACATAAACCGATATCTAAAGCAAAAAAGAAAGGTTTGAATGCAATACCCTAAACTAGGATTACAAAATATTATATATATACATGATGTGTTTATGATAGGAAAGCAGCTACTCCCGCATGTCTACGAGGAGCATTGTTGGAAATGTGGTAGAGGAATGGCAGTAGTCCGGTTGCTCAGCAAGGATTGGAGGTCAGTGCTCGTTTGGCTCGATGCAGAACTCGATGGGTGCAAGCTACACGAGCTTATGAATTGCTCGAAAGCACGCGTACCAGACTCAGCGCAGGTGTGCACTGCTCAGTCGAGCTCCCCTCGACTGAATTTTCCATGTCCACAGCTGACTTCAAGTGGAGGGGAATATTGAGAAATCGATGTTGGCCGCGGTTCCTCTTATGATGGCGATGGCGATGGCGATGACGAGATGGAGGTAGTGTCGGTTGTGTTGGAATGTAGGTCGTACAGAGGGGTATTATACCTGCGAGGTCACATCATCATGGTGTACGACATTGAGGGTTCACCGCCCTTGGCAGACGCGACGGCTTGGTTTAAAAAGCTTGGCTTGACGACGAGAGCTCTTCGGCGTTGTGGAATGGATGGGTGAGATACGACAATGAATACGTGAGTAGCACTGAGGTTGTAGAGGATGTCGGTCGAAGGAGGTCGCAGAGAGTTAGTAGTGAAGAAAAAAAAAACTTGAGGGAGGGAGAAGATGTGAAAGGAGCAGTAAAGGAATTTCGACTAGGGTTTGTGGCTCTTGTCACACCCTAGAACTAAAATACTAGAAAGTGGGACTGGCAAGGCTAGCTACGTATACTTAGAGCACTCAGGTACTCCGCATATACAGTAAAGTTGTAAGACATGAGGGGTCACTACTATAATCCAACAGTCAAGCCTAGGTCCAACAAAACCCTAGTGTCTCAATCACAGGAACAACAGAAATAATAACAAGATGTAAGATCAGCTGAAATATAAAAGTAAAGCATCCCAAACTATAATATACAGATGATCATTATGCTAGTAAACACAAAATGAGTAAAGGAGCCAGAGTTTGTCATATATGATCAACTTTAGGATATGTCAATCATGCAAATACTCGTAGGCTAACAGATCAAACCAAAATATGAGCTAAACACGTGCTCGGTGGCTAAACGCCAACAAAAGAAGGATGTACATCAGAGCGGGAAAGTAAAAAAATCCACTCAAACGGTCTGGTGCTCCGGGTGGTCACCATCCTCGGAAAGATACGGAAGATCCTCTGGTGCTGGTACTGGATTTGGCCATACAAAATCAGTGGGGTCAGAACCCAAAATAGCAAGTACCACAAAGGAAGCCAATCTAGGAACTTAAACCAACAACACAAGCAATGCAATACTGAAAGTAAAGAGTGAATGTAAATGATCTCAGGATAATAAAAGAAATATTATAAACCTACAATGAGACATATCCTGAACTGATAAGCAATAAAGAATATCAAGTGCAGGAAGTAAAGGGTGATCATGTAAAGCCTGGACTAATCATCATCCATCAATCACGGCAAATCATATAAGTACGGTTTGATACTTTTAATAAACTAGGGTTTCACAATCCTTAATTACTAATAATTTTAATGCAACGCGATGCTAGAGTTCCTTCTGATCGCATGCCCCTGCAGTCCGTCTAGGATATCCATACGAATAAACCACACAGGATACTCCTCAAGATACTCCACAATATAAACCACTGGATACTCCACAAGATAACTGTACGAATAACCGAAACTGCATACAATCTAGAAAAATCTTTAGCCATATACTAAGTGGATCTCTAGTTGTTTAACCCCTAGCAGTTTCTTATATGAATCTGGGTATGGCATTCCGCAGAAACCATCCTAGACATGATGCAGACAAATCAAGTTCTAATAGTAATATAATCTAGTTTCAATATACATTGCACAAACGGACTCATGTAAGCCAGACAATAACCAAGCCACTTGAAACCAAGTAAAGCCAGGTAAAGCCAAGTGAAGCTATGTCAATCCAGGTGAAGCCAAGTGAAACCATGTACCACCATGTGAAGCCATGTAAGGTTATGCCAAGTCAAGTCAAGTCAATCATGTCACGTGTAGCCGGGCAAAGCCGAGTGAAACCGAGTAAAGCCAAGTCAAGTCAAGTCATCTGAAACCATGTAAGTTCATGTCTTAATAGGTCAAGTCAATCACGTGTCCAAACAAAAGCTAGAAGAATCAATAAAATCACGAAAAATCGAGAATTCCTAAAGAAAAAGCATGATCGGTATACCGTCGGTACAGTCCAGTACACCATCGATATACCGATCAAGAGATAGAAAAAACACAGCAAGTTCTGGATTCCAAAAAATTGGTATATCGCCAGTATACTGGAGTATACCGTCGGTATGTCGTTCCAAGTAGGCAAGAAATCTGCTGAAAATTAAAGTTTCATAAATCGGTATACCATCGGTACAGTCCAGTGCACCGTCGGTATGTCGTCCAAGACAAATATCTAACAATGTCGGCAAGATCAGTATACTGTAGTATACCGTCGGTATGTCGATAAGATTCACGAAAATAGCTAGAAGTCAAAATCGGTATACCATCGGTACACTGTGGTATACTGTCGGTATGCCAATTTTCGAAGAAAAAATAGGCCAAAGTCAGATCTGATTTTCGGGACCCAAATCAAACCCCGAAAATTACCAAAAACCAAGTCTAACAAGAAGTCAAGTCAGGGGGTAAGCCTCATATAACAATATGGACTAAAACGCATGGTCACAACTCTGGTAGCGTCACCGTTACTGAGTTACCAAAAAGGGACAGGACAAGATTCTACCATAAATCAAAACTGAGACGGTCACAAGACTAAAAATTACGAGAAGAACAAATATAGTAAAGCAATTCTAAGCTAAAAAGCAACAACCAAAGCTCCAGGAAAGAAAATGATAATAAGTAAAAGAAGTTCATAAAATTGATAAGGTGTACTTACCTAAAACAAGCTCCCAGCCTAAATCTTCTAGTCCACCACCTCAAAGGGGTTCAGAAATCACACTCTAGATCTTAAGACCAAGCTCCAAGCCCAAGAGAGAAAGGGGAAAGAGAAGAGAGAGAAAGAAAAAAGAGAAAAGAAAAGAATCAAGTACTATATATAGAGAAATCTCAAAAGTGAAACAAATATCTCCAGAATCGGTATACCGTAGGTATACTGTAGTATATCATCGGTATACTGTAGTATACTTTCGGTATACTGGTCAGGTAGTAAAATTTTAATTTTTGAGAATTCTAAGCTGCCTCGAGAATCAATAAAATGCAATAAATAGAACAAAATACGTATTCGCATAAAATACGAATAATGTGAGACGATTCTCACAACTCTCCCTTACTTAGAAAATTTTCGTACTAAGAATTTCCACAAGGATCCAAAAATCAACTAGCAAGAAAATTCAAGAAAGCAAGCACGAAAATAAAATAAGCAGGTAACTCATGTGGGTATGAAATCTCCTGACAACAATAAGAAATCAGGAAGGGAAACAAAAATAACAGATAAGCTAATAATCAATCATATGCACAAGCTAAGATAGGACACGGGTACGAACAAGTATACCTCCTGAGTCAAAGAGAAATGGATAACGAGTATGTATATCGTCCTCGCGCTCCCACGTCGACTCGCATAGTGAGTGATGCCCCCAAGCAACACGAACTAATCGGATAGTCCGGTTCTTGAGAACCTTCTCCCTCTGGTCCAAAATAGACACTTGCCTCTCCTCATACGATAGGTCGGTACCAATGACCAACTCAAAATAATCCAGGATATGGCTCGAGTCTGGAATATACCGGCGCAACTGAGATACGAGAAAGACGTCATATACCTCATGAAGCGATAGTGGAAGAGCTAGACGATAAGATACGTCTCCAACTCGCCCGAGAATATTGAACGGGCCTATAAATCTGGGACTAAGTTTTTCCCGCACTCAAAATCTGATAACTCCACGGGTAGAAAAAAATCCTCAGAAATACATGGTCGTCGATAGAGAACACAAGATAATGACGGTGTTGATCCGCCCAATGGCGTTGGTGATCCTGGGCCACTCTGAGATGCTCTATGATATACCTGATCACTCCAACCAACTGAGCAATCATCTATGGACCAAGCATCTATCTCTCGCCAATGTCATCCCAAGATAGCGGTGAACTGCATCTTCTACCATACTGTCACCCTTACTTTTCCAACTAGGCGTAGTTTGGTAATTTGGCCTAGAGATTTAATTTTGGAAATATTATATTAATATTGGAGTGCTAAAATATTTATTAGAGTGCTTGTATTAATTATTATTACTAGAATACTATTCATTTATTTAGTGATTGGTAATTTATTTATAGTTAGGAGGCTAGCCCAGTAGTTAGACTTGACACTTGTAGGCCCAATTAAAATTTCCCATGACAACTAGTGAGCCCAACATGGACCCAAGCCTAATAACCCATTTCCATTGATTAATTAGGAGGATTAGACTAAATATGACTTAATTAGAGAGCTTTCCAAAATAGCTCTCTCTAATTAAACCTTATGACTAACTAGAGGGGGTCTTTGGACATTGCATGTTGCTTGGAGGGGAAGGCAAGGGGGGCCAGCCATATATGGACTCTCTCTCTCTCTCTCTCTCTCTCTCTCTCTCTCTCTCTCATTTGTTCATTCATTTTTAGATCTCAAATTTTTAGATCCCCAATTCCTTCATCCCATCATCAATTCTCTATCAAATTTCCTTCAATTCATTTGCATTCCCTCTCATTTCCATTCCTCAAGGAGCTTTGGAGCTTGGAGAAGCAAGGAGCACAAGGAGGAGGAGCATTGGGGAAGAGATCATGTCCGGATCGTGTCCATTTTAGTTTTCATTGGGAATCCATCTCCTAATTGGTAATTTCTGAATTTTGTATCATTGTAGCTACCAAATCATGCATTAGACTCTTAGGAACATCCCAATGGCATAGGACTACCTATAGGAACTAGTTCTAGGCTAATTGGTTGTGTTTTGTGATTTCTACTTGGTAATTTGTGTATTTTGGTAGAATTATGAGGTGGACACACCAAGTGTGTACCATTACACCAATTTAGTCATATTGGACTTAGAGATCGGGGTTGGGATACTAGCTACGTGTCCATAATTAGGCACGAGTAGGCCGTATCATGATACGGTGCGATACCATGTGATACGGGGCTCATTTTGTGTGTTTTGTGCATTTTTTCTTTAAATTCTATTGTAGCAAGTTGTATTAGTTATTATATTGAGTAGTTGATATATAGGAATGTGTATTGTGGAATAATTGAGAATTTAGCATTTAACTTAAGGTGTATCATAAGTATTTTTAGATTATGTACTACATGTGTTTGATAAAATGATTAATATGGGTAGTGAGTTTATACATAGCTTTACATATATAGTTCTATCTATATTTGTATTGTGAATTATATATGTAGTAGGTAGTTATACTACAGTGTACCAGTTATGAGATATCAGTGTCTGTGTTTGTTAGTCTGTGTACAATGGCAGTAAGGGGGTGGATTCTGATACCAAAGTAACAGAGGGTGTGACTTGGTGACTCATTATCAGCAGCTAAAATACTGATGTCAGGTAATTGGGAGTGTGAGAAGTATATCAAGGAAGATGATGGATATGTGTTGGGGCTTGAGTATCGGGTTGTGTCAATGTAATACTTTGTGTGAGTGCATTAGAGAGTGTAGGAAGATGTGGGTGTCATGAGAGCTCAGTTGCAGTGGGTGTGCAGGTTGTGGGCAGATGCAACCATAGGATTAGCAGCAAGGGTGTCAGTAAGTTCAGTTTATGAGAGTGTATCAATGGTACTATGTTCAGTATTAGATATTGCTAACGGGGAACTTTAAGTTCAGTTAGAGTGTAGCATTAGAAAGTGATGTGTAGACAATGTGAGGTGGGGGTGGTAACTAGACAGTTGTTGAGTGTATCAGTGAAGTTAGAAGTTTGGGGTTGCCTTGTTTAGGTTATAGTGGTATTGCCACAAGTGGTATTAAGAATAGTAGTAGCTATTGGGTGTTTGTGTAGCAGTAATTAGGGTAATATAAGGTGTTGTGTGCAGAATTTGATGTGTGCTTGTGCTTAGTTTCAGACCTACAGGAGTGTTCCAACCGTGTTCTATTTTGGGGGCATGGTGTGATAGTTCAGTGAGTAAGTAATTGTATTAGAATTGGATTGTGAGGTGTTGTTTCAGACTTTAGGAATGAGTGCATTTAAGTAGCAAGTGCTAAGGAGTCTGAGCTAGTGTCTAGGAGTTAAGATAAGGGAGAGATTGTGTGTAATTGCTATCACCTGGGCTCAGGTAATGCAGGAAATAGAGGTGAACTTGTTACTGATATTTAGTATCAGTTAGGCTAGGGGAGCATTGATAAGATTATCTGAGGTTAAGGGTATATGTGAGAGACTAATGTTCAGATGCTATGGTCAGTTATTAAGTAGGATTAAGTATTAGCTTTAGTTATTTAGTCAGTATCTTTAGTGTCAGTTAGTTGATAGTATTAGTACCAAGTAGCAATTAGTGGTCAGTTAAGTATTAAAGGGAGGGTTATATCAGGTAAGTTAGTATTGTATTAGTTACAGATTAGTGATAGTAGATATCTGTTAGTGAGTTATAAGTAGTGTTTGGATGGTATTTTAGTATCAGTCACTGATACTTTAAGTATCAGTTGAGAGGGAGTCTCGAAGTATGGAAAGAAGTGAAGGTGTGCAGTGACTTAAGTAACAGTCATGTGTATTAAGGGGGAAGTGCCAGGTTATTAGTAGCAGGCTATGCCAACCTGGGCAGCAGTGTGATACTCAGTTGTGTCACATTGAGGAGAGAGTGATGCATAGGATGGCCAGTGAGTTGATTTGCTAGTAACTGGCACATTTAGATGTCAGTTAGTATAGGATTGCAGTAATGTTAGATAGTGTTAGTATCAGATATATGGTTAGACTTGATAGTATTAGTACTAAGTGCAAGCTAGTGTTATGTTATAATAATTAAGGAGTTATCAAATCTAAATCTAAGTTAGTATTAATAGTCAGCAATTTGCATGGAAGAATGAGTTAGTAAAAGTATTAGTTAGATTATCAGTTGGTATTAGAAATAATTATACTAGTAAAGGTTTTATATATATATATATATATATATATATATATATATATATATATATATATAGTACCTAACAATAATTACTAGTATAGCTAATACTCTTGACTTAGAAAACCAAGCGATACCTAGTATAGCTACTATTACCTAATCAATGACCAATATAGACCATTAATTAGTATTGGACCTAAACCTTAGTATGAACCTAGTATTGACCTAGAAAGACATGTTTAGCTCATTTAGAATTTATTCCTCCTCACTACACCATTTTGACTTAATGTTTCCTAAATATGATTGTGTGACACCAGCTCGGACCAGAGTGACATCTTTTGCTCCGGACCAAAGGCGAGTACTTCTCCAGCAGTTTTCAATACTTGCTTTCTTCTATGATTCTTGTTTTATAGTATTGTTCTTCCTGCTTCGTGACACATTAGATACACGGATTGGTATTGTATAGATTCGTTGTCTTGAGATACCTGGTATCAGGCCTATCTATTCTGGACTAATGTATTTCTGGCCTAATGACATATTCTGGAATATTAAGATTCTTCGTGTTGGGACTGGGTCCATGAGTACTGGTAGGGCGGAGAAATACCTAGGAGACGTGTGAACATTCCCTTTCCATCCTATGGTCTTACTGGAACAATAGCAGCTACACACGATATGTGTGGTTTGTCGGATATTACCCCTAGTCGTTTACATGTCAACTTGGTATTTCAAAACACTAGTTTAGATGTCTTTATGGATTACTTTATTTCCTGCTGGTTGCATATTCACATTATCAGGTTTCCTAATTTCACATATATATGTTTGTCTGTACTTATTTATGGCTCTCCCATTCAGTGGTCATTACTCTTTAGTTACTAGTTCATTTCAGTTCATATTTTGTTCCTTTTTACCTGCTTATATATTATTTCATCACTATTTACAGTTTCATAGTCTTTATCTATTAATTGGAACTGTTATTGGGTTGTATTCTCTCCATCCTGATTGGATATATTTTCAGATGATTGGTTAGTGCAGATGTGTCCTACACACTATGGACCACAAGAGGATGAGCCAGTTGAGCCAGTGCCATAGAACCAATTGATGTAGCACCATTAGTCCGAGATATTTAGACTATCTTTATGAGATGTATTTGTTTCTAATAGACTCATGGCATGTATTAGTATGTTGTGACTTGTGTTGAGATTAGTCTAGTAGTTCGGACTTGTATTGATAGTCTTTGTACTCTCTTTTATTTCTATTCCATATCGTACTACTTCTTCCTCTAGTTGATAACGTGATTGAGTATTGGACTATATGGAGATATCATTATATTGCTCCTCCATTTGGAGTTGAGATAGCATGACAGGTACCTTCATATATATTGTGTGAGATGTTAGTTAGTATCATTGACCGAGACAGCATTCTACGTCGTTCTCACGACGTAGGTTGGGCGTGGCTCACATACTCGTGCCCCTACTCCGGTTGCGGGTCGTGACACATACAAAGCCTCGAAGGGAGCCATCTGAATGCTCGCCTGGAAGCTGTTGTTATAGGAGAACTCTACTAAATGCAAGTGATCCTCCCAAGATCCATCGAAGTCAAGTGTACAAGCTCGAAGCATATTCTCAAAAGTCTAAATTGTACCTCCCGAAAGCCCGTCTGTCTACGGATGGTAGGCTAAATTGAACTTCAACCTAATATCCAGACTCTGTTGTAGGCTCTGCCAAAAGTGAGACGTGTGTAGTATCCCGCTACGCGTTGGCATTATGTACAAGAGATCTCGGTTTGCTAACTCAAAAAGGAAACCTTCTTGAAGAGCTCCTTGTTGAACCAGAAGATGACTGATCTAGGTGAGTGGACAGAACTTCGTTCTCTGATTCTTACACGCCTTAATAATGAATCTGAGTTTTTGAAATACTTGTTTGCTTAATAAGATAATGTTCGCATTGAGAATGATAGAACGAGAACCTGCTTGTCTAAAAAAAGATAGAACCATTGTCATGCTAAGTATAAGAACGAAATATTGCATGCTAGTTACACTGACACAGCTATCGAACGAACATTGCCATGCTAAAAAAAAGAGTACAATTGCATGCTAACTAGAAGAGATAAATAGACCCATGCCATGATAGCTTAAATTAAAGATCGTTCATATGTTTGCTTGTCGTCGTGTATATAATTGCTTGACTTGGATGCAAAATATTGATTGAATGTATGCTTATTTTGTTATAAGAGTAAATGACTTGTCTTATTAGAGAAGAGACTAGTAGCCCGTCCTGATGTTCCGGTCCTACGGGATCTAGGGGATGCGGCTATTAGATAAGAGATAGATGGATTGAAAGCTTGTATTGTCACGTTGTGTTATTATTGTGATATGCTTGTTATCGAGGAGCTTGCGGGGGATAGAGGCTAAATGATAAGTTGGAGACTAATAGTGCGTCCTGATGTTCCGATCCCACGGGATCTAGGGGGCGTGGCTATTAGAATGGTGGATGGAGATTGATGGGGTAAGACTAATAGTGCGTCCTGATGCTCCGGTCCCACAGGATCCAGGGGGACGTGGCTATTAGATGGAAGGCGGTGCTTCTGTTGGGAAGAGTTTGAGTTAGAGTTAAAGAAGTTTGCTTGTTCATGGAGATAGCTGCATTCAGGTAGTTAAGGAGCATGCTAGGCTAGCCTTCTTACATACCTAATTATTTGATGCAGAGACGGATATGAAAAGAGAACCTTGTATATATATGCAAATTGTTGCTAACTTGTATGTCTACTGCAGGGATAACCGTTCGGCAAGGTATAAGAATCACGAAGAGTGTATATATATATATATATATATATATATATATATATATATATATATATATATATATCCTGCTTGTTCATGATCATGTGCATCATAGAGTTTATCTGATAGTGCTTCATGCATTTGCATCTGTCGGACAATGGCTATTAGTGCAGAGATGAACCTTGGTCACGACTGCTATTTTGAGCGTATTTTAGTGAAGGGCAACCATGAGTCACAGCTGCTAAAAGCATCATATAAAAGAGTCATTGGTTAGCTGGATTACCGCTACTGATCCTGAGTTTCTCGGGGACCGACATCTTATAGATAGTTCATCTTGTTTGCTTGATATATTGATAGTCCACAAAATGTTGCATTGTCCCTAGAGTCTTTGAGTATAGCTCACGAGACACGCTACACACACCCTGATTGGTACATCGTGCTTGAACTGTTTGCCTTGTATGCTTGGTTGTATTGAATTGAATTCTGATTTCAAAGATGTTTCCAAAAGAAATAATATGACTCCGTTCATGTACTGCATATAACGAACTTAGGTAAAACTAGAAAGATCACTAGTAATGTAATATTTTATAACATAATTACTTAGTATTGGTTTTAGTTAATGTTGCTTCTGTTCGTTGATTTTAGACTCACTAGTACTTTCTCCAAAGTGCTGATCCACCAACAGTTTGCTTGTTCGCAGGTGCTAGATCGTCCAAGGAAGCGATAGTCGTGCCTCATCCCCAGGACCCAGAAATCTGGTTTCGAAGCCTTAAACCGTATCGATGTTTTGAGCTGTTATTGTATAGAGGGACATAATGTATGGAACGATGCCATTGAATTCAAAGAACCTCGTCCTTGATCTTTGCCCCGTTTAATCAGATGGATTTGCAATACTGTCCCTCCGTTGCGTACTCGATCGGTTCGATGATAGCCACAACTTTAACGATGTTGCCTTGTGCGGGAGCAACCCTAGGCTCGCACGGCATCACGTCCCGATGGAAATGATCGTCCCGCGGGAGCGCTGGCGCGGTGATTCACGCCCAGCGGGGACGGCCGATTCCTACGGGAGATAGGGGCATGACAGAATGGTATTAGAGCAACTCGATCCTCTGTCCTTACGCTCATTTCGCTACTGTTCCTAGATGACGATTCCTTTACATTGATATCGTTACTGAGTTGAGTGTTCCATACAATAAGTCCATAAATATTCTCAAATATGCGCACAAAAGTTTTTTGGATTTGATTTGTTGCTTGAGAGTTGTGCTTTCGTGCTTGTGGATTGCTAGAGTTTTCGATTGAGGATGGTAAGGGATGAGGACTATCGCTGCTCTAGATATCGAAAGTTTTTCCTTAAAGTTTCGAGGACGAAACTTTTTTTTGGTGGATAAGTATGTAGTACCCTGCTCTACGTTGGTACTATGTACAAGAGATATAGGTTTGCAGGCTCAAAAAAGAAACCTTATTGAAGAGCTCCTTGTTGAACCAGAAGATGACTAATCTAGGTGAGTGGGCAGAACTTCGTCCTCTGATTCTTGCACGCCTTAATAATGAATCTGAGTTTTTGAAATAGTTGTTTGCTTAATAAGATAATATTTGCATTGAGAATGATAGAACGAGAACCTGCTTGTCTAAAAAGTGATAGAACCATTGCCATGCTAAGCATAAGAAAGAAATATTGCATGCTAGTTACACTGACACAGCTATCGAACGAACCTTGCCATGCTAAAGAAAGAGTATAACTGCATGCTAACTAGAAGAGCTAAATAGACCCGTGCCATGCTAGCTTAAATTAAAGATCGTTCATATGTTTGCTTGTCGTCATCTATATAATTGCTTGCCTTGGATGCAAAAGCTTGATTGAATGTATGCTTGTTTTGTTATAAGAGTAAATGGCTTGTCTTGTTAGAGAAGAGACTAGTAGCCCGCCCTGATATTTCGGTCCTACGGGATCTAGGGTGGTGCGGCTATTAAATAAGAGATAGATGGATTGAAAGCTTGTATTTTTCACGTTGTGTTATAATTGTGATATGCTTATTATCGAGGAGCTTGCAGGGATGGAGGCTAAATGACATGTTGGAGACTAATAGTGTCCCGATGTTCCGATCCCACGGGATCTAGGGGACGTGGCTATTAGAATGGTGGATGGAGATTGATGGGGTGAGACTAATAGTGCGTCCTGATATTCTGGTCCCACGGGATCTAGGGGACGTGGCTATTAGATGGGAAGCGGTGAATCTGTTGGGAAGAGTTTGAGTTAGAGTTAGAGAAGTTAGTTTGCTCATGGAGATAGCTGCATTCAGGTAGTTAGGGAGCATGCTAGGCTAGCTTTCTTGTATACCTAACTGTTTGATGCAAAGACGGACAGGGAAAGAGAACCTTGTATATATATATGCAAATTATTGTTAACTTGTATGTCTGCTGCAGGGATAACCATTCGGCAAGGGATAAGAAACACGAAGAGTATATATATATATATATATATATATATATATATATATATATATATATATATATATATATATAGCCTGCTTGTTCATGATCATGTGCATCATAGAGTTTATCTGATAGTGCTTCATGCATTTGAATCGGTCGGACAATGGCTATTAGTGCAGAGCTTAACCTTGGTCATGGCTGCTATTTTGAACGTATTTTAGTGAAGAGCAACCATGAGTCACAGCTGCTAATAGCATCAGATAGAAGAGTCATTGGTTAGCTGGATTAACGCTACTGATCCTGAGTTTCTCGGGGATCGACATCTTATAGATAGTTTATCTTGTTTGCTTGATAGAATGATAGTCCACTAAATGTTGCATTATCCCTAGAGTCTTTGAGTATAGCTCACGAGACACGTTGCGCACACCCTGATTGGTACATCGTGCTTGAACTGTTTGCCTAGTATGCTTGGTTGTATTGAACTAAATTCTGATTTCAAAGATGTTTCCAAAAGAAGTAATATGACTTCGTTCATGTACTGCATGTAACAAACTTAGGTAAAACTAGAAAGATCACTAGTAATATAACACTTTATAACATAATTACTTAGTGTTGATTTTAGTGAATGTTGCTTCTGTTCGTTGATTTTAGACTCACCAGTAATTTCTCCAAAATGCTGACCCACCAACAATTTGCTTGTTCGCAGGTGCTGGATCGTTCGATAAAGCGATAGCCATACCTCATCCCCGGGACCCGAAAATCTGGTTTCGATGCCTCGACTCATATCGATGTTTTGAGCTGCTTTTGTATAGAGGGACATAATGTATGGAACGATGCCATTGAATTCAAAGAACCTCGTGCCTTGATCTTTGTCCCATTTACTCAGATGGATTTGCAATATTGTCCCTCCGCAGCGTACTTGATCGGTTCGATAATAGCCACAACTTTAACGATGTTGCCTTGTGCGGGTGCAACCCCAGGCTCGCACGGCATCACGTTCCGATGGAAACGATCGTCCCGCGGGAGCGCTGGCGCGGTGATTCGTGCCCAGCGAGGACGGATTCCTGCGGAAGATCGGGGCGTGACAACGTGAACCACAAATATCTATCTAAGACTATGCTAATTGACTCACCATGCAATCTGACTATCTGTCTCATGTACATCTCAGCTAGCTACTCTGTAGACTGGCCCACTCAGAAAGGAAGAAAGTGAGTAACCTTCGTGAGTCGATCCACTATAACCTATACAGCATCTCTGCCAGACGGGGATCTAGGAAGATCGGTCACAAAGTTTATAGTAATATGGTCCCACTTCTACTCCGAAATCGGTAAAGGCTGAAGCAGTCCGTCCGGTCTCTGATGCTCATCCTTGACCTATTGACAGACTAAATACCGAGAAACGAACTGAGCTGTTACCCTCTTCATACCATTCCACCAGAAGTCTGACGAATATCCCGATACATCTTCGTCCCTCCTGGATGCACTAAGTACTGAAAATTGTGGGCCTCTAACATAATCTTCTACCGGATATCTCCTCTCGGCACACAAAGTCGACCTCCAAACCTGAGGGTTCCATCCTCATGAATGCTCAACTCTGGTCTGCGTCCTGACTCACACTCCGACCTGAGCCGCTGAAGTATGACATTACTAGTCTTCTCTGCTCTGATCCTATCGACTATAGAAGACTGAACCTGCAGACTCGCCATCAAACCGGTATCACTAGGTAATACTACCTCGATACCCTATATCCTGCAGATCCTCCAAAATGTGACGCTGCTCCGTCAAGAAGTAAGCTTATCATCTCCTGCTTAAGGCGTCTGCTACGACATTGGCCTTCCCTAGATGATACTGAAGATCAATATCGTAGTTCTTCAATAACTTGAGATACCTCCTCTGCCGCATGTTGAGCTCCTTCTGTGTGAACACATATCTCAAGCTCTTGTGGTCTATGAAGATCTCCACTCGATCACCATATAGGTAATGCCTTCAGAGCTTAAGTGCAACCACTACTGCTGCCAACTCAAGATCATGCATCGGATAACTCTTCTTATGGTCTTGAAGCTGTCGAGACGTACAAACTATCACTTTGCCATGCTGCATAAGGACAAATCCTAGTCCCACTCCTGAAGCATCACAATACACTGAGAACCCACCTGGTCCCACTGTAAGTGTCAGAATATGAGCCAAAATCAAACTCCGCTTGAGCTTCTCGAAAGAAGTCTGACAAGCATCTGGCCACTCAAAGGGCACATCCTTACACGTCAACCGTATCAAGGGTGCGGAATCCTCGCAAAGTCTACCACAAACCGCCTGTAGTAGCCTGCTAGACCCAAAAAAACTGTCAACGTTTGAAGCCGTATGGGGTATTGGCCAACTCTCAATAGCCTCCACCTTCTTGGGATTTACCTCGACTCCTCCACCAGAAATGATATGTGCCAAGAATGAGATACGATCAATCCAAAACTCACACTTGATGAACTTCGCGTACAACTGTTGTTCTCGAAGAATCTGAAGTACTACACGAAGATGCTGCTCATGCTCTTCCTCACTCCGACTATAGACCAAGATCATCAATAAATACTATCACAAACTGGTCTAGGTAAGGCATGAAGATGCTATTCATGAGAGACATGAATATAGCTGGTGTATTGGTCACCCCAAATGGCATAAATAGGAACTTCCAATGACCATATCTAGATCTGAACCCTGTCTAGGGTATGTCCTGCTCTTTGACTCTGATATGATGATACCAGACCGCAAATCGATCTTAGAAAACACAGCTTCCCAACTGATTTGATCAAATAAGTCATCTATCCTGGACAAGGGATACTTGTTCTTAATGGTTGTCACATTTAGTGTTTTATAATCAATAACTAAATGCGATGAACCATCATTTTTCTTACCAAGAAGTAACAGGGCTCCCCAAGGCGATGCACTAGGTCTAATGAATCCCTTGGCTCTCAAATCCTCAATCATCCGGTACAAGATCTCTAACTCAGATGGTGACATCCTGTAAACTCTTTCTGAAACTAGCTCTGCTACCGGGATCAAATCAATGTAGAACTCCACATCTCTAACTGGATATACACTTGGTAGATAGTCAAAAAATACGTCAGAAAACTCACAAACTACCGTGGGAAACTGTGCCTCATCGGCCTCCGCCATCATCAATGTAACCTCCGGCGACTCTACTGTACCTCTCAAGAATGGGAACTCTCCACCAGGTACACAAAAGATAACCTTGACACTATGGTAATCTATCGTCGCGTGCCTCGCACTCAACCAATCAATCCCAATGACGACATCATAATCGCCTATAGGAAACTCTATCAACCTCGCAGAAAACTCTCTCTCGCGCACTATAACTCTACACGAAGGATATACTCTATCTACTCCCACGAGACCGTTACCAGTAAGTATATTCAACCTTACAAGTAAGGACTCCAATCCAACTCGTGTCACAAATTGTGCAGATATAAATGAATGCGATGCACCAGAATCAAACAAAACTGAAGCTGAATGAAAGTGGACGAGAATGGTACATACTACCACCGCTCCTGCTGCCAAAGCCTCTGCCATCGATAGCAAGAATGCTCGACCTTGTCCTCCAGGTGACGGTCCCCTCTGCTGCTGACCTCTAGGTCTCGCATGTGCCTGTGCCTGCCCATACTGCTGCGGACTCTGCTGGAATGCCTGAGCCTGTGGAGGCAAAGGCCTCTGAACCTGTTGCTACTGCAATAGTGCTGGTGCCCTGTACTGCGACGCTGCTAGCCGAACAGCTAATTAGGATGATGTGACCCAGTCCGGTTCCTCCTAGGACATGTCCCGACCATATGGTCTGATACCCCCACACACCAAGCACAATACATGTGCCCTATGATACTCCGATATAATATGTCCAGGTTTTTCGTAATGGAAAAAACTACGGAAAGAAGAAGATGATGACTGCCCCTGCTGAGGTCGCGTCTGGGAAGACTGCTAAGATGATGATGTCCTCCTCGAGGATCCAATAATCAGGGCTCGAACTGCTAGAGCTGGTGCTGATGATTGGGACGATGATCCTCCTAAAATATGGAACCTCTTCTGGCCCCCAACTCGATCTGTGATCCTCTGCAAGGTATACTCAAACCTCCTGGCTGCCCGCATCACCGCGTCGAAGGTCTGAAACTCATGCTGCTCTACCACTAGGATAATCTCTAAATGGAGTCCCTGCTGGAACCTCCTCGCCCTCTCCAACTCAGTTGCTACCATAGTGGGAGCAAACCGACTAAGTCTTCCAAACCTCTGCTGAAGCTCATAACGCGCCACATCGTCAAAGTACCTCGCCTGAAACCTCTTAGTAAAAACTGCCCATAAAATCGGGGCTATGAGGAAAACCTCTTGTGCTTCCCACCAGTCATAGGACAAATCCAACAACTGTAGCCTCACTACTGCAACACGCTCTCTAGCCGGAGTCTCTGATGCCTCTAGGATGGCCTCGGTGTCCTGCATCCAAGCATCAGACGGAATCGCGTCCTCTGTGCCCAAGAAGAACGGAGGACTAAGATGCCTGAAGCTGGTCGCAGAGTTATGAATCTGAGAACCACCTCGCTCCAATGCTGCATGGACTGACTGAGTGAGTACGTCACTCTGGTGCTGCTGGGTCGCCATAAAACCTCGAAGAACATCCATCAGTGCTACGATAACACCCTCTGGCTGCTCGGTCTGAACGGGGTGCACTGGCTGCACTACTGCTGCCTGCTGGTCTGATACTGCCGGCCGATCCCTTCCCCTAAATGATAAGGCTGATCCACAGGAATACGCTAGGCTCCCGAATGCTAACCCTCCTCGAGCTGCACTCAATCCATCTGGCCGATAGTAACAGGAACTGTCATGCCCCGGCCTCGAGGGCCGCCCGACCACTGTTTCTCCCCACCAGGCCGGACAGGAATCACCGTGGCTCGGCACACCGGACGCAAATCACCATGCCTCGGCGCCTATCCGACGGGGCGCGTATGGCCCGTTTCATACCAGGGCGTGATGTCGTGCGAGCCTGGGTTGCGCCCGCACAAGGCAACATCATTTAAGTTTGTTTGGCTATCATTGCATCAATCGAGTAAGCAGCGGAGGGACATTGTTGCAATACATTTATGCATTTAGCCAACTGAGTATTCGGGGCAAATCGAGGGACTGGGTTCTCTGTTTCCAGAGGCATCGTTCCATACATTATGCCCCTTTATACGATAGAAACTCGTGGCAATCGAAACCAGGATTCTGGGTCTTGGGGATTGAGGCACGCCTATAAATTCCTCGGACGATCCAGTACCTGCAAGCAAGTAAACTGTTGGTGGGTCAGCACTTTTATAAGTACTGGTGAGATAAAACTGAACAGAAGCAAGCATTCACTAAAACCAACACTAAGTAATCATGTTGTAAAATATTACATTACTAGTGATCTTTCTAGTTTTACCTATGTTCGTTACATGCAGCAGAAGAACAGAGTCATATTACATTGTTTTGGAAACATATTTTAAAACAGAGTTTCATATTGAATAAGCAAGCAAGACAAGCTGTTCGTTCTGTTTCAGGGTGTGTGCAGCGTGTCTTGTGAGACTCTAGGAACAAATGCACATCTAGACACCAATGCATATTTTAGGGGCAGTCCTCTATCCAAACCAACACAATGAACTATCTTATATGCAGTGCGGTCCCCGAGTAACTCAGGATCGGCAGTTGTTGGTCCAGCATACCAATTGTCACGCCCCGATTTCGTCTACCCGATAATCGTCCCAGGGGCGCGATGCCGTGCACGCGTAGGGCGCGCGTGCACCAGGCCTTAGGCATAAGGATATTCTTTAGAACAATGCAACAGAGTAGACAAATAAGATAACACAAGGTTGAGGCATAGAAAAGCTTCTCTTTTATTTATAATGAACATCCTGTTACATTGCTTGACTCAAAAGTATAAAATGCCCCACGGGCTTACAAACTTGGACGCAAAATGAGATAGCCGATCCATACATTATGTCCCTTTACATAGCTTCAAAACACAATTTTCCTTGGGTGCGGGGAAGCACCATCGCTTAGCGTCATTTCCGCAACGGGAGAGAGAGGAAGGCTTCCAGCTTGAGCCTCCAAAGTCTTGGCCCCGACCCGCCAAGAATCCCAAAGGGTCCGGAGAGAGAGCTTCAGCTCCTCGCCGCGTTGCCTTGCGCCGGGGAACCTGCTACAACGAGGGTCAGTACTTCGAAAAGTACTGGTGAAGGCTAGCTGCTCAACTTTACCAAGCTCTTTAGATGCGTTTTATATGAATATGCAACATTTATGTTCTTAGGTGGGTTTCTATTCTTGCCTAGTTCAGATTTCATTTAGCAGGTATGCAAGAACAAAATAACATAACTTCACATGCCACCGTTCGGTGGCTTTACCTGTCCCGTCTGAACCACCTGTACAACTTACCATAGCCTTCCCTGTCACGAAGACATAGTTAGTCTGCACAGTTTAAATATACACAACATCTTTCTTTGTTGTTCTACTAGCCATCATGGGTTTAGTCTGGGCTGGCGGCGACGCTTGCAGCGCGGGTAGCTAGCCCCGCTACAATTCCCCGCTCCCAGTACTAAGAAAGTAGATTCCGCCCGGGTCGGAACGGCCCGGTGCCCCGGTAACCGTCCGCAGGAACCTGGATCCCCTGTGCACAAGAATTCCCATGACCATATCTATGACTCTACCTCATAGATTTACTTACTAGCCAATGTTAAAGAACATTCATGTACGAAACTGCTTTACTGTACTGTCACCATTAACCAACAGTTATATAAAATAACATGCAGCAGTTTATAGAAGAACACTTTGAACTTATTGAAAAGTACTTTGAACTATCAATAAATACCAACCCATTAAACATCCAACGACCATGCATGCATCAATGAATTTATGCAAGGTTTTATATGACAAGCAATGGGTGTTCCAAGCCTACTTCTTATCTTATCTTGTTATCCAACTTATTACTTAAGTGGTATCGTTTGATTGAATGCACAACTGAGTCAATTTTTATTATGAACGGAGCCCTTGGAAAGAAGGTGCTTATCGAAATAGAGCCACTCACACGTTGGTTGTATAGGAAGAAGAAGCAGAGATCCCTAAGACTCCGCTCGCGCGTCGTCTACACGATCACCTGCACGCACCAACGGATGATCAGTACCTCCTACTTCGGTCTCCAAGGCTCGATACGAAATGCGAAATCCTAAGAACGAAAACAATGAAGTTCATCGAAACCGCTCAAGAAAACGCAAGTCCTAAAACCAACAAGTATGCAACCAAACGGCAATCGAAAACGGGCAAGGGAAAACTAACACAACGGAAAGGCCTCTCTCTACTCTGCCGCCGAGTCCTTCCTTGAGGCACGATCCATTGATTATGGGACCTGATTCCGAAGAAACCAATCCATAACGAGGAAAGGATCTTGATTCAATCTGTCCCGTTCGGACGGTCGTAAGTATTTCTTGGCCGCGCTCCCCGAGCAGGGGGAACGGGATGAACGGGGCGTTACATCATAACCATCTAATAGGAAGTTTCGTCCCGAAACTTAAGAATAGAGCCTACCACTAAGGACTAATGAGGAAAATTTTCCCCTCATATCAGATTCAAGTTCCCAAGTCGACTCTTCGACCGAGTGGTTTCGCCACAATACGCGCACTAGCGAGACGTTCGGTTCCGTAACCGCTTCCTTTTACGATTCATAATTTAGACAGGCTCTGCCGCGTATGACAAGTCCGCTTACAGATTCAACTGACCCAAGTCAACTACGCAACTAGCAAGTAAGATTTTCATGTTCTATACGATATAAGGCGGGGTTATCCCCTTAGCTATGTGCGTTCATTCTCTTTTATTAGCATGCAAGGGTTATCGCCTGTAAACTAGCACGTAACGTTCATTCTCTTAGTGTGCAGCTAAGTAGAGACAGGTTCACCCCGGGTCATCCACCTTAGCGATGTATCGTATCGGTCGAGCTAGACTCCGGACGTGCTTCTGATAGCCTAAGTCTGACTCCATTTAAGACCCCAACATGAAAGCCTTTGCATCGAACGAGCCATCTCGCTGAGCAAGGCGGTCGAATAGCTACACTTGTGTCGTTTGAATCGACCCTCCGGGTTGAGCGGAGCGGGTTGTTACACCGTATACCACTCAGAACAAGTTCCGTCCTCGAGACTTCCTGAGCGCATCTCGTGCTATCGCATAACTTTTAAACTACCCAATGTATCTCGTCTTATCCTTCAAGGACTGTCTCAATAATACAATCCTCTATTTTCTCACCATGCGTTACGCCAATGTTGGCCAATTCTCATCGAACGACTCTATCGTTCAATGCTATCGAGTTATACTCAACTCGATCGTTGCACTTCCGTCTCAAAATCTACTACACCTAGCGCAGGGCTATATTACCCAAGCACATGGTATTCTATAACTCAACGGGCACTTACGATTCATAATTGGGTGGACTTGCCCAACTTGTTATGTTATCACCATAGGAACCCAACACAATTGAGCCTATTACTTGACGTTGCCTATCGAAACCCGTCGTTACGCCTAACCCAAAAGCTCGAATCTCGACAATCTTCCAATCTTGTTTTTGCGTCAAATCTCTCTGAGTCACCGTCCAATCTCACTTAATAAATTCGCACCCAATCACCAACTTTTTCTGACTCAGTCTATATTGCGCCTTAGCGCAGAGCTAAATTGCCTACCTGGGGTACGCTCAAGTCCTCCGCACCCTTGGCTCAATCGAACTTAACTTTCTATTCGTTTTTACTCGTTCCGTTCGCCAGAGTGCTTAATCTTTTTATCCGAATGATCTATTCGTTCAATTATTGCATTCCCAAACTCAGTCTCGTACTGCGCCTTAGCGCAGAACTATCCCGGTAGCACGAGGAATGATGCAATCTTTCCTCTATGAAAATTTAGGTTGAGGCTAAATCATTTCAGTTACCATACTCATCCATGCGAATCCGAACATTTTCCTTTGCAGCTGCATCTGAGTTATGCATATCGCTAAGTCTGGATCGTACCCATATTCAAGGCGTCCCCCAAATATGTGTATTTCAACCAAGCTCAGTGACAGCTAAGTCTGACAAGCTACTCGTGAAAATCTTTTGAAACGCAGATCGTCCTGCTATATGAATGACCGAACTCTTGTTCGATCCAGCTATCGTCTTATCCTTTACCATTGCGTAATCTATCCAACCAAATCAATTATCACCCGAGTCCTATCTTGCATTATGTTTGTTTCAACGCGAACGTTGTTAGTGTACATTCCCAATTCCAAATTCTAACTCTAAGTTTTGTTGCCCAGTTCTATCATTCTTCCCGAACGATAATCTGAAGTTAGCCACTCCAGTTTAACTCAAGGCATAGGGTCGTCCGCCTAGTCCCTAGGCCAGCACACACAGTCATAGGTACGACTCAAATTTGCGACTCATCGCGCAACCGTGTTGCACAACGCTCGCCCCAAACACCCTAAGGTCAAACCATTGTTCCTTTACACGGGTATTCTACCCAAGCTCGTTTCACTCAGATTTCTAAACATCGAGCACAGATCATCCTATCACACCAACACGCTCGTTCAATCGAACCCACGATACGCCCACGTTTCAGGGTTAACCTATCGATTTGCACATACTATCTCTTTGGGAATCTACTTTCATCTCGTTTAATAGGATTCACCAATCCATCATTTTCTACGCTTGTATCACTAAGCCACAATTCCATTATAAACTATCGATGTATATCATGTACTCTAAGTCGTCCAGCATGATCTACGTATCCGTTCATGAAAATGTCCAACATCTCTTATTTCATGTTTCTAGACTAACTCCTCAAGAGAAATCCTTAGACTCATTCTCTTAGTCTACTCTTAGTATTCCTCAAACAACTAAGATAAATTCCCAAACCCAAGTTTATCCCATTGATACGTTCCATTCATCGAGTTCGTTTTGGAATAATCACCGAACCTGTTCTCTTGAGTTTTTGCTTATCCTTTCCGTACGTGAAATTACCACGTCGACGCTCCTGCAGGATAATCGTTCTCACTAGGACAGATTTCGAATGTTATCCTCCTGAACTTGACTTCAAGATCGTTCTTCCAAACTCCAAGCCAAATCTATTACCGCTTAATTCGATTCTATCAAAATCATAATTTTTACTAACTTGCATCAATCCATACTATTTTTTCCAACCATCGTTATGGTCTAAATCTCCCAAAATTTGAAACCATCGCATTCATACTCAAACCGAATTTTATCGAGCGATATCCTACTCAAATCCAAATTTTTCCATGCACGCTATCATTCGTTCGCGCCATTGTTTTCAATCGCACCACACCGATCGCATCTCAGATTATTCAATCTCGACTCAAGTTTTAAACTCACTTGTTTCAACTCAAATCGCTCGTTCAATCCTCTATGTTTTTCCTGACCATGCTATCGATTTCCAATTGCCCTGAATTTCTATTCGTTGCAAGCCTTATCCCTTATTCAGCTCATGGTAACTCGTTCGAACTAAACATTGCCTGCTTTCTCCGAGTTCGCTTACTTGCTAGGCACTGTTTATTTATACTAAGGCTTTACCCAATCTCGTTGCTTGTCGCTAGACTCGCTTAACTCTCCGAATCCACGACTTCGTTCAAGCGTTTCTAAGCCAACAAATACACCACTCAGGGTTCGAGTTATACTCCTTGAATCTATACAACTCATTATATCCCCAAATTGCATAATCGAACAGGGGACTTATCGCATACACTACTCAGGAATCGAGTCGTCCTAATAACTCCTGATTCGCGTTCGCATCCTTAACTCGTATGCTCAATTCGTTCCTCAGAGCGGGAATCGATTCTCTGGCCCAAACCGTTGCTATGACTCCAACACAGTCCCTATTTATCGCCTTAGCGATCTTAGACTCGTACACACCTGTATTCATAGTCCTCTATACAGACTATGCTTCAAATCATAACTTATCGCTATGAATAACCATCCAACTAATTCTGGAAATTTCCTACACGATTTCCATTACTCGCCTTAGCGGTAATCCGATAGCGTCTCTATCGATTTCTCTCCAAGTCAACTTTATTCTCATCCCAACGATACCCAAATCTCGCTGCAACTCGCTAGCACCAATGGTCTTGGTGCACTATACTCAACACAATTTGGCCAAAAGGCTATGTGTATAGACCACTGTCTGAACGATATTCTTATCTCGCACTCTACTCGCTTGGTGTTTTCATATCGACATATAACTTGCCGATTACAACACAAGTCTCCTCTCAGAACATCCTCTATGAGTTGGGACAAAAGCCCTCACATTACAATCCCGTCCAAGCAATCGTATAATTCCCACGCACTTTCAAAAAATATTCAGACTTATTGTATGGAACGCATCTCATTTTGGCCAAGCGAATTCAAGGATCTACTCGGAAGGAACAAAGTCCTCTTTAGAAACTTTCTTTTGAGAGATCAAAGGATCTGAAGCATGCTCTGATACCAATATGTCACGCCCCGATTTCGTCTACCCGATAATCGTCCCAGGGGCGCGATGCCGTGCACGCGTAGGGCGCGCGTGCACCAGGCCTTAGGCATAAGGATATTCTTTAGAACAATGCAACAGAGTAGACAAATAAGATAACACAAGGTTGAGGCATAGAAAAGCTTCTCTTTTATTTATAATGAACATCCTGTTACATTGCTTGACTCAAAAGTATAAAATGCCCCACGGGCTTACAAACTTGGACGCAAAATGAGATAGCCGATCCATACATTATGTCCCTTTACATAGCTTCAAAACACAATTTTCCTTGGGTGCGGGGAAGCACCATCGCTTAGCGTCATTTCCGCAACGGAAGAGAGAGGAAGGCTTCCAGCTTGAGCCTCCAAAGTCTTGGCCCCGACCCGCCAAGAATCCCAAAGGGTCCGGAGAGAGAGCTTCAGCTCCTTGCCGCGTTGCCTTGCGCCGGGGAACCTGCTACAACGAGGGTCAGTACTTCGAAAAGTACTGGTGAAGGCTAGCTGCTCAACTTTACCAAGCTCTTTAGATGCGTTTTATATGAATATGCAACATTTATGTTCTTAGGTGGGTTTCTATTCTTGCCTAGTTCAGATTTCATTTAGCAGGTATGCAAGAACAAAATAACATAACTTCACATGCCACCGTTCGGTGGCTTTACCTGTCCCGTCTGAACCACCTGTACAACTTACCATAGCCTTCCCTGTCACGAAGACATAGTTAGTCTGCACAGTTTAAATATACACAACATCTTTCTTTGTTGTTCTACTAGCCATCATGGGTTTAGTCTGGGCTGGCGGCGACGCTTGCAGCGCGGGTAGCTAGCCCCGCTACAATTCCCCGCTCCCAGTACTAAGAAAGTAGATTCCGCCCGGGTCGGAACGGCCCGGTGCCCCGGTAACCGTCCGCAGGAACCTGGATCCCCTGTGCACAAGAATTCCCATGACCATATCTATGACTCTACCTCATAGATTTACTTACTAGCCAATGTTAAAGAACATTCATGTACGAAACTGCTTTACTGTACTGTCACCATTAACCAACAGTTATATAAAATAACATGCAGCAGTTTATAGAAGAACACTTTGAACTTATTGAAAAGTACTTTGAACTATCAATAAATACCAACCCATTAAACATCCAACGACCATGCATGCATCAATGAATTTATGCAAGGTTTTATATGACAAGCAATGGGTGTTCCAAGCCTACTTCTTATCTTATCTTGTTATCCAACTTATTACTTAAGTGGTATCGTTTGATTGAATGCACAACTGAGTCAATTTTTATTATGAACGGAGCCCTTGGAAAGAAGGTGCTTATCGAAATAGAGCCACTCACACGTTGGTTGTATAGGAAGAAGAAGCAGAAATCCCTAAGACTCCGCTCGCGCGTCGTCTACACGATCACCTGCACGCACCAACGGATGATCAGTACCTCCTACTTCGGTCTCCAAGGCTCGATACGAAATGCGAAATCCTAAGAACGAAAACAATGAAGTTCATCGAAACCGCTCAAGAAAACGCAAGTCCTAAAACCAACAAGTATGCAACCAAACGGCAATCGAAAACGGGCAAGGGAAAACTAACACAACGGAAAGGCCTCTCTCTACTCTGCCGCCGAGTCCTTCCTTGAGGCACGATCCATTGATTATGGGACCTGATTCCGAAGAAACCAATCCATAACGAGGAAAGGATCTTGATTCAATCTGTCCCATTCGGACGGTCGTAAGTATTTCTTGGCCGCGCTCCCCGAGCAGGGGGAACGGGATGAACGGGGCGTTACACCAATGACTCATTTATCTAATGCTAATGGCAGCTGTGACTCATGGTTGCTTTCCACTATCTCTGTAGCAGCCGTGACATATGCAGTTCAGCTCTCCACCAATAGCCATTGTCCGACCGATGCGAATGCATGAAACACTATCAAATAAACTCTAGTATGCAGACGAGATGAACCATCAGACTATAATCTTTGTTGCGGGGGCAAGCCGCCTTATCTTTGAACACATTCAGGCACACGATATGGTTCTCTCGGAGCATAGGTGATAGTGAACATGTTCATGCAAACACATACTTAGACAAGCGATTTAGGGTTTCTTAGTTAAGCAGACATGTTTGTTTCAAAGACAAGCTAGGTGAGTTCGTTCATTAGCATGCAAGGCAAGTTCTATCATTCTTTTATGAAAACAGGCAAGCAAAAACTCATATTTATTATTAAGGCGTGCAAGAATCAGAGAACGAAGTTCTGCCCACTCACATTGATATATAATGTCGACGCGGAGCGGGGCATTACAGGAACAGTGCCCCTGAAAGATAAGGACAAAAAGGTTAATCGAAGAACATGATAGATCAACGAATAAGCAGGTATGAGATCAAGAATCAGGGATGGAGATAAATGACTAGAGATCAAGGGGAACAGTTTAGGATTGAGACATCTAGCAACAGCAACAACCTCCCCCCTCCCCACATATCTGAAAATCAGACATGCATGGGCCACCACTAAAACCATGTCATGCCCCAGAACCAGAATACTGGAAAGCGGGACTAACAAAGCCAGCTACGTATACTTAGAGCACTCCGGTACTCCGCATATACGGTAAAGCTGTAAGACATGAGGGGTCACTACTACAATCCAACAGTCAAGCCTAGGTCCAACAAAACCCTAGTGTCTCAATCACAGGAACAACAGGAATAAAAACAAGATGTAAGATCAGCTAAAATATAATAGTAAAGCGTCCCAAACTATAAAATACAGATGATCATGATGCTAGTAAACACAAAATGAGTAAACTACCAAAAGTCTATGTCATACATGATCAACCCTAGGATATGGCAATAATGCAAATGCCCGTAGACTAACAGATCAAACCAAAACACTAGCTAAACACGTGTTCGGTGGCTAAACGCCAACAAAAGAAGGATGTACATCAGAGTGGGGAAGTAAAAAAATGCACTCAAGTGGTCTGGTGCTCCAGGTGGTCACCATCCTCGAGAATATACAAAAGATTCTCTGGTGCTGCTACTGGATCTAGCCATACAAAACCAGTGGGGTCCGACCCCAAAATAGCAAGTACCACAAAGGAAGCCAATCTAGTAACTTAAACCAACAACACAAGCAATACAATACTGAAAGTAAAGACTGAATGTAAACGATCTCAGGATAATAAAAGAAAACTATAAACCTGCAATGAGATATCCTGAAATGATAAGCAATAAAGAATATCACGTGCAGGAAGTAAAGGTGTGATCATGTAAAGCCTGGACTAATCATCATCCATTAATCACGACAAATCATATAAGTACGGCTTAATACTTTTAACTAACTAGGGTTATCATAATCCTTAATTACTAACAATTATAATACAACGCGATGCTATAGTTCCTTCTGATCGCATGTCCCTGCAGTCCGTCCGGGATATCCATATGCACAAACCACACATGATACTCCTCAAGATACTCCATAATATAAGCAATTGGATACTCCACAAGATAATTGTACGAATAATCGGGACTACATGCAATCTAGAAAAATCCCTAGCCATGTACTAAGTGGATCTCTAGTTGTTTAATCTCTAATAGTTTCTTGTATGAATCCGGGTGTAGCATTCCGCATAATCTATCCAAGATATGATACAGACAAATCAAGTTCTAATAGTATTATAATCCAGTTTCAATATACATTGCACAAACGGACTCATGTAAGCCACGACAACAACAAAGCCACGTGAAACCAAGTGAAGCCAGGTAAAGCCAAGTGAAGCCATGTCAATCCAGGTGAAGCCAAGTGAAACCATGTACCACCATGTAAAGTCATGCTAAGTCAAGTCAAGTCAATCATGTTAAGTGTAGCCGGACAAAGCCGGGTAAAACCGAGTAAAGCCAAGTCAAGTCAAGTCATCTGAAGCCATGTAAGTTCATGTCTTGATAGGTCAAGTCAATCACGTGTCCAAATAAAAGCCAGAAGAATCAACGAAATCACAAAAAATTGAGAATTCCTAAAGAAAGAACAGGATCGGTTTACCGTCGGTACAATCCAGTACACCGTCGGTATACCGATCAAGAGATAGAAAAAATACAGCAAGTTCTGGATTCCAACAAATCGGTATACCGTCGGTATATTGGAGTATACCACCGGTATGCAGTTCCAAGTAGGCATGAAAGCTGCTGGAAATCAAAGTTACACAAATCGGTATACCGTCGGTACAGTCCAGTGCACCGTCGGTATGTCGACCAAGACAAATATATAACAATGTCGGCAAGCTCGGTATACCATCGGTACACTATAGTATACCGTCGGTATGCCGATAAGGTTCACGAATATATCTAGAAGTCAAAATCGGTATACCGTCGGTACACTGTAGTGTACCGTCGATATGCCGATTTTCGAGAAAAAATAGGCCAAAGTCAGGTCTGATTTTCGGGACCCAAATTAAACCCCAAAAATCACCAAAAACCAAGTCTAGCAAGAAGTCAAGTCAGGGGATAAGCCTCATATCACAATATGGACAAAAACTCACGTTCATAACTCCGGTAGCGTCACCGTTACCGAGTTACCAAAAAGGGTCGGAACAGGATTCTACCATAAATCAAAATCGAGACGGTCAAAAGACTAGAAATCATGAGAATAACAAATATAGTAAAGCAAGTCTAAGCTAAAAAGCAACAACCAAAGCTCCAGGAAAGAAAATAACAAAAAATAAAAGAAGTTCATGAAATCGGCAAGGTGTACTTGCCTAAAGCGAACTCCTAGCCTAAATCTTCTAGTCCACCACCTCGAAGGGGTTCAGAAACCACACTCCGGGTCTCAAGACCAAGCTCCAAGCTCAAGAGAGAAAGGGAAAAAAGAAGAAAGAGAAAAGAGAAAAGAAAAGAATCAAGTACTATATATAGAGGAATCTCAAAAGTGAAACAAATATCTCCAGGATCGGTATACCGTCAATACACTGTAGTATACCATCGGTATACTGGTCAGATAGTAAAGTTTCAATTTTTGAGAATTTCGAGTTGCCTCGAGAACCAATAAAATGCAATAAATAGAACAAAATATGTATCCGCATAAAATATGTATATTCTGAGACGAGTCTCACAACTCTCCCTTCCTAATACGAATACTGTGAGACGAGTCTCACACATAGAAAGGAAAAGTATGCACTATGGGCTGGCTTGAGTTGGGCCTTAAGGGGTTGTTAAGTGGAAAAGTTGTGTGCTAGAATGATTGATATAGGAATTGAAATAGGAATTTAAACTGTGGCTTTTAGAAGGGAAAGGAAGTTTTGGGCTGTGAACTAAAGTGAGGGAAGGTTTGGACTCAAAGCTTGCCTGACAATCGAAGTAACTATTATAATAATAAAACAATAAAATAATAACAATATCATTAATATTACCAAATATAAATTTACTTAAGAAATAATTACTAGAATTGGTAATATCAAGATTGAATGGTCTACAAAAATCAAAATAGATAGAAATTTTGGTTTATAAACAATACCACTAATTTAGAAAGGGATCTTACACTTGATAAAGCAGCCAATTGGCTCAGACCGAAATTTATCTTTGGCCAAGTCTATCCAGAATTATGGCTTGGGTCTTGGTAAAGAAGGTTCTCTTTTCTGGTTTTATAATATAACTGTGAATTAGATAGGTATTTGGTTAAATTGAGCCCAATGGGTTCTATAAGGGAAGTAAACAATTTGTTTTGGCTTTCAAGTCTATTAATGCAACAATTAGGGTTCATTAGTTATAGATTCTATAAGAAATATAAGAAACCTTATAAAAAAACTTTGGACTTTCAAGAATAATCTAAAGAAAATGATTTCATTTAATATTAGCATTTTAGATATTAATTCAATAAAAAAACATAACTCAAGATTTATTTACCAGGATTTAGGGGTTACAACATTAGCCTCGACGTCAAGATCTTGCTTAACTGGTGTCTTTACACACTTCCCACTCCCAAAGCGGTGTCAGATCGTCAACGGAGCAAAAGAATTACGTTGATTCAACCTCCATTGCCACATCTCTTCAGAATCTCGACTTGTCTCAAAGTTTTGCATTTACCTATCTTGTAAATAAATCTTAAGTTAAACAAGTTCAATAGAGTTTTTTTTCGAGAAGAAACGTTTCTTTTTTGGCCGAAAATAGTTCTGTGGAGTTGTCTTTCACTTCGAGCTCCTTTGTGGTACTTGTTGCTTGGGATTCTGACCACACTGGTTTTGTTTTGCCAGATTTACCCGAGGAACCTGAGGATCTACCATACCTTTAGCTTGATGGTTTGCACACTTAGATATACGGTCTGTCACGACCCACGCCCGCGATATCGGGTATGAGTGCGTAGTCAAGTCCAGTCTACACTGTCATTAACAACGGTAGTCAGCTGTCTATGCCTTATCCAATCACCAAATCACATAAATCAATCACAAGTCACAGCTCTAATAACGATAAACAACTCAGACTCACGCACATCACCACGGTCCAAGTATGATCTTTTGTACATAATACATCGCATCTCGTCCGAAGACAAATCCGATAAATCATAAATAATGTATAGTCATCCAACTAAATACATCAAAGAATAGTACATCAAGATATATACACTAAGTCTCCAATAGCTCGGCTGACCTCAAGTGTCCTCTCCCTGATATCTGAATCAACTATCCAGTCGGGACGGAGCAAAGTACATCTACAAAATACTAGAAGTGAAATGCGAAATGTGAAATAAAACGAACAGAAAACAAAGAAACAACAAGTACAAACAATATGCACAAGTAACAATCTAACATGTGATTCAAATACCTTTGTCATAGTGGATAACTAGAAGTGATCTGGCGCTCCGCACGTGACGTGCGACCGCTACTCTCCACGGTTTGAGAATAGGGTCATCCACACACGACTCTGGTATTCCTCTCGACACCAATGACAATCACAATACGAGGTACAATGGACATGACACAAGGTACAATGACACGATACGAAATACAATGAACATGACATGAAATCACCGTATGTCCTACTGTGTCACGAAGCATGCAATAAAACGAATATATGCTAGCAAGATGCACAATGTGTAGGAACTAGCAATAAACATTAAATAATGAACTACAGGAATGGAAATGTAAACTTGCAATGGAAAAATAATACAATAGAAATATAGAAACATGCAATAAATCATGAAATACGAAAACCGAAGGAAGCATCGTATAGAGTACTTGCCTTCGGTCCAAAGCTGAAGTCACGCTAAACCACCTATATAAAGTAATGTTGCTTTATTAGTTTCCATCCACCAGAAATCCAAATCCAATAAAATCTTCTCGTCTTAATCCTTTAATTCTAACACTTAATTCTAATACTTACTAATTTAATTTACTAAATAATTTGCTAGAACACTAATCATTTTCTATTAACCCTTTTTCTTAACTAAACAAGTTATTAAAACATTTTTTAATTACACTAATCAATTTCTTGATTAATCAACTAACTAATTTATAATTGTTTCAGAAGAGGATAATATGAAAGATGGCTAAAAAAGGTTGTGTTTTATTCATGTATTCAATAGCATATATATACAAGTGAATAATCTGTTGGAACTTAGCTGTTAGTCCTATAATTGTGGTAACCTATCTTACTTGGCTAACAACCGAATCCCATAGAATAAGGGAGACAGTTATATGCAAGCGAACACTCCCCCTCAAGTTGGTGCACATATATCACTCATTCCCAACTTGGATAGGAACTTTGAGAGAACATGACCTGCAACTGCTTTCGTAAGTATGTCTGCTAACTGGCCCTCTGTTCTGATTGGTGGTACTACAATAATTTTTTTATCGATCTTTTCTTTGATGAAGAACCTGTCAACTTCAACATGTTTTGTCCTGTCATGTTGAACGGGGTTATGTGCAATATTACGGGCAGCTTGATTGTCACAAAACAACTTCATCGGTTCCGTATTATCGAAGTCTAAATCCTTCAACAGATTTTTGATCCCCAATACTTCACAAATCCCCAATGCTATACCACGATATTCAGCCTCTGCACTCGAGCGAGCAACCACATTTTGCTTATTGCTCCTCCATGTAACTAAATTACCTCCCACAAATGTAAATTAACCTGATGTAGAACGTCGATCATCAATCGCTCCTGCCCAATCTGCATATGTATATCCCTCGACTCTGAGATGATTATTCTTCTTGAACAATATCCCTTTTCCTGGACTTCCTTTAAGATATCGTAATATTCTCAACACTGCATTCATATGTTGTTCTCCAGGATCATGCATAAACTGGCTAACCACTCCTAGAGCATGAGCCAGATCAGGCCTGGTATGTGCCAAATACATTAGCCTGCCAACTAACCTCTGATATCTTCCTTTGTTCACTGGTACTTGATTTGGATTCATTCCAAGCTTCAACCCTTCCTCCAATGGAGTATCAACTGGTTGACAACCCAACATACCTGTTTCCCGTAACAAATCCAAAGTATATTTTCTTTGAGACAAGAAAATTCCAGATTGGCATCTAGATACTTTGATTCTCAAGAAATACTTCAAGGAGCCTAGGTCTTTCATCTCAAACTCGGTTGATAAATATTTTTGAAGTGCTAAACGTTCTTCCTCATCATTTCCAGTAACCACTGTATCATCGACATACACAATGAGGGCTGTCATTTTACTTCCCTTTCGTTTTATGAACAGAGTGTGGTCGGAATTACTCTGCTCATACCCAAACTTTCTCATAGCTGTTGTAAACCTGCCAAACCAGGCTCTTGGAGATTGTTTGAGACCATACAAGGATTTTTGTACTCTACAAACCTTTCTTCCATGTGATAATGGAATATTGTATCCTGGAGGCAAGTCCATATATACTTCCTCAGTCAAGTCTCCATGTAAGAAAGCGTTCTTCACGTCGAGTTGATGCAGCGACCAGTCACAATTAGCTGCTAGGGACAACAGTACACGAACTGTGTTGATCTTTCCTACATGTGCAAACGTCTCTGTGTAGTCGATCCCATATTTTTGTGAGTATCCCTTCGCCGCCAATCTCGCTTTGTAACGATCAATAGTACCATCTGCTTTATACTTCACAGTATAAATCCATCTGCACCCTACCGGCTTCTTTCCAGCTGGTAAATCAACTATCCTCCAAGTGGCATTTTTCTTTAATGAGTTCAACTCTTCATTCATCGTTGCCTGCCATTTAGGTTCAGCTAAAGCTTTCTGCAAACTGTTAGGAATAGATACAGAGGATAATTGACAAGTAAATGACTTATTTGATTTTGACAGATGATCGGTAGACACATAGTTACTCATAGGGTATTTCACATTATTTTTAGGATCAGGCTCATATGTGGGTTTAGGAATACCTCGATTATGACGTGGTGGGAGACGTTGTGGTTGTGGAACATCCAACTCTGAAGACGATTGGTTATCATCCTCATTGCCTGTTGGCAAGGGGAAAGCAGGCATGACTGTAGGCGTTGGTACTGGGGCCCCCTGAACGACTGTAGGTTGTGGCACCGGTGACTCCTGTGTTTGTAGCTCCATAACAGTTGGCTCTTCAACCTGGGGTGTATAACTAGTTGTCTCTTCATCACTGATATCAACAATCGCTTCAATTGTGTGTGAATTTTTACTATAATCCAGAGTCTGAACCTCCTGTTTCCTCTCCCCCTGAGGTGAAGAATCGGACGATAAATAATACATATCATGTTCATGGAATACCACATCCATGGTGACGAACATCTTCCTGGTAGGTGGGTGATAACACCGGTAGCCTTTTTGGTGTAAGGCATACCCAACAAACATGCACTTTAGGGCACGAGGTTCCAGCTTACTTCGTTGTTGTTTATGAAGATGAACGAAGGCTACACACCCGAACACATGAGGAGGCAAGTTGGGACTAGGTGGTGCGGTGACAAGAGCAGAGAGCTCCTGGCAGGGTGTTCGAAAATTCATTGTACGGGATGGCACACGGTTGATTAAGTAGGCAGCAGAGACAAGGGCCTCACCCCAATAGAACAACGGGGCGTTAGCTTCAAGTAGAGGGGCACGCACCACATTTAGGAGGTGACGATTCTTCCGCTCAGCCACGCCATTTTGTTGTGGTGTATATGGACATGTCGTCTGATGAGCAATACCATAATGATCTAGGAACTTACGGAGATCTGAATTCACATATTCACGCCCATTATCACTACGAAGGACTTGTATTTGTGCTTTATATTGGACAACAACCATTTTGTGAAAAAATTTGAAGGCAGAACACACCTCATTTTTCGATTTCAAAAGAGACACCCATGTCATACGTGTACAATCATCAATAAATGTTGCAAACCAATGGGCACCACCTAAAGTAGCAATTTTAGATGGACCCCATACATCTGAATGTATTACCATAAAAGGGACAGAAAATTTTTTTAAACTTGGAGAGAAAGTACTACGATGGCTAAGTGCTAATTCACACACATCACACTTAAAATGGGAAACATTACTCTTTGCAAATAAACTAGAAAAAAGTTTCTGTAAATAACCAAATGAGCGTGTCCAAGTCGACGATGCCATAACCAAATATCATTAACATTTTTTCCTGCTTCCCTTGTGTACCTCTAACTGAAAGGGCTTTTATCAACTGATGATTACTGTCTAATGTTAAGTCCAAGTAGTAGAGCTTGTCCCGTCTAGTGCCATAACCAATCGTCTTCCGAGTCTGGATGTCCTTAAACACACAGAAACAAGGCCAAAAAATGACAAGGCAGTTTAGAGCCATAGTGATTTGGGCAACAGATAATAGATTATAATCAATGGATGGAACTACAAGGACAGTATCAAGATTGAGATTGTCATTAAGGGAAATAGTGCCTTCCCCAATAACAGGGACAGAGCTGCCATCTGCGGTGGTCACATCGGTTTGAGATAAAGGATTTAAAGTCTGAACAAGTTTGGAATCAAAAGTCATATGTGCCGTAGCACGCGAGTCAATTAACCATGTATTATTTATAACAGAATCAGACACTTTTAAAGCCTTACCCTTGTTACCTGCTGTCGTGACTAAAGCAGTTGCTTTCTCAGCTATCAATTCTGTATCATCCTTGACGTTAGTCACAGAGGCTCGATTTTTGTTGAAGCGAGAGTTACGGGTTTTAGCCCAGCCTTCAGGGTAGCAAATCAATTCGTAGCATCTTTGCTTGGAGTGTCCAGGTATTCCACAATGCTCACACTTGCCATATTGACGTGAGGCACGATCACCACTCGACTGATTATATGAGCATCCGGATCGAACACCTCTATACTGTCCAGCTTCCTCAGAGAAGGTTCGAGTAGATAAACCTGAACGGTTCTGTGGAGTGCGATATCGAGCCACCATCGCTTCAGCCTTATCTCCTTCTATCTTCATGGCTTCCTTCCTATCACATTCTCAACGAACATAGGCATAGGAAGCCTGCAGGCCAAGCGGAGGATCCTTCCGGTGAACTTCACCACGAACCTGTTCAAAATCATCATCTAGGCCTCCGAGGAATAAGTAGACTCTCTGTCTCTCCTTTGACTCCAGGTAGGTCTTGAGATCTTTGTCACAAATCATGGCAATCTTGCTGTAGTGATCCAGCTCCTGAAAAATTTCAGTCAGTTCTCCAAAGTAGACGGATATGGGCCTACCATTCTGTTTGAGGTGAGAGGCCTTCTGGTTCAAAGTATACACCCTTACTTCATCATTCTCATCAAAGAAGGTTGTCTTCAAGACATCCCAGATCTCCTTGGCACTCGGTAAGCGGATGTAGCGCTTCATGATTTCTGGCTTCATGGATGAGAGAAGCCAACTCTTGACTTTTTGATCCTCGGAATACCAATCTTCATAAGTAGGATCATCTTCAGGTGGGGCTTTGATCGTACCCCGAAGGTACCATATTTTTTTTCTCCCAGCGACATGCATCCCTATGAGCAGAGCCCATAGATCATAGTTGCTTTCATCGAGCAGTATTCCAATATTAAAGTTGGAATTCTCTGCTTGAACGACAACAGGGGAAGCACCACTGGTGAAAATGGGTTTCTTTTCGTCACCCATAAAATCCAGTGGAGATAAGAATCAGCAAATCGGTTGGTGTCTCGACGTGCTACTCAGTCGGAGCCGGCACGGTTGATCGAGAGCTTACAAACCCTGCTAGAGGGAAAGATGGCGAGTTGAGGAAAGGGGCGGCCGAACCCGGCCTTAGATCCCAACCGGATCTGGTCGACGGATCTAAGCGGATCAACGCGGAAGGAAGGCGGAGCAACTGCGGAAGGGAGATCGACGGGTGCACATGCACGACCCACCAGCAGGCTCTGGAGACGAAATCGAGCTCGGAGGCGCATGCGTTCAGCAGCGGCTCGACGCTGACGGTGATCGACGCACGACCCACCAGCAGGCTCTGGAGACGAAACCTGGCTCTGATACCATGTTTCAGAAGAGGATAATATGAAAGATGGCTGAAAAAGTTTGTGTTTTATTCATGTATTCAATAGCATATATATACAAGTGAAGAATCTGTTGGAGCTTAGCTGTTAGCCCTATAATTGTGGTAACCTATCTTACTTGGCTAACAACCGAATCCCATAGAATAAGGGAGACGGTTATATGCAAGCGAACAATAATTATAAGAACTGCTACAGTGTTTGGCCCTAATATTGGCTCAACTGGCCTTAAGCCCACTAGGCCCGATCCAATAGTACTGAACTTAACCAAATTTCTGAATAGGTATCTTGGCCTGGCCCACTGACTCACAGAGCCTGGCTCTGGCCCATTTGGCCTACACCACTGAACCCATCAATCTGGTCCACAGGCTCACAGCTCCGGCATGACTTAGTGATAGATTCAGACTTCCCAGAAACCCAACTCAACCCTAAATTCAAATGTAATGGCTTCGGTCAAATATGACCATTGGTCTCAAATCGGATGAAACAACCTTCCATCCAAGACTCAGCAAAAATGAAATCACCATTGACAGAGCTCGACTCCGTGTCGAACTAGACACTAGATCTTGTCGATCAATTATCAAACAGAATCAAGAACAAAGAGAGGATCACACAACCGAAATCAAGAATAGAGGGATAGAGAATAAGAACAATACCTGGGTCCACACCATGTCGACACCGATACTCTTGTGTCCAATACCGCACTATCCGTGTCCGATTCGCACAGTTTGGAGTATCAAAACTCCTCTGGAATAAAGAATCGAACACCTATGTGCGGACCAAAATCAAAGAAATTCTGCGTTCAACTTAAATTCTATTGATCAAAAATCAAAACAAAGATTCGAACTATCAAAATCTCACTAATCAAGAATTAAAACCAATTGAGTGTAGAAAGATAACGATGAGTTCGATTGGTTTAAAAACGAAATTTATTAATGAAACCGATCAACAAACGGCGATCAAGAACAGAGAAAATGAAGAACCGCTGTTGATCAAACTTGATCAACAGAACTCAGGTTTGAATCAGTCGTTGTGATCGAACGATTCAATCAAAAAGATCGAAATCAGAATTTAAGCACAAGGAAGAGGAACGAGGGACACTCACCAGTCGTTGTGACCCCGTGCGTCTCCACCGCTGTGCTCGCCGTGATCGCCGGAGTCGTCGCCTCTGTTTCTGTTGTGGATAGTCAGTGCGTCGAACGCTCGCTGCCGATCCGCTGAAGTCCCGTCGAAAGCAAATCGCCACCGCTAGTCGCCGGAATGCTGCCTTCGGGAAGTGGAACTCCGCTCACTGAAGTGTTGCTGAGGAAACCGCCGCTCCTCAGGGATGATCGCCTCCGTGAGGAAGAACTCGCCACCGGTAAGTGCTACGCCACCACCATCATCGCCATGGTAGCTCCTCGAGCTCTCGGGCTTGCGCGTGGGAAAAAGAGTGAAGATGGAGATGCTCTCTGTGGTTCTTGATCCACAGTTGTTGGGCCGGGTTGGGTTTGTGGGCTAAGTAGATGGGTGGCTCCTTAAATATGGCTTGAGCCCAAGAATTGGTTAGTAACATGGAATGGGTTTCTTGGAAATATATGAGTTTAAGTAATAATGGTAAATAATGGCTCCATATGGGCTGGGATTGTGGGTTTGGAATAGAATGAAAAATTAATGGAAATCACTCCTATTTATAGGGTCTAGGAGAAGGTTCTAGGTCCCTTTCAATTAGGCACATGTCAAAAATCATATTCTTTAGTAACTTTCCACTTTTATATTTTTTATTTAATTACAAAACATGTCATTCCCTTTTCATAATTCTTTTTGAAAATAAATTGTAACTAAAAATACTTAATAAATATTTGAAAACATAATTGAAGCTAAAATAGATTCTTACTATTTACTAAGAACTATATTTTGAACTATTTTTTTTTTAAACACTTTATTCACTCTTGAAAAGAGTGAGTTACACAGTCCCAGCACACGAGTGGGTTTTATATTTCGTACCTTTCATTATCTTATACTTTTGTGGTGTTTAGCCAGGACTAGTATTAGTCCTATTATTTTGGAGCTTGTTCCATCTGACTTCGGTTAGAATTATTGTATATACTAGACCTAGGCTCGTACTGCGATCATATATATTTATACTCTGCTAGTATAGCATTTTGTCCTACTAACTTCATGATCATATATGATATGTATTTTATGACACATCTTTACTTTCATGTATAATATATTCTTGATATTTGCGGTTGTTGGATTGGGATACTAGGAATTGTCGACCTTAGGACTAATGTCATTGCATGTAGAGTCCTCATACTTGTATTTTAGATAGCCGTGATAGTTGTACAACAGTTCCATACCTTGTATAGAGTAGATGGCCTGATCCGTTTCCGTATTTCTCAGTACTATAGGAGCAAGACGTGACAACTTACTAAATTAATTATGAAAAACTATAAGTGGATTTAGATTGTTTATCAAACCAATTTCTACTTCTTCTGTTTTTTGGTAAAGCAATTGATTATTCTTCCAATATATGTTTAGTAAGTGTTGATTTTGCTTATGTTTTTTTGTAAGTAGTTGTCATTTTTTGTTTGCTTATGACAACATTCACGAGGTTCTTCCAAAAGTTAATGCAACTTATCAAACGTTCTTATGTAAAAACCCATAACCTTTTATTCATCATATAAAAAAGTAATTGATTATCATTTTCCATAAATGTTTACTTCTTTGTTTCAATATTTTTAGAGCTGAAAAATATGATTAATTATTTTTATTGCTTTTGGCACAATTTTAAACAAAGTTATAAACAACTTTTGACAAGAGCTCGTAACCACAACTTATAATAAGCTTTAGCGATCATAAACCAGATATATTTGGAGTAAAAATTTGTAAAGTAGGTGGAAACTTTTGAAAGCTGTTTTGTATTTTGAGAAAAAACAATAATCCTAAACGAAGTCTCAGATTGGATTTGGAATTGCTTATCAACATGAGTTCATGCTTATTTTTTTGAAAAGTTATTTGGTAACAATAATTTATTAAAAGATGTTTGATAAACCAGTTCAAATTTTTGGAATGTTTTTGACAATAGACTCTCACCTACTGTAAGCAGATTCTGCTGTCAGTTTTTGAAAAGCAGCACCAATCCCAAACCAAGCCTAAGCTATTTTGCAGCACAACTTATTTGATAGGTCAGCCGAAAGCAAAGAAAACACCGCTTTCGAAATCTGTTTATGCTTTCGGAAAAGCAGCAGCAATCCCCAATCAGACTTTAAACCATGCATGACTGTACGGTTGGGTTGCTACACATCCAATAATTCAGTAGCAGAACAATCATCACCGCCATGGCCAGAAAGCTCGAGCTCCCGCTGGTCGACCTCTCCTACCCCGACAGCGCCGCCACCGCCCGCACCATCCGCCAGGTCTCTCTCTCCCTCCTTCTCTACAACCATTCCGACACCCTAACAAAATTGTTACTCAATTCGTTTACAGGCTTGTTTGGACTGCGGGTTCTTCTACTTGATCAACCACGGTATCGAGAAGGAGCTTCTCGACCGCCTCTTCCTCGAGAGCGGCAGGTTCTTCTTCCTTCCGCTGGAAGAGAAGATGAAGCTCGAACACAACAGTGATCACAGGGGCTACACTCCGATGTACGCGGAGAAGCTCGACCCCTCGTCGGGATTTCAAGGTCGATTCATTTCCTTTTCATGGCCGTTGGTATTTTGGGTTTCCGGCGATCTTATCTCGTTGCAGGAAATCATATATGCTCCTATGTGACACACGTCCACGTGACAAACTAGGAGGCGCGGACACTCCAAAAATGTGAGCCATGTCGTGTCGGACACGAATCTTACACAACACAAAACACACAGTCCAAAGTTCACTTGGACCACAGAGGCTACACTCCCGTGTCGCTATCTTGTTCAGTCTATGTGATCCCAAGTGCTAAACTAATTACACTGCAGAAGAATATAGAAGGATGTATGATACTCAATGTGGTTAGATTTGGAGTAAAGAAGGTTAAACTTTATTCTTTAAGCTGTTAATAATGTTGTTATCATTGAAGATTTTTTCCCACTAGAATGGGGTTGGCTATGGAGCATAAAAGAAGCACCTTCAAAGAATGTCATATGACATGCTATCGACATGTTGTCAACCCTCAATGTTGGTGTTTCTTCCCGAGGTAGCTGTGAGCATGATAGCGGTATGTCGCAAAATCATTATGCCAGTTGTCCACTAGGTAGATCTACCTTTTGGCTATGCAAAGTATACTTGGGCACACCAAAATAGGTGCCGTGTCCATGTCGCGGTGTCCTTGCCATGTGCCGTATCCGTGTCGCACACCCCATATGCTCTTATGCGGTCTTAAGTGCTAAATTCTTTAGAATGCTACATATGTCTGCCATACTAGATAGCTTGTGGCTATGGCATAGTAGGAATTAATATAGAAGAATGTATGATACCTGAAGTGCTTAAATTTGGAATAAAGAAGCTTAAACTTCACTCTTTAAGCTTTGGTGATGCCTTAATCATCCAAATTTTGTCCCATTAGAATGGGGTCAACAATGGACAATGGATCATGAGAAAGCTCCTTGAAGTTGAAAGATTTGACGAGTTCCTTATGACCTGATGTCGTCGTGATGTCAACTCTCTATATTGGTGTAAATTTTCTAGCCAAGATAGTTATGAGCATGAGAAGCCTGTGTCGCAAAGCCTCTATGCTTGTTGTCCTGTAGGTAGACCTACCTTTTGGCTATGCAGTTTAAGCTCATGCAACAAAGGAGCAAAACTTTGATAATGTCTATTTCATAACATATGAAGAAGAGTTCTCTTACCTTGTTGTATTCGTTGGTAAAGATGAGGTTTCTATGACTTGTTTATATTATGATAAGAAATATTATGCTTATTTAGCTTGGGATGCCTATGAGACTTTTATGACAATGAAATTAACTTTGAAAAATAAATAAGCAAAAACAAAGAGTGGTACTACCAAAGTTTACCCATCGGGTGGAATACCTGACTCATAAGTCATAATTCTTGCTCGATTTTTGCTTAATAACGGGTAATCTTGAATTGTTCTCTACTAAGCATTAGTTTTGAGTATAAGTAAGATATCTTATCACTTTCACATTTTTTGATGATTTGGTTCAATGTGGGGGTATTTGGTGCACCATCATAATATGCATTCAGCTTGCATACTATCAGTTGTACGATGACCCATTTTGTCAAAGTATGAGTGACTTGGGTGATATATGTTCTTCAACAACAATTTACTAGCAAGGATATATTTCATAACCTCTTACATTCTAAAGTAATTTTAGAATGAAACTTCTTCAGTATCTATATCCATGATCTGCAGGTGTAAGAATATAATGAAACTATACAGTTCATTAAACAAGTACATTTTAATTGGAAATTAGGGGGTGTTAGTCAATCAGTATTTTAGAATCACATGTAATGATTCTGAAATCTAGTGTCAGTCAATTAGGATTTGAGAATGAGATTTCACAACCATCCGTTAGTCAATTATGATTCAATAATCACTATAGATGGAAGTTTTAAATCACATGGGATTTTTTTCATACTCATTTTTCACATAATAACCACACCTTGAAAATGTGTGATTTTGAAATATCAAACTCCTATCCCCTTAACTTAGGTATTTTAGTTTCTCATTGTGCTACAAACATCATCAGTCAATACCACCAGTTCAGTAAGAATTTCTCATTCGAAGCCATAACATAACCGTGAACATGTTGATAAGGAGGCCAACAAACAAGTAAGACATGCCCGACATTTGAGGTTGCCGTTAGCCTCAAGAGTCTGGTTGAAGCATTAATCTGTCATATTGTACGGTCGGTAATGGACCTTTGACAAAAGAAGAAGACTATCATATAACGGAAATGTTGTCCGGTTGTGTGGTAGGTAATGAACATTTGACCAAAAAAAGAAGCCATCATAGAACGGAAATGTAGCTGACGAGAGAGACAAACTCTTCTCTCTACCCAAGGTGCAAGTCCGAGTATGGCCTTTCCGATCAAGGACCTTCGTTATCCAAGGTACCCTAACCATGTCATCGACCTGAAGTCGCTCTCCGACCGCTTCAACCTCCCCGTCTATAGCCTTTGTCCTCCTTCCACACAACCGCAATCCATGACATGCTCCTTTACATCCATAGTCTATAAGCGGCGTTACATGGATAAATCCGTCATCGTCGGTAAGGAATGTACCAACAATAGGGAATGACTTACTGTTTGTAATGACGAAAAGAACATCAAATTTTTTTTCTTTTCATTTTTTTTGAACTTTGATATAGTTTTGGTTGTACTTTATGATTCCTCCCCCACCCCCCCCCCACCACACACACACACCCATCCACCCACACACACGCACACACACACACCACCACCACCCCCCACCCAACACACACACAAGAAAATGATAAATTTTGTTCAACAAGAAGACAGTGTCAATTAAGAAACAAT
The DNA here is from genome assembly GCA_036927795.1 of Iris macrosiphon. Taxonomy (NCBI): domain Eukaryota; kingdom Viridiplantae; phylum Streptophyta; class Magnoliopsida; order Asparagales; family Iridaceae; genus Iris; species Iris macrosiphon. The sequence continues at coordinate 33,115,829 of JAYESA010000011.1, forward strand.
AAAAAATAATTGACTAATTTTTGTCAATTAAGAATCGATGGAAATATGAAAACAAAAAGATGCAAAATTATATCATCAAGGTTTTTGTTAATTGTCCTCAATGGCCTCACCATACTTCTAGTTATGTTTATTATAATTATTTTATGTTACAAGCTAAATATGTTTAATAAGTTTTGAATTTTTTACATTCCGATTGAATTAGAAACAATTTCTTTTGGATAAGAAGTTTTTAAAAAACATGATCAATCATGAATTAAAACATTAAGCTAACCATATATTTCAACACTTTGCACCCAGTTTTCATGACAATATGATCAATAATTTTAATCATAATTAATATCTAAACGACTTGTAACAAATTATATATATATATATATATATATATATATATATATATATATATATATATAATTTGATGAAAGCAATAAATTTTGATTATAGAAACATAGAGTAAGTGTAATTTCATAATCACAACCAAAATCACAAACAGATTACAATCTGAAACCAACGTGTTTTGTCTGAAATCATTGTGATTGTGATTTTGAAATCACAACCACATTATATTTCCTAATTTGTCCCATTTTCTTCATCCATTTTTCTTATATCCAATTTTTTATTTGTCGCAGAAGGAATTTTAAGTAAGAAAGTCAAGATGAAAACCATATGGAATTATGCTTTTGACTTGTTTCTATTGGGCTATGTATTGCCATTTGCTTCTGCTATCATTCTAAGATATTGTTTGATACTAGAATTAGAGATTAGGGGCTACTTTATGCTAGTTACTCCCAAATGCTATTCTTGCACATCCAAGAATTATAATGCTTGTTATTAGCCAATTCCTCATTTTAATCTAATTTTGGACAATTCCTAGGTTCTTGAATAAGTGCATTGGAATTATATCCATAACTTTTTTGGATGTCAAATAGGTGTTTGGTTGAAGAATTCAAGATATAGGCCTAATTCGCTAATTTCTACTCCAGGGAAATAACTAACCCTTCATTTCTAGATTTCCCAGTTCCTTGTCCAAATGGTTTCGTATTGAGTAGATTGGTACAATAAGAATGACTAGAAGAGTTAATTCAATCATCTATGAATAGAAATTTTATGGGGGACCTTTGGACTAGTACCATCATAGTAAAGGCAATCAGATAACCTTCTTCACATGAACAAATGCTTTTAAAACAAGCAAGCAGACAATTTTGAGGGTCTTATAGGGCCCATATCCATTTCCTTTATCTAGAAATCGCCAAGTACAATTTTTCCCCTGAACTTAGCTCATCAAAACTCCTTTGAGGATAAAACTAGATCTATAACAATAACCAAAATTTTAATTAGGAACTTGTCAGGAAGTGTATGAATAGAAAAATACACATCTTAACTTCCATGTTGAAGGTTGTGAGAGGACTAAGGTAGTACATGCTTTTGCAAAATTTAATGTCTGTTAAAGATCTTAAGAAAATGACCTTTCCAAAATTTATCAGCAAGGATTTTCTATATATACATTCTTATATAAGAGAGTTTTCTGGGAGGTTTGTATAGAATCTCTAGTTTTTGAGGAACCAGATTTAGGAAAAATATGGACTCGAAGAGATAAATAATTGGCATTTTGATGATACAAAATTGTGACATCATTCTCACTCTCAATATCTAGGCAGCATATGGTGATAATTTCTTTGGATTGGAAAAGCTTTGAATGTTTAGATACATTTGATATCACTATTTAACCTGCTCCAAGAAGTTTCCGGATTCTTAGCATTCCCTGTCAACAACAGAGCCATGATTTCCATATGTTTGTGTGTTGTTGTGGTGCTTGTGGTGGGGCACTAGAGAACACACTAGCAATTTGGAAATTTGAAGGGGGAAAAACTAAATCTAACTTGAATTTGGAAAAGGTGGGGGAGAGGGTGGGAAGAGCAAAATCCAAATTTATCATATATATCCAATTGAGTGAGCCGGTCTTTAAGAAGAATTTTTAAGTTTAACACAAAGTGACTAAGGAACAGGAAAGGAACCTGTCACTACCTTTTTTCTTTTTAGAAATCTGTCATCATATCTTGTTGAGATACCCAATTAATTTTTTTTAAGTGTAAGACAATAATTTGTCTTTAGCTGATCAGACTGCTGGTATAGTTTTATGTTTGGAGCATTTCTTATTTCCTTTAAAGAGATTTATAACTGAAATGAATGCACTATTGATGTTTTCATGTATTGCTTGCCAACAAGATGGGACAACTCTGATTAACTTTTGTTTGTAATACATGTAAGGGGATCCGAAGGAAAGTTTCTACATTGGTCCTGGCGCAGGCAGTGACTCGGTAATCAATATAAACCAGTGGCCTTCAGAAGGTATGATTTTGCATTCATATTTATGTGGGATGCATATTTTTATTTACGTATACTAGTTATCCCCGTACCTCCAGCACTCCTTGATAATTTGGTTTTTGAAATTGCTTCCCATCAATATCATTTAGTAATATCTTTAATAATATTTTTATTAGTTTTATGGTTTTTTATTGCCATAAACACGTGTCATATTTGTAGCCATTTGATGTACCTCCTATCTTTTAATCTTGGCCCTTCTTTATCCTTTTATGTTTTGGTGGGAAACTCCACTTAAATTTATTGTATAGATAGTACATTAAAGTTCTTTTTGGTTATTGTTTTATTTATGGAAGGCCCACATCCCTGCAACATTCGAAGTCCGTTTTAGTGATTTCTCCCTGCTGTTAGTAATGTATCAGTTGATTGGAAATCTTCCTGTATATTTGGTTCTATATAGGGCACATTGATTAATAAAAATGAATGTTGTTTGGCTATGAAATTGTAGAAACTTTGCCATTTTGGAGAGACACTATGGAAACCTACTATGGAAAAGTTCTGTAAGTTTTTACTTATTCTGATTTTTTTTCTGTTCTCATCAACTCCTACAATTCTTTTATAGCTAATGTGATTAAGTGATTTTTCTATATCCTGCTTTGTTAATGTTTGCAGCATTTTTTTTCCTTGAATATATAAATGAAAACATCTTCTCATTTGGAATGTTAATTGATAGTGTTTGGTGTGATGGTAATATCTTAGTATCCAATAATTGATCCTGTTAAAACATGAGATTAATATAATAGTTTATAGCATTCACATGATAAAAGAAATACAACAAACAGAAGATACAATGGAAATGATATGAGCTGCAACCATCTAATGGTTGCTGAATATATTAATACTTTGTCTTCAAGAGTAAATTTATTTTTGTACTCGAATAGTCAAATGTGTAACGATGTGTTAGAAGGTGTTATTTGAGGTTTGTTGGAATAACAGTTTTGGAACTTTGTGTATCGGAAAACAATTAGTTTATGGTTGTTTGATTCTCGTAAGCGTTGGGTACCCCGTACCCTGGCAAAATTAGTCTGTTGGTGTTCCCCGCCTGATACCTATGTTCTGAGAAATGATAAAAGTTGAAGATTTAATGTGTACCTTTCTCAATTTGTGGTCTTTATAAAGGTAAAGTGAGAAGCTTCTGTAAACTTCTCTAAGGAGCCAGCATGGGCAGTGGACCGAAAATGGGCTTTGGCCGTCATGTCAATGAACGCCAGCAGGCCTGATCATCATTGGGGTCAATTCTCGATCACCATTTCCCAACAGCCCATATTCTGTTCATAAGTATCAAATTATCAAGCTTCTTTATAGAAAATTGTAAGAATAATAGAATGATAATTGATAAATATATAATCCTCAATTCTCACCACAATTCTAGACTTTTGATGTAGTTCCTGGTCTTTAACATGGTATTAGAGCAACCCAAAATTTGAATCTCCTCTGACTTGTATTTAAGAATTTATAAAACTGAAACTGTTGAATGAATCCATATTTCTGCCGAAAATGGGCCTCGACCTGCGGGTCGTGTTCGAATAATATAATAAATATATAACTGTCGACCCTTGCTACAACTTGATTGTAGCATTGTCTTAAGAATACCACTAGTGTTTATTTATTTATTTTTTTATTTAAAGGCTTTTCCCTGACTCGTGCCAATTGCACAAAATCCCAGGAATGTTGTGGAAATAAATTACTTTGTAGCTAAAATATAATCATAAATTTCTTGCAAATCTGGTTACCAGGAATAGCCACTAATACTTTTCCCCATCCATTATCAAGTATTTTTCAATTCAGGATGCCCCGAGTCCCAGACTCCCAGTAGACTTGAAGACAAGATCTGATGACTTTCTTCCATAGTACTATAGTTGAGATGACATTTTCCATGATTGGGTTTTGACAGTGGTGTTAGACTGCCTATTGGCAGGTAAAGTTAGCTACCTTGTTGTTGTGCTATTTGAACTTATGCTACTAGTGCACCTTCTTGCAATTCTATGTGAAACAAGAGGAAGGAAGAGATGATCTTATCTGGAGATCAGATTCATCTCTAAGGCTCAGATGGTAAGGCAAATGGTTAAGTTCAACTTTTCTTATATTGCTATATTGGCTTGTTGAACTTCAGCATGTTTTTGTTGAACAAACACTGAAATAATTCTTAACAATGTCAAATAGTACCAGGCTTGTGATTCTTATAGAACTCTTAGGTAATTGACTAGCTAAGGGACTCAAATTTGGGAGCTACTTGAAAGAGTCAGACTCCCTTTTGGATACTGCAAAGGAAGTGGCAAATCTATGATCATTCTGATAGGATGTTAAATAATTGACTCTATGACACTGTGATCATTTCTTTATAGCTTACCTGTTTTTGGTTCTCTGGTATAGTTTGGAAGATTGTGCAACAAACATCATCCTAATCCTCTTTGCTTCCACAGAAATTGTACTGCACAACATTGGCTATTTAAAAAGATTTTATAGAGGACGAAATGCTATAGTGAGACAATATTGATTTCCTTCTTTCATAATTTTGCAGGGCTGTGTGCAGAAGATTAATTTCTTTGATTGCTCTGGCTTTGAACCTGGACAGCCAGTTCTTTGAGAGAATTGGAGCACTGTATGCCCCGATGGAATTTCTTCGCCTACTACACTATCCAGGTATAAGTTGCCTTTGAATCTTTGATCATAGTACCACTCTTTGGTAGTTTATGTATTTATCATGTATCTAGAATTACTCTCCATATCATGTTTCTATATCGGAACCAGCCAATAAGTTTTTTTAAGTTTCATCCTGCCAGTTTCACGTTGTGCAATACTAGCTCAGCTCACACATTTTTAGAACATTTGTGTATCCTGGCTTCTTTACATATATAGTTGTTGAGAGTTTCCCAGCTTACATCTCTCTCATATTGGATAAGGCAAAGGTTTTTTCTAGACCAAGTGGTGGTAAGTTGAAAACTTCCTTATTGGGATGTGGAGCTTCAATTCCTATTGGTCCACAATTTGAAAGATAGAACTTTAGTGTTAAATGCTGGCTATGATATGCATGATACTTGTGACCATCCATGTCTGATTTGACACACATGCCCATCTGTGTTCAACACCTGTTAAAGAAAATAAAAACTTACTACATATATGAATTATATTATCTTCACAAGACGAAGAGTAGTATGCCTCGAGTTAGAAATAATAAGGTTTCAATATATTTGCCATTTCGTACTTATGTAAGTTCCATAATATACAAAACAAGGTCAATAGCTTGTAATATGTTTGTACTTATGCATGCATGCCCATACTTGTGTCTGGGCTTTGAAGAATTGTTGTGTTGGAATCCCTGTGCTCATGTCGAAATGTAACACTGGGTCCATGTCCCCTAATCACGTACTGCTGAGAAACTTTAGTTCCACTCTGATGTAAAAAGAAGATTAATATCAGCAATCAAGTGACATACCTGGAATCTTGATGTTTGGATATACGAGGATAAAGTGGTTTAAACGGGTTTTGGGGTGCCAATCGCTAAAATTCATGTATAGAAGGTACGAAGTTGCTATAGAAGTGCACACGAGATATGGGGTTGCATTGGGGCATTGCATTTAAAATTTCAAAGGCCAAATTATTGCTAGTTCACTGAACACATCTTGATTTCCATATGCGGTTCTGTATATGATATTTTTGTCACACTAGCACCAACCTTTTGGTTTACTGGCCTGGAAAGAATTAGGATCAGTGGACATAGATGAGGCTGAATCATTTCAAATTCATTGAACTTGGACCAAACCATTGTGCTCTCAGTGGTGATTGTTTGTTTGCTCTTACAAGCAAACACAAAATCAACACAGACGAGAAATCCAAAACAAAGTTTAGTTGGTTCAACCAATTTGGCCGTGATCCACTGTCAAAGACAAAGAAGAATCCTCAAACAGAAAGAAGACTATGTTAGTTAACCAATGTTCCCAAAAGCTCAAGCTATTTGGAATTGGCCAACATTGTATATTAAATCTTTAACACACTCCTGCATGTGTGAGCCAGGATTATGAGAAGTTGGGTTGTATTTGCCCGTGCTTGAGCTTAGAGCACGAACTTCGGGTAATGCCCAACGAATGGAGGGTCATGCATGGAAAGACAATATAGACCATTTAATTGGTGAAAGGGGAGCTTTAACCTTTTGCTCAGAGACCATGTTAGCTAAATATTAAACCTTTAATAGAATATAATGATGGCTAAAGAATGTTCTCAAAACTCTTGCCCAGATAGACCCAGTCTTATATATGCTCACCTATCAGCCCAAGATCTCGTCTTCCATCAGTCTCACAGACCTCCAGAAAGTTTCTCTTTTCTGGTTGCAACAAAAATTTGTCAAAGCGAATCATAAGCCAAACAGGTCAATGGAACTAGCGACACACACAACATTACGAATATATGTAGTTGCTTTCTTACATTCCAAATGGTTGCAAGAAACATACAATTGAATTTCTATTATAGTCCTTTTTTCTTTCTGCCAAAAAATTTCTTGCTGCCTCTCCCTTTTTGTTTTGAATCTAACACTACACCAAAATTCTAGAGTTGCAGTGAGTTAGCAAGTATGTGCACTCCGGAAATTTTGGCGTGTCAGACACGTATTGTACGTACTGGATGACAAACCACAGACATTCCAAAATACACAAGGACACACCAAAATATGTGTCTATGTCCGTGTCACCATGTCCTTACCATGTCGTATCCTTGTTTCTGCAACATAGGTAGCGAGAGACATGTATATTTATATTATTCTAACAAGATGAAAGCTCACTTTACAACTCTTCGGCTTTGTTTCAGGATTGTAGTTGGGCTTTTTGGCTTTTCTTTCATCTTTGTCATTATATTTACAGAGTAAAATTATTTCTTATTACAAAGGTCACTGCAACCTTTTTTCTAGTGTGTTGGAAGTTGAAACCTTAGAAGCCAGAAACTCCTAGGAGGTCAACGAATCTCAATAAGAATATCGATTCGGCGGTTCTTACTTGTGAGCTTGTTTTTCCGACGACGGGAGCTCATTTCTCCAGTGACGGGAGCACGTTTTTCTGACGAAATTAGCGCTTCCCATAAGAAGACCATAATTTTAAAAGATAACAAAAATTTTGGGAAGAAATAAATTTTTTAATACACACTCATCAAAGTAACAAGAAACTAATGATTACTTATCTTGACATCATAAAAATCACTATGCAAATGATCTTTTTGTAACTTTGAACTGAACTTTATAAATTTTAATAAATATTAAGAGCGATTGATGTTCGATCCCGAAGAGAAGGAAGATATCAATAAATTTTGATAACAATACTTAATAAACGTACAAAAAATTTATTAGCGCATGCTCCCAACTTTAGATTTTTCTAGGTAGTATCGCTCTCCCGCCCCCGCTCCCGCCCCCGCTCCCGCCCCCATCCCCGTCCCCGTCCCCGCTTCTGTCTTTTAAGGTTGAAACCCATGATATGTCATTCAGGCCTTCTTGCATCAGAATGAGCTCGGATCTGGAGCATGATTCCATAAAAGAATTGATAAAATTTTATGACCTGTTGTCAATATGGCGTCAACTCTTTGTAGAGGGGCTAAATTCCTACCTAAGGTAGTAGCGATGAGCAAGAGAAGGCTTGCTCTGTGACCAACAAAGCCAATTGATGGTTGGTAGACGTACCTTTTTTTCTCATGCAGTTTGTGCTAATGCAACAAAGGATTACCTTTCAACAGTCTAGCCAATTGATGGTAGGTAGATGCACTTTTTTCTCTCTCATGCAGTTTATGCTAATGCAACAAAGGAGCACCTTCCCTAGCTAGAGAAGAGCCTAGATGAAGAGATAAAATCTATAATTTTTCTGTAGGGAAGCCAAAGAACGAAAAGGAATCACGTACCCAAGATGTTCAGTCATGAAACCTGCCATAGATGCTCAGTCATAATTCTATCTAGACTAGAGAAGAGGCTAGATGAAGAGGTAAGAATCTAGAGTTTTGCTATAGGGAAGCCAAAGAGCGAAAATAAATCACATGCCCAAGATATTCAGTCATGAACCCATCTTAGGTGGACGTACCTTTTTGTTACACAATTTGCGCTAATGCAACGAAGGGGCACCTTCCAATAGTCTAACTTGTCCTAGACTAGAGGAGCCTAATTGAAGAGGTAAGAAACAATTTTGCTATAGAGAAGCCAAAGAACGAAAAGGAATCACATACCCAAGATGCTCAGTCATGAAACCCCATCATTTAATGCTTGCTAACTTTTTGCACATCAGTCCTATCGTGTTTGTGACATAAGTACGTTATTTTTGGATCCATAAACAATTTGGTCCTTACAGCTGTCTTATAAAAGTCAGTTACATGTCTCCAGTCTCCACTGGTATTTGACAATCATGTAGTGATACATTGATTTAAGATCTGTAGATAACATGTACTGAAGGGCCAGTTTGATATCCATATTTTGTTGCAAAAGTTATAAGAATTACAAAAAATGTGAAGTGCTTATAGCTCATAAGCAAATCTCTTCACCAATTGGTGATTCTTCTGTGCTTTATTAGCAAATTGATATTTGATCCAAATTGGTACTGCCATGTGGAACCTCGTGAATGAATAGAAACAACAAGAAGTGCTTATAAGTTACAAGGGAGGAAACCCTTTCACTAATAAGTTATGCTTCTGTGGACTTGCTTAGTATATAGGCATTTGATCCAAATTGGATATCCAATACTGCCATGTGGAGCCTCATGAATATATAGAAATGACTTGTTTTGATTTTCAAATATTTGTGTTCTATAGCCGTTACAGGTTAATTGCTATAAACTGATATATGCTAGCAGCAATGTTCTTATATAAAAACATGTTTTGATGTCCTCCCGTTTCGTATCTCCTCTAACGATATAGTTCCTTGTCCTTTATTTCCTGTTTCTTGTTTCATTTGGGACATCTTTGTTGTGTGGTTGGCATGTTTGGTTGGTCTGGCTAGGCAATTCTTGAAAATGCATCTAGCCACCTTAAATTTACTGTGCAGGTGAATTGATTGGTTCTGATAATGGTAATACTGCTGCATCTGCCCATTCAGACTATGGAATGGTCACTCTTCTAGCCACTGATGGGGTCCCTGGTCTCCAGGTACATTTCCTGAGAAGATGTTGCACCTTACTAAATGATCTACAGAATTGAAATTGACAAAATTTAACAGGAGTTGATGAAGATTATTTTGGGTTACACAGATATGCAGGGAGAAAGATGCACAGCCACGGTTATGGGAGGATGTGCATCATGTTGATGGGTAAGTATTACACAAGAATTCCAAGTTTGTCATGTGTACCTGAAAATGTTATTGTTATAACGGGGTACAGAAACTATAACGAATTTTCTAACTATAGTTTTAAGAAACAGGTTTATCTCTAATGTGCATATATAAGAGAAGTTTAACCAAAACATGGTTTTACTAGCTGCATACCTGTTTCTTTGCAGATAGCTAATCAGTATCGGTCTCATTAATTTCGTGATGTAGATGCGTGTCAGAATTTATTATCATATATAATAAATAGTATTTCGACTTTTTAGTAAGTTTATAATCAAGAAAGAAATTGAAGCATCTATTTCTTTAGTACTTTATACTATGAGGACCTATTTTACATGGACACGAATATGACACTGCACAATAGTGACCATACAGACACATTGACATTGAAACGAGACATAGTTTAGCGTGTCCTAGTGTATTTTGGAGTTTTTGTGTCGTACAAATACGAGTCAACAGACACGGCACTGATTGGTGGAGTTTATGTGCTTCCTAGATGAGTTCTCTCGAACTGGTTGAAATAAATTGTCTTCAGAAATCAGTCAAAAGGAAGAAGTCGTGAAGGGCACTTCATAATTTGACTAAATATTCCAAATTTGTTGTCTTCTGCTATCTGAAGTCAATGTATTTAAGATTTAAGAAGTTGTATTGGACCCAGTATAATCACCAAGAAAGAAATTGAAGCATCAATTTCCCTTGGTACTATGTAAAATTCCAAGTAATGCTCAAGCACTTGGCAGATCTGACTGCTAATAGGGAAATCAGATTTAAGAAGAAAATCTATAACTTTCAGGGTGATTTTTTAATTTTTTTTTGTAAGGATGGTGTTGATGTGATCCAACCAACATTCATTTGTTTGAGAATTTCAAATGAACGCTAGGAAGACAAGGATAGTTACCATAATAAGACAGTAGAAACACCCTCGATTTTTATTTCGAAGTTCTCCTTGAGATGAAACCAAAAGCATTTGATTCTTTGCCATAATGGGAAGACCTGGGGCACATAGGTGCCTCCGCAGTGCAGGGGGGGCTTCTGAACCAAACTTTCATATCCACTATTTTATTTAACCTTTAAATACAATAATTTTGAATCCCATAGACACCTCTGTTATTTTAGGATCTAAGAACAACGGCACACTAAGACTATCAGCTTTCTGGAGGAATCTCCAAATCCACTTTCCATTGGAATACTATTGAAATTTTCAAGGTTAATGATCCCAGTCCCCCGAGTCCTTGGGTTTGCATACAGTCGCCTAATTGATCAGACAATAAGATGAAGAAATACTATTAGATTCTTTCATTAAGGTGCTCTTATAAGTTATTTTTCTGTTTATCCCATCACCCTGACATAATACACCTTATTACATTGACTTGAATACTTCACACACACACACACAATTTTAATATCCAGAAACATAAAAGGTAATGGTCAATTAATTTTTTTTAAATAACAACAACAACAAAATCAACAAAGCCTTTATCCCAAATTTCTGGGGTCGGCCATTTGAATCTTCTTCTTCCATTTGGCTCTTTTAAGGGTCGTGTTCTCTGTAATGCTAACAATATCCATATCCTTCTTTAATACTACAAACCATGTTAGTGGTTAGTCTAGGCGTACCTTTAGTCCTGGTAGCTTCATTAACTACTATTTTACTGTTCCTTTCCTTACTAGAGCATCAACTTGTTACGTTGCACATGCTCGAACCGCCTAAGCTGATTTTCCTTCATATTGTCCTATAGTGGTGCCACATCTAATGTTGCATGCATACACTAATTTTTTATCCCATTCTTTAATGTATTGTCACTCGTGCATTAGCATTTTCATTTTAGCTACACTAACTTTCTAACATGTTATTTCCGAATTGATTAACACTCTGATCCATAAACCATATAGCTGGATCTTATAGCAGTATTGTAAAAAAAAATTTCAAACCCTTTTTTTAAAATAAGTATTAGACAAATAATTTGTATATCCAACAGGAAGCCTTAAAAGATCACTCAAAATATCCACAAATAAAACATTAACATATTTACATATCCACACTTGTATAACGTTTAACAACCACATGGTATATTGACTGTTAGATATGTCGACCCAACTAATAAGGGAGAAACCTTTTGGCAGCATGTACTCTTATACAACAGTAGTGGGTCTTGAAACAAATTTTCAGTGGGTCCAAATACTCCAAACTACTAGTAAGTCAGAAAAATATATAATAGAAAAAGCAATTCTAATAACATACCATTTTTTCCACGAAGAATACAAAATAGTATTTCACAAAACTAACTAAACGAACAAGGGCTATTTGATATTACCCCCCTCTTATATTATGTATATTGATATTACCCTCCTGTTAGATTAAAAGTTGAGAATACCCCCTGAAAGTGTCGTTAAAAACCTGAAAGTGTCGTTAATGAGTTTTGAAAGTGTCATTAAAAAGTTTTTAACGACACTTTCAGGGGGGTATTCTCAACTTTTAATCTAACAGGGGGGTAATATCAATATACTTAATCTAAGAGGAGGGTAATATCAAATAGCCCAACGAACAAACTAGACAAAAGGTAGAAAATAAAAGAAAAAGTTTATTGTGCCAAATGTTATCTCAACCCTGAATTATCAATTATCTAATCAAAACTAAAGCTTTAAGATATTTCTCTTTCAATATAAACCGTGTAGCTGACGGTGGAGAGTGGCTGGTATTGGTAATACCATCTAAGTATAATTTGTTATAACTGCCGCACATTTTGGCCAATTAGGCACACTGCTGATTGTTGGATTGATACGTACCTCAACACCTCATTTCACAGTTCACTAGCTCAGTGAAGCTCGAGTGCAAGGGAGTGTGTTCTTCAGTGCAGAGTACAGCAAGTATTAGAGGCCAGAGACTGTGTTCTTCAGTACAGAGTTAGTATCAGAGAACAGCAATGTAGCTACAAAGCTATTATCAGAGGGCAGCGATGTATCTAGTCAGCAAAGGGCAGAGGCACTCGTCAGAACTCCAGTTCACCAACCTTGCCAGCTCAGCCAATTCTCTAACAGAATAACCAACCACAGAGTTTCAGAAGAACAAGGATCAGAGAGGCCTATAAATAGAAGATAAGCAGAAGAATAACACAGACATGGAAAATGTATTAGAATTACTTAGCTTTAGTTTCTTAGCTAGTTTTCTCCCCTTCTTCGTTGTAGCTGCTTCTTTTATCTTCTTGTATCCACTATCAAGAACCCTAAATAACTTTTTCTGTTGTTCTTCCCCAAATTGAGTTCTTCCCCAAATTGAGTTCTCCATTGTCCTTCTCTGCAATTTACCTGAAGATCATGGCAGGAAACACCGGATCTTCTGCATTTCTAGGTCAGTTAGGTCAAGGACCTAACAATTGGTATCAGAGCCACTCGTCGTTTTTTGAAACCAATCAAGAAAGGAGCCGGAGCTTCCGACGGGGATCACCGGAGGATCGTCGGAGTGTCACTGAGGAGGATCGACTGATGGTACTTGGAGGTATGGTCCTCAATCTCAATTCGAAATTTGATAAAATATTGGAGAACAACTCCAAATACGATAGGATATTGCAAGAGTTGATGAGGACCAGAGGAGGAGAGACCCTACTTGCTGCCACCACTAGGACACCACCTCCACCCCCACCTCCTCCACCGTTACCAAATCCTCAAATGCCTCAATATACTTCCACGACACCCCTCTCAACCCTTGGCTTTCATCATCTACCACACATGGAGGCTGCTTCTATGGGGTTTCAGAACCCTATGCTCTTCTTTGAGCAAAATAATCAACCACAACTCTCTGCCAATGAGTCCAAGTCAAGAACAGATCCCTGGCCATAAGAGATTCAATCAAGAACATGGCCATGTTTTTATGGGACCCTATCAAGAACAGGTCCATGTCAATATGAGACCTCTTCAAAGTCAAATGCCTCAATCTGAGCAAAGATCTTTTCTGAATCAAAACACAGGAGTATTCCAAGGGTATTCTACAGCCCCAATGCTCAATCAACAAACCACTGCACCAAATTTGCATCAATCATCTACTGCACCAGTTTTCAGTCCACAACCTACTGCACCAATTTTCGGTCATCAACCCACTGCTCCAATCTTTAATCAAAAACCTATGTTTCTCCTTGAGCAAAATTCATCCAACCATGTTCTTGTCAACTTGAGAACAAACCCAGGGTCAATTCCCCAATTTGAGCAGAGAACCCATGGCAATCACATCAAAAACATCTCAAGGGTTTAATATCAACCCAGTTGTTTTTCAAAATCCTTACCAATCCCTTTATGTTTCTTCCTTGGATGCCAGTCCAAGAACACATCTAGATCTTGCACAAACAACCCAAAATCCTGAACATTTAGGGGCAGCCACCCAACCCTATGTTCAGTTTGGCATGGCACCACAGCAGATATCTCAGGGATTTCCCTAAATGGGAGTTTCAACACACCCATTTTTAGGTCCTGCACAGTTTGGGGCAGCAGCACAGTTTGGTATGACAGGTTATGCTTCTGGTTGGGATCAATCTTCCATTACATCAGTGCAGCATAGTACTCCAGCAAATGGTTATGATTACTACAATCAACAGCAACCACAACAGGCACAACAACAACCTCTTGCGACATCATTTGCACCTGCAGACAACCATAATTATTAGCAATTATTGTCAGCTGCCTGTCTATAGTTTACAGTGTTCATTTAGTGATGTTTCTTACTTCCAGAGTGGTGTTGGGCAGCAACCAACTTATGGTCAGGATACCTACTACGACAGCTGTCATGTCCAACCCCCAAGTACTACTCCGGTAAATCTGAACCCAGGAATATCCCAAGGGTATGCTACAACTCACTCAGTTTCAACCCCTACACAGTTTGGGTCTCAACTTGGTGTACAACAGGGAAGTGCACCCAGAATTCATGCAATGGATGACTCTTTAATGATTGAAGTTGAGAAGGCTAAAGAGCCAAAAGTTGATTGTGAGCTTACATATGCACATGAGGAAGAATTGAGGAATGGGAGGCAACAAATTTCTGAGAGCAATGCTCGTATTTTGGGAAATGAGAAACATATAGCTGTTGAGAGAAATGGTGAAGCATGGGAGACTGTCAATGGCAATATGGTAGTTGATTTTGCACTGCTTACCGAGTCCTCATCAACTGGGTTGTTTGTTGGGCAACACTTACCCAACAGTTATGCTGCTGCAAGTGGAGTTCTAGAGAATGAAGCTAATGGAAAAAATGCTAAAGAAGAGGACGTTGGATCCACAGAAGATGGTACTCAAGTGTACACCCTCCAACATCAAAATTAGGAGTTGAGAATTTGCTTTCAACTACTATAGATGATCCTGTTCTGGGTCATATCCCTGCGCCTGCAACTAACCTAGATACTGGAAAGAAGATTTCCATGGATCGTGGCTTTCAAGAGGTAAATGACCTGTGTAATCTCCTGGAACATGAGTTTCTTTCCTTAGATTTTGCGTCAAAAGTTCAACCCTTGCTGGCCAAGTTAACCAGGCTTGTGGGTAAACTCTTGTCAGGCTGAGGTTCCTGACGTCCCACGGTCTCGGCTACAACTGGCACGGTCGCGGCGACCGTTGATGCAGAATGATTGTTGGCGGCTAGCGTCGTCACAATCGTTTGCGGACTATCCATCTGCTTTTGCTACGCCTCGGCTTGGGTCCTCTGTGTCTGAAATTGAGCCTCAATCCGGGACTCGAATTGACTTTGGCTTAATTCTGCTTGCCTCTGCGGCGTTTCCATCAAGCGCATCATCCGCTCAAACGGATCAACAGAGGGCGCGGCTGCTTGACTTCCAGAGATGCCCGAAGTACCGTAACTGCTCTTTTGGACTTGCGTCGTTCCCAGCACAGGTGCTTTGTTCGGCTCTGAGGTCGTTCCTTCAAAATAAAGTAACTTATATCAGTCTCCAAACATATTTTGGACTCACTGTATGGAGCGCATCTCATTTTGGCCCAAACGATTTTTAAGAGTTCAACTAGGAGGGAAAATGTCGTTTCAAGAAAACTCTTCTAACACGAGGGTCAAAGGATTTGAAGCTATGTTCTGATACTAATATGTTACGCCTCGATTTCTCCTAAATTGATAATCGTTTCCCGGACATGATGTCGTGCGAGCGTAAGGCATGCCCACACAAGACCTAGGCAGAATGATATACTTTAGAAACACATTCAACAGAGTATGCAAATGAAATAACACATTGAAATAAAGAAAAGTTCTCTTTATTGATAATGAACATCTTTGTTATAAACTCTTGACTCAAAAATAAAGGAATGCCGCGCGGACTTACAAGATGGACACAAAATGAGATAGTCGATCCATACATTACATCCCTTACTAAAATTTCAAAAGACAAACCTCCTTGGGTGCGAGTTTGCACCATCGTCTTGGAGCTTCAAAAGGGTATGTACGAGCTCCAGAGAATATGTATGCGCGCTCCAAAAGTCATGAACACGAATACGTCAGATCAGTGAAAGGTTGGGGGGAACTTCAGCTCCTCATCGCGTCGCCTTGGCTCGGAGAACCTGCTGTAACGAGGGTCAGTACTTCGAAAAGTACCGGTGAGGGCGAGCTAACCCAACACACCAAATCGACACAGTATTCATGTGAACATGCAACATTATTATTATATGATCTTTCTATCTTGCCTTAGTTCAATTTTTACAAACATGCGATAGAAATGAAATGATATAACAAAAATGTGCCACCGTTCGATGACTTTTACATGTGTCGTCTCAACCACCTGTACAAAATTTACCATGACCTTCTCTGCCACAAAGATAGTTTGCACAGTTTAAATATACATAGCATGGTCACTGATCGGACGAGGGATGGTCGGTTGTCTTTCCGCTTCGGGTAGCTAGCCCTTAGCGGACGTCCCGACTCATCCAATGCTAGGACTTCAGCTAGCAAATGTTTGCATAGTTTAAATATGCAAAATTTGTCCTTGACCACCCATCGTCTCAAAACTAAGTTATCAAACGAGGCATGTAAGACAACATAAGGAAATGAACTTCATGGCATATTCTGATAGTATAGTCTGTCTACTCAAGTATCACATTGCAAATATGTACTACTCATTACACAGTTATATAAATAAATAAGTTCTAGCTACAACTGAAACGTAAATATGTACATGCATAGCAGACAAGCACGTAACAAAGTGATCATTCGGTGATTTCTATATTATAAGCATCAGTGTTTCATGTTTACTTCTTATTATCTTTGACTCATTTTTATTATTATGGTATCGTTGATCGGAACACAAACGAGTCAGATTATTAAGAGTGCAGACTTGGAAGGAAGAGCCAGCTAATCGAAAGTAAGATCACTAACAAGTTGGTGAATCAGGGGAGAGAAAGGGAGAGATCTTCAAGACTCCGCTCACGCGTCGCCTATACGATCACCTGCACGAACGAACAGATGATCAATATTTCCTTGTCTCGGTCTCCCAGAATTCGATACGAAATACGAAGTTCAAAGAGCGAGTCAACAAATCCATCGAAACCGTTCAAGAAAACGCAAGTCATAAAACCAACGAGAAAAAAACCAAGCGGCATTGAAAACGAAAAAGGAAACCAGTGCAACAAAAAGGCCTCTCGCAACTCTGTCGCCGAGTCATTCCTTGAGGTACGATCTGCTGAATGTGGGACTTGATTCCGAAAAAACCAATCCATAACGAGAAAATGATCTTGATTCAATATGTTCCGATCGAACGATACCAAGTTTTTCTTAACCGCGTTCCCCGTAAAGGGGGAACGAAGCAATACATCTTAACCAACTGATAAAAAATTTCGTCCTCGAAACTTAGGAATGTAACCTACCCTTAAGAAACAATGAGGGAAACTTTTTTTTCATATCCGATTCGAGTTCCCAGGTCGACTCCTCAATCGCATGATTTCACCAGAGTACGCGCACAAGCGTGACTGAACGATTCAGGAGCTGCGTCTCTTTCCGATCCAAGACCTGAACGGGCTCTTCGACGTACGACAAGACTGCCTGCAGATCCAGCTGGCCAAAATCTACCACGTGGCTCGGATCATGCACGTACTTCTTAAGCTGTGAAACATGAAAGATATCATGTACGTCGGATTGGAATGGTGGCAATGCGATTTGATAGGCAACTGGAGCGACTCGCTTAAGGACATCAAACGGGCCGACGAATCTCGGACTTAGCTTCCCCTTTACTCCGAATATCGTGACTCGCATAGGCGAAACCTTCAGAAACACAGTCGCCTTCGAAGAACTCAAGGGGTCGTCAGTGAATGTCGGCATAACTCTTCTGTCGGCTTTGTGCTACTTTTACTCGCTCTTGGATCAACCGAACATTTTGGACTGTTTGCTCGACTAGTTACTATCCAAGGATTTGATGCTCCCCAACGTCATCCTAGCAGATCGGTGACCTACACTTCCGCCCATACAAAGTCCCGTACGGAGCCATTTGGATGCTGAACTGGTAACTGTTGTATACAAATTCGGCCAACGGTAGGTGGACGTCCCAACTTGATTTTGAATCGATCGCACAGAGACACATGTCTTCAAGAACCTGATTCACCCGTTCTGTTTGGCCGTCAGTTTGAGGATGGTAGGCTAAGCTGAACTTTAACTTGGTCTCCATCGCTGACTGAAGGCTCTCCCAGAAACGTGATAAGAATCGTCCGTCTCGATCTGACACAATGGAAACTAGCACTCCGTACAACCAAACTATCTCGTCAAGGTAGGTCTTAGCGAGGTGATCTATGCTCCAAGTAACTTTAATGTCAATGAAGTGCGTTGACTTGGTTAGCCGGTCGACGAAAACCTAGACCGCGTCTTTCTCCCGTTGCGTCTTCGGCAAGCCAACAATGAAGTCCATGCTTATGTGCTCCCATTTTCATTCCGAAATAGCAAGATTCTGCATCTCCCCGTCCGATCTCTGATGTTCTGCTTTCACCCTCTGACAGGTTATGCATTGCAACACGAAGCGCGCTACGTCCTTCTTCATGTCGTGCCACCAGATGATAGTGTAGAGGTCTTTATACATCTCCGTGCTTCCAGGATGGACTGTGTATGTTGCATAATGGGCTTCTGCATGGATTTTCTTTCTAAGCTCTGTGTCGTTGGGGACACAGTCTTTCCTTCACTCGCAACACTCTATTCTCGTCCACTGCAAAGTCCTTCGACTCCCCTACTAGAATTTGTTCACGCATTTTTTTTAGCAATGGGTCGTCCCTCTGAGTAGACGTGACTCTCTATTAGGTTGGGCACAAAGCGCATCTAAGCAACTCGTGCGCCGCGGTATCGAATTCAGAGTTCAATGCCCATTGCCTCTAAGTCTCTTTGTAACCTGCGATCGACGGACAGGGATCCCGCAAACACTCGACTCAACGCATCTGCTACAACATTTCCTTTGCCAGACGTGTAGTCGATTGTCAAGTCGTAGTCTTTAATCAATTTTAGCCAACGCCGTTGTCGTAGGTTAAGGTCCGTTTGGGTGAATATGTACTTCAGGTTTTTATGATCAGTGTAAATTTGGCAAGCCACTCCATAGAGGTAGTGTCGCCACAATTTTAGCTCGAACACAATCGCCGCAAGTTCCAGGTCATGCGTAGGATAACTTTTCTCATGTTTCTTTAGCTGTCTAGAGGCATATGCTATCACCTATTTCGTTGCATGAGCACGCACCCCAAGCCCTGCCCTGACGTGTCGCTAAAAATCTGGAATCCTGAGGTCTCATCGGATAGCACAAGTATGGGAGCTGAGATGAGGCGCAGCTTTAACTCTTCAAACGAAACTTTGCAGTCGGCGGACCACTCGAATGCGACTCCCTTCTGAGTGAGGCGAGTCAGAGGTGATGCTAACTTGGAAAAGTCTTTAACGAACCGCCTGTAGTAGCCCGCTAACCTGAGGAAGCTTCGAATTTCACTGACGGATGCGGGTCGCTTCCACTGGACCATGGCTTCAACTTTCTTTGGATTGACTGAAATGCCTCCCGCAGAAATGATTTGTCCGAGGAAAGATACACTGCTCAACCAGAACTCGCACTTGCTCAGTTTCACGTATAGCTTGTTGTCCGAAGAATCTGTAGCACGGTCCGTAAGTGTTCTGCATGTTCCTCCATGTTCTTCGAGTACACAAAGATATCATCAATAAACACTACTACAAACTTGTTGAGATACGGCCGGAACACATGATTCATTAAGTCCATGAAGCCAGCAGGGGCATTGGTCAGTCCGAATGGCATTACCAAAAACTCATAGTGGCCGTATCGAGTACGAAATGCAGACTTTGGCAAGTCGTCCTGCTTTTCTCTTAAGTTGATGATAACCCGAGCGAAGATCAATTTTTAAAAATACCGTCGCACCTTATAGTTGATTAAAGATGTCATCGATCCTGGGAAGGGGTTACTTGTTTCGAACAGTGGTCTTATTCAGCTCTCGATAGTCTATGCAGAGCCGCATCGAGCTATCTTTTTTTTTCACGAACAACATAGACGCGTCCCACGAAGACACGCTCGGACGAATATACCCACGATCTAGCAATTCTTGTAACTGGACCTTTAGCTCTTTTAGTTCAGTAGGGGCCATTCGATATAGAGTCTTGAAAATCGATCGAGTTTCTGGAAATGTATCTATGGTGAACTTAATCTCTCGGTCGGGTGGCATGTCGAAGATGAGACTTGGCAAATTTAGCAAGCCTGTTGAATTCTGCGGCGTACTGTCGCACTGTCATGTTTCCTTGCTGCAAATGTGTAAATTCGTCTTCTTTCTCGTGACGGACGGCTGGGGGAAGATACTCCTCTTCGAAGGCTTTACGGAATACGGACCAGGAGATGGTCGCCTTGTCGTCTTCATTCAGGATATAGCCTGCTTGTGCACATTCCACCAATCATGTGCGTTCAAAGAGAGCTGGAGCTGAGCGCAAGCAACTCTCTTCGTATGCGAAGCACTTCAAAGTGGTCTTTTAGCTCGACCAGCCAATCTAACTTCACGGAGGGGTCCTCAGTCCTTTTGAAGGTCGAATGACACATTTTCTTAAACTATGATATTTGAAGGTTGGAACCCTTATCGTCTGATGGCTGAGGTTCCTGACGTCCCACGGTCTCTGTAAACCCCCTGATTTTTCAAAATTTTAAAAACTGGATTTTTCACAATTTTCTGGGAATTTTCTGTAATTTAACAACAGGGTTTTGATTATTCAATAATTTTTAATTGACAATAAATGATATTAAAATATTATAAAAATAATATTTTTGGGTGTAAAATGAAAAACTGGACTTAGGGCAATTTTTCTGGAATTTATTGGGCCCCGGACCTATTTTAAAATACTTAAAAACTATTATTATTTATTAATTATTTAGTTAATTATTTATTTATTATTTATTTGATTATTTATTATAAACCCAGCCCTAACCGAGCCCGGCCCAACCGGCCCAGCCCGCGGTTATCGGGTCGGGTCGGGTCGATCAGACCCGCGAACCCGACCCGCCCGTGACCCGTTCCCTTCTCCTCTCTTCCCCGCCTGGCCCGCGCTGCCCCCGCGTCCGGCGCCGCCGCCCGCGTCCGCCGCGCCCGCAGCCACGTCGCCCGCCTCGCCCGGAGCGCCTCCACCTTCCCCGGCCCCTCGACGCCCCTCTCCCCTACTTAAACCCCCACACCTCTCCCCGCAGCCCCGACCCAGCCACCCTCCGGCCAGATCGTCCCCCGCCGCCTCGCCCCAGCGCTGCCGTGCCGCCCCAGCGCCGTCTCGCCCCAGCGCCGCCCGCTGCAGCCCCCGCCGACGGCCCCTCTCCTCCTCCGCCCGACTCCTCTTTCCCCAGCAGCAGCAGCCAGCAGCGGCCGCCCCGCCCGCCTCCGGCCGCCGTGCCCGTAGCGCCGCCGTGCCCGCCCTCGCCGGCGCCGCCCAGTCCCCTCCGGCCAGCCTCCCCGCCTGAGCTCCGGTGGATCGAAGCCCCAAACCCTAACCCTAATTCCTGTGTCCGACACGTGTCGGACACGTGTCGGACACGATTCGGACCCGATTTCCGGGGACCCTGTTCAGGTACTCATAACTTTTTGTTCGTAGCTCTGTTTTCGATTCCGCAAATTGCGTTGCGAAGCCTGTATAACCCTCTCGGTGCCCGGATAAACCGCTCGGGGCATCGTGTCCTGTGGTGATCGCACACCGCGATCCAAAAACAGGAAAAAACCAGACCCTGTTTCACCCCGGAACTGAGTACGCCCCGCCAAACGGGACGACTTGGTCGCGTGCGGTCTTCACAGATACGTGCGCATCGTCGATACGGACGTGTGGAATTTCGCAGAAGCTGATTCGGGTGTGCGTGCACACCGGGATCAACGCGTATCCGCGGACATCGTCCCGTATTCGTACTTTCTGGAACGCGCCCTAACTTTGTGTACACACGTCGGATCGAGACGAAACTTGCGCCATCGGACTCGTAGCGATACGCTGGTCCTGTAGGTCAAGTTTGGTTCGATTCTGAGAACGTTGACGAAATCGCGTGTCGTGGGCCCCACAGGCCCCGCTCGACGGGCGATTTTGTGATCGGCTCATCGGAATCCAATTCTGGAAGTTCCGTTGGGTTCGTATCAGCGTTCCTGACCTGTTGACACTAAGTTTGGTGAATTTGGAGACCTTTGACCTTGACACGTTTTTCGGTGCAAAGCCCGCATGTGGACCCCGTTTTGACCCGAAACTGCCGTTTCTGCCTTTGTCTCCAAATTGGACTCAAGGACAGGCATTTCTAGCTGATTGATATTTTCTGGATCTGATGGTGATGTTTGTTTCAGCAACCGGAGTACCGCCTGCAAATCCAACTGAAGTCAGAGCCGAAATCAGAGCCGGAACCACAGGCAAGTGTACCTTGCCAAACCCTGCAGTCTGCTATTTATTTCCTTGACTTAATTTAGCATCATTTGGGCAAGTAAAGCTCGTCAATTCTCAGTAGTTCCTGTGATAATATTTTGCTGGAGTTCTTGTGTAAAATCATATAAACTTGTTTTAACTACTTAACCTAGGAAACGGGTGACGTGCTTAGCGTCCGATTACTGATCGGGTGCCAACTCCGTACGCGGAGTTGTGTAATGTCACATAGAGATGGTTATCGAGACCCGATAATGCTCGTACTTGTCTTATCAAGTACTCCAGAACCCAGGACACTTGACACTATTCATGAGACAGAGTCTTCCTGAGACATTCATGGTGATTCTGTATAGGATACAGGACTTGACATTGACAAATGTTCCTAGATACTTTATGACTTGTTGCATTAGCTATGATCCCGCTTGACATGGACATGAGACGTTATGGTCATGATATGCGTGATTACATTGGGTGGGGAGAGTTACACAGGCTACAGGTTGATTTTATATTATGCCAGCGTCGTAGTCTCCCATTGAGCTAGACAACTACATGATATCACTGCTACCGGCTCCCCGACACAGAGCTTGTAGCAGCTTCAGCCTGAGTTCTAGTGATGCTCTCAACTTGCATTTATCACTTAGCTGGTTACATAGTTTACCCTGCTGTTACATTTATTTCCTGCACTGCTTATATTTTGGCTTGTATTATCTGTACCTTGTTATGTCCCCTGAGGACCTGGAATGGACTATGTCCCCAGGTATAGCTGAGGAGATCCATCCAGAGATACCCCGTACCAGAGCACTTCCAGGAGCTGTACCAGGACCTGAAGACGAGCCCGCACTAGAGGACTTCTCCTGAGCATTGGCCGTATGTAGTCAGTTATTTCTATTTCCAGTTGTTTATTTCCTGTCTATTTGTATCTGTTGTACCAGACATATTCTCGGATTGTTTCCCGAGATATTTATTGAGATCAGCTTATTTATTCTGTTTGCATTACTCTGTCTTTATTTGTGATTATCTGTTGTGGATGAGATTAGAATAACCTGTGACTTGTAGCATTTGCTCTATTGTACTGTTAGACTACAGCTTAAGCATGCCCTGATGGATTCATTAAATTGGGTTGTCCATCGGTGCGTGCTGCTGGCCATTGCTACGTGCCCTGTCCCTCGTCATTTTGGGACTGGGGCGTGACAGTCTCGGCTACAACTGGCACGGTCTCGACGGCCGTTGATGCAGAATGATTGTTGGCGGCTAGCGTTGTCACAATCGTTTTAGACTATCCATCTGCTTTTGTTGGTTGCGCCTCGACATGGGGTCCGTTGCGCCTAAAATTGAGCCTCAATCCGGGACTCGAATTGACTTTGGCGTAATTTCGCTTGCCTCTGCTGCGTTTTCACACGCGCATTATCCGCTCGAACGGATCGACAGAGGGCGCGGCTGCTTGACTTCCAGAGCTGCCTAAAGTACCGGAATTGCTCTTCTGGACTTGCGTTGTTCCCAGCGCAGGTGCTATGTTCGGCTCTGAGGTCGTTCCTTCAAAAGAAAGTAACTTATATTAGTCTCCAAACATATTATGGACTCACTGTATGTAATGCATCTCATTTTGGACCAAACAATTTTTCAAAAGTTCAACTAGGAGGGACAAGGTCGTTTCAAGAAAACTCTTCTGACACGAGGGTCAAAGGATCTGAAGCTATGTTCTGATACCAATATGTCACGCACCGATTTCTCCTAAATCGATAATTGTCCCCCCGGACGTGATGTCGTGCGAGCGTAAGGCGCGCCCGCACAAGACCTAGGCATAATGATATACTTTAGAAACACATGCAACAGAGTACGCAAATGGAATAACACACATTGAAATGAAGAAAAGTTCTCTTTATTGATAATGAACATCTTTGTTACAAACTCTTGACTAAAAAATAAAGGGGTGCGCGGGCTTACAAGATGGACGCAAAATGAGATAGTCGATCCATACAACATCCCTTACTAAAATTTCAAAAGACAAACCTCCTTGGGTGCGAGTTTGCACTATTGTCTTGGAGCTTCAAAGGGGTATGTACGAGCTCCAGAGAATATGTACGCGTGCTCCAAAAGTCACGAATACGAACGCTTCAGATCAGTGAAAGGTTGGAGAAAAAACTTTAGCTCCTCGCCGCGTCGCCTTGGCTCGGGAATCCTGCTGCAACGAGGGTCAGTACTTCGAAAAGTACCGGTGAGGGCGAGCTAACCCAACACACCAAATCAACACATAATTCATGTGAACATGCAACATTATTATTATGTGATCTTTCTATCCTGCCTTAGTTCAATTTTTACAAACATGCGATATAAATGAAATGACATAACAAAAATGTGCCACCGCTCAGTGACTTTTACCTGCGCTGTCTGAACCACCTGTCCAAAACTTACCACGACCTTTCCTGCCACGAAGACATTGTTAATTTGCACAGTTTAAATATACATAGCATGGTCACTGATCGGACGAGGGATGATCGGCTTTCTTTCTGCTTCGGATAACTAGCTCTTAGCGGACGTCCCGACTCATCCAATGCTAGGACTTCATCTAGCAAATATTCTACCTAAGCCGAAGCGGTCCCGGTGCCCCGGCGACCGTTCGTAGAACTCTTCTTTTGTGCATAAGTTGTCATTGACCACGCATCGTCTCAAAACTAAGTTATCAAACGAGGCATGTATAACAACATAAGGAAATGAACTTCATGGCATATTCTGATAGTATAGTCTATCTACTCAAGTGATCACATTGCAAATATGTACTACTCATTGCACAATTATAGATAAATAAGTTCTAGCTACAACTGAAACGCAAATATGTACATGCATAGTGGACAAGCACGCAACAAAGTGATCGTTCGGTGATTTCTATGTTATAAGCATCAGTGTTTCATGTCTACTTATTATCTTTGACTCGTTTCTATTATTATGATATTGTTGATCGGAACGCACAAACGAGTCAGATTATTAAGAGTGAAGACTTAGAAGGAAGAGCCAGCTAATGCCACTCACAAGTTGGTGAATCGGGGGAGAGAAAGGGAGAGATCTTCAAGACTCCGCTCGCGCATCGTCTATACGATCACCTGCACGAACGAACAGATGATCAATATCTCCTTGTCTCGGTCTCCCAGAATTCGATACAAAATGCGAAGTTCAAAGAACGAAGTCAACAAATCCATCGAAACCGTTCAAGAAAACGCAAGTCATAAAACTAACGAGAAAGAAACAAAGTGGCATCGAAAACGAACAAGGAAACCAGCGCAACGGAAATGCCTCTTGCGACTCTGCCGTCGAGTCATTCCTTGAGGCACGATCCGCTGAATGTGTGACTTGATTCCGAAGAAACCAATCCATAACGAAGAAATGATCTTGATTCAATCTGTTCGGATCGAACGATACCAAGTTTTTCTTAGCCGCGCTCCAACTCTCCTCTGCCTCATATGTTCCAGAGGTACAACTATCACAAAATGTTCCTACATTGGAAAAGCTTACCACTTTTAGAGTACTACAACAGGTCTTCCAGGTCTACCAATCAATGAAAATTGAGAGGCTGACCAAGATGATTCCATTTTTTGACTTATCATTTGTGGAAAAGATCTCAGTAGATGCAGTCAGATGCCTGATACATCCACCAAAGAGGCAATACAAGCATGGTGATAGTTTAGAGAAGTTGATAACCATATGGGATCCTGGCTCAGCCATATTTAGAAGAGGATGGAACTGCAATATGGACTTTGGAGAAGAACTGCAGATGGTATGGGATCCAGAAAACGGTGAACGGATGGTATGGGATCCAGGAAAAGCCATAGCAGTATTTGTTGATATTGGGGAGGCATTTGTTTTAAAGGAAAGAACTCATACGAAAGAGAGGAGGTTATGGGATCCAGGGATCCAAATTACTCATCCATTGACCTTGGGGACAAGGTCAAATTTAAGGGAAGGGCATTGATATGTACCACAATACCTCATTTCACAGTTCACTACCTCAATGAAGCTCGAGTGCAAGGGAGTGTGTTCTTCAGTGCAGAGTACAACAAGTATTAGAGGCCAGAGAGTGTGTTCTTCAGTACAGAACTAGTATCAGTGAACAACAATGCAGCTGCAAAGCTATTATCAGAGGGCAGCGATGTATCTAGTCAGCAAAGGGCAGAGGCACTCGTCAGAACTCCAGTTCACCAACCTTGCCAGCTCAGCCAATTCTCTAACAGAATAACCAACCACAAAGTATCAGAAGAACAAGGATCAAAGAGGCCTATAAATAGAAGATAAGCAGAAGAATAACAAAGACATGAAAAATGTATTAGAATTACTTAACTTTAGTTTCTTAGCTGGTTTCCTCTCCTTCTTCATTGTATCCACTATCAAGAACCCTAAATGAAATTCCATCATGTATCTTCCCTAATTGAGTTCTCCATTGTCCCTCTCTGTAATTTACTTGAAGATCATGGCAGAAAACACTGGATCTTCTCCATTTCTCGGTCAGTTAGGTCAAGGACCTAACATGGATGCATGTTTATTATACGTGTAGCAGGGTGTGGATAGTGGCTGGTATTGGTAATACCATCTATTATAATCCGTTATAACCACCCCACAATGAACACTGTTTGTCAATAAGGCACACTGCTGATTTTTGGATGCATGTCTTTTTAACCTAAATTATGTGTTCATATGAATCTTTAGGGTGTTGAAATACAATCTTTTGGGATGAGTAATGCAGCTACAAAATATAGGAAAATAATTTATTTAAGTGTTCTAATTACAGCAAAACTGTTAGAATAAACGTAGAAGAAGGAAGAAAATAGGAGAGAAGATCTCTTATTAGTGTAATCGCATAGTGGGAGGCAAATTCCTTATTTATACAACCCAATGAAGGTGTAATACTAATCTCTAACCAATGTGAGACTAAAATACAAAGTGGAAATCCAACCCTTTAGTAACCTACGTTATAACACTCCCCCTTTGGATGATCACCATCTCTAAGCCTATTGTCTCGTTAAAAATTTGTCAGGAAAACCCATTAGAACAAAACCTGTGCGAAAGAAAAGAGTACAATCTTTAGGATGACTTAGATAGGTGTTAGAAACGCTTAATGTTACCTCATTAAAACCTTGTCAGGAAAAACCCAATGGAAAAAAATACATGACTAAGAAAAAAGAGTACAACGCGTTATAGTCCATACAAAATGTATCTTTCCCTGAAAACAATCATTCCCCCTGATGATGTTGATTCTGAACAGTCAGCTGATGAAGACGTCACATTCCAATTCCATGAACTAGTTTATGAAAAGTTGACTTTGACAACGATTTGGTGAACAAGTCCGCTAGATTATCACTTGAGCGAACTTGTTGGACGTCAATATCAAAGTTCTTCTGAAGTTCATGAGTATAGAAAAATTTCGGTGAGATGTGCTTGATCATGTCTCATTTAATGAATCCACCTTGAATTTGTGCAATACATGCTGCATTATCCTCATGAATAACAGTTGGAGTATCTGTGGTAGAGGAAAGATGACAGGAGCTACGAATGTGTTGAATCAACGATCTCAGCCAAATACATTCTCTACTTGCTTCATGGAGAGCCAATATTTCTGAGTAATTTAAGGAGGTAGCAGCCATTGTTTGTTTTGTTGAACGCTAAGAAATATTTGCATTGCTATTAAGAAACACATATCCAGTTTGTGAACGACCTTTATGGAAATCAGATAAATAACCTGAATCTGCAAAGCCAACTAGATTCGCGATGTCAGATAAACCACGAGTATAAAATAATCCTATGTCGGTAGTTCCACGAAGATATCTCATCACATGTTTAATGTCATTCCAATGTCTGTGAGTTGGCGCCGAGCTATATCTAGCCAACAGATTGACAAAGAATGATATATTTGGTCTTGTACATTATGATAGATACATTAATGCCCCAATGGCACTAAGGTACGGTACTTCGGGTCCTAGCATCATTTCATTGTCGTCCTTAGGACGATATGGATCTTTATTGATATCTAAAGATCGAACAACCATTGGAGTGCTAAGGGGATGAGCTTTATCCATATTGAAGTGTTTCAATATATTTTGTGTATTTGGATTGATGCACTAAAATTCCATTAGTGCAATGCTCAATTTGTAATCCGAGACAATATTTTGTCTCTCCGAGATTTTTCATCTCGAACTCCTTTTTCAGATAGTTTGCAGTCTCATTGATTTCATGTCTTGTCCCAATCAAGTTTATGTCATCGACATATACTGCAACTATAGCGAAACCCTCCTTAGATTTCTTTATGAAGACACATGGGCATATATGATTATTCTTATATTCCTCCATTTTCATATATTCACTAAGACGGTTGTACCACATCCTTCCGGATTGTTTCAAACCGTACAATGAACGTCTTAGCTTATGTAATGCATGTTATTAGCTTTTGAGCTGGGTAGGTTAAATCCATCTGGGATTTTCATATAGATATTGCTATCTAAATCACCATATAGATAGGCTGTTACAACGTCAATAAGTCTCATGTCCAGCTTTTTCTCAACTGTCAGACTTATCAAATAACGGAACGTTGTTGCATCTATTACGGGAGAATACGTCTCTTCGTAATCAATCTCGGGTCTCTGAGAAAATCCTTGTGCCACTAATCGTACCTTAAATCGAGCGATTGTATTCTTTTCATTTTGTTTTCTTACAAACACCCATTTGTAACCTACCGGTCTGACGTCTTTTGGTGTTTGTACTATAGGTCCGAACACTCCATGTTTATTAAGGGAATCCAATTCTTTTTGAATAGCATCCTTCTATTTTGGCCAATCTTTTTTTTGTTGACATTCATCGATGCTACGTGGTTCAGTGTCATCAATGCTATTAGATATTTCAGTAGTTACTGAGAATGAGAATATCTTATCTATTATATCTTTGTGATCCCATACCTCTTGTATATGTATAAAACATAGAGATCTCTTTGCTTTCAGGTACCTGAGCCTCCTCTTGGGCTTGTGTCTTTTCTAAGACAATAACCTCTTCTGGATTTTCAGAGAGTATGGACTTGTCATTCATAACCTCATCTTGAACGTTATGTGTAACCTCCTTAAGAGCGTTACTTGGACATTTTCTCTTTCTAGGGACCAAGTCCTTCGAACCTATAGGTCTACCACGCTTATGGAGTGCAGTAGATTCATTAGCCACTATGCTATTTTTTCCTACGGGGATATCAATTCTAGTTGGCGCATTTGCAACGGGCACATGTGATTTAATCACTTTAGTTGCATTAGTAAATGCATCTGGCATTTGATTTGTAATCTCCTGTAGATGCAATATCCTTCGTACCTCAATTTTACATTGATTAGTACGAGGATCTAGATGAGACAGAGTGGGATTATCCCACGATAATTCATGCCGTTTATTTGTGGCGAATGGTTCTGTAAGAACATTCTTTTCTTTGTTGATCTCCCCCTAACGGCGGAAATTTAGTCTCATCAAAATGGCAGTCTGTGAATCTAGCAGTAAAAACATCACCAGTTAAAGATTTCAAATATCTAATGATTGGGGGCAAATCAAAACCAATATAAATTTCTAAACGGCGTTGAGGTCCCATTTTAGAGCGCTGAGGAGGGAGAATCGGAACATAAATAACACAACTAAATTTACGCAAATGAGAGATGTTAGGTTAATGACCTATCACAAGTTGTGATGGTGAAAATTTATGATATGCGGTTGGCCTAACAATGATCAATTTAGCAGCATGTAATATGGCATGTCCCCAAGCTGAAACGGGTAAGTTTGATTGCATGAGTAAATGCCTTGCTATGTGCTGAAAACGCTTAATCAAGGACTCTGCTAAACCATTTTGGGTATGAACATAGGGACAAAATGTTCAACTTCTATTCTTACGGAAGCACAATAATCATCAGAAGTACGAGAAGTGAACTCAGCTGCATTATCAAGTTGAATCGTTCTAACATGTTGGTCATGAAAATGAGTCTTAAGCTTAATCAACTGAGAAAATAGCTTGGAGAAGACAATTTCTAGATGAGAGTAAGGAAACATTTGACCATCAACTAGAAGCATCTATTAGAACCATAAAATACCTGAAGGGTCTGCTAGCACGATCAATTGGTCCGCAAATATCACCTTATATTCTTTGAAGGAATGATGGTGATTCAGAAGCTATTTTGAGAAGTGAAGGTCTTGTGATGAGTTTACCCTATGAACAAGCTACACACAAATGTTCAGTAGGAAAGGAAAGACTTTGGTATGATAAATTATGTCCATTGGTATTGTTGATGACCTTTCTCAACATAGTCGATCCTGGATGACCCAATTTGTCATGCCAAAGGATTAGATTCCTTGGATCCTTTAGCCTTTTGCTAGTGATGGGGTGAGATTCTACTACCTTCAGAGTAGTTTGATATAGTTCTGAGGAGATTAACTAGCACTTTTCTAATGTGAGCTTATTGCTTCCAACATTAGAGGTGATACAAAGATACTCGTTGCTATCATCGTTCATGATTTCAACATGAAATCCGTTCATTCGAATATCTCTAAAGCTGAGTAGATTTCTATTAGATCTACTAGAGAATAATGCATTTCAAATGACTAAGTGTGTTCCATTTGGCAACACAACATCGGCCTTACCATAACCTTCTATAATCTGCATGGGTCCAACAATGATGGTCACCTTGGCAGTGTTTGAGGCATATGTTGTGAAAAATTTCCTAGTTTTCAATATAGTGTGAGTTGTTGCACTATCTATCAAGCATATGTCGTCATCATTGTCCATATCTTTCAAAAACAACAAAAATTAATAATATATTAATATGCTACTAAATGGTTAAATTTAGCATATTGCCAATTATTATAACTTGATCTAAATCTAAATGAAATTGCTTCAAAGAAAGTAAATCAAAGTGGAAAGTAAATAAACTTAGATAAGCATACAATAACTATTCATTGACTTCGCCTATCATGACGTTGAACTGGTCTTCCGAAATTTCGTTTCCATCATTATCTTGGAAGAAATCATTAAAATCCATATGTGTTGTACCCTCCATGTGATTAGTCTCCACACCCTTTGAGGCTTCATACTCGTCCACTTTCTTTTGTGAGGTGCGATAGTTTCGCATCCAATGACCAGCTCTTCCACAACGCTTGCAAATATCAGTTGGAACCGCTGGATTGGAAATTTGGGCATTGTTTCTTCGAGGAGTAAATCCCTTATTTTTTGAACTGTGTATCATTCCTTGAACCCGGATTATAGCCATTTCTTTGGCTTCTACGGCGTCTATGCCCTCTATCTCTGTGATTTCCTCGACCCCTAGTATTGGTCACATTTTTTCGAGCACTAGTCGCATTCACTTCAACTGGAATTGGTGCAGACCCAGTTGGTCTACTAGTGTGGTTTTTTATTAATAACTCATTATTTTTCTCGGCCACGAGTAAGACAGCAATGAGTTCAAAATACTTCTTAAAATTTCTCTCCTATACGTCTGTTGTAGGATCATATTAGTCGCATGAAATGTGGTGAATATTTTCTCTAGCATGGAATGCTCTATCACTTCTTCATCACATAACTTCAATTTTGAAGTAATCATGAACATAGCTGAATTATAATCTGCAACTGTCTTATAATCTTGGAAATGTATATTGAGTCATTCATGGAGTGCACCTGGTAGTATGACCATTTTCTGGTGATCATATCTCTCAGCTAGAGAATTCCATAGCACCAAGGGGTCCTTGACTGTTAAGTACTCGGCCTTGAGATCAACATGAATATGATGTCTTAGGAAAATTAAAGCCTTCGCTTTATCTTGTGCAGATATTGGCTTATCGGCCACAATTGTGTCACCTAAGCTTTTGGCTTGAAGGTGCAATTCAGCATCCAATCTCCCGTTGAGAAATTTTTGGCCTTCTAAGTTTAGAGGCTTGAAATCATGCTTTGTGAGGCTCGGCATATTGCTATATAAGATCAATAATAACAAGTTAACATAAGAACTTGGTAAATCACCAAACAATTCATGTTCATGGTGTATGCTTCAAACAATGATGTTTCAGAAGTCTATTTATACCAAACAAATCTTGTTCATGGTATGCTTCGAACAATGATGTTCCAGAAGTCGTAGGTAAATACCAAACACTAGATGTTCATGGTATGCTTCGAACAATGATTATGTTCAAGAAGTCTTTCAAAAATACCACATATAGTATGCTTCGAACAATGATGTTCCAGAAGTCTTACATATATAGACCAAACAATTCATGTTCATGGTCATCAGATCTCTGATGGTTTTGATCTGAATGTATTAACATATATAAAAGAAAGAAAGAAAGAAATAATAACTCCAGCGTTTTTTCTGAGTGATCTATATGTGATTAACATCGGAGTGCTATTACCGAAGTGGAGAATCCGCAAATGGCGGCTTTACTGAGATGCTCTCGCTTATTTTCTCCTGTTAGAGTTTCGTGCTAATAACGTGTTAGAATAAACGTAGAAGAAGGAAGAAGAAAATGGGAGAGAAGATCTCTTATTAGTGTAATCTCATAGTGGGAGGCAAAGGCCTTATTTATACAACCCAATGAAAGTGTAATACTAATCTCTAACCAATGTGGAACTAAAATACAAAGTGGAATCCAACCCTTTAGTAACCCACGTTATAAAAAATTAAACTACAGTACGTATGACTTTATTGTGCAATTATCTTTAGGCGGAAGTCGCAGAAGATTAAGTACTTGAGACTTGTGGTGTTTGTGCCATTAGAAATTTGAACTTCACCACTTTAACTTCCATTCATTGTTGAATTGTAGCTCATTTAGAATTTATCTTGTGATAGTCAATTTTGTTTTTCATGACTATGTCATATCCCTCATAACACAATGATTCATATTACACACATGACAAGCAGTAAGGTCATGTCTAGTTAATTATACTAGGTTACATTCTATATTGCAACTTGTGAGTGACGCTTTCAAAAGAAACGGTGAAGGTGATGCATCAGCTTGCTTGAATGGTAAATACATTCACTGGAGTGCTTATGTTGACCTTTTTCGATACATTCACATGCAGAGCACTCATCATTAATGTCGGGGATATGTTGGAGAGATGGACTAATTGCTTATTCCGGTAACTTTCAGTTTCATTTCCTAGCCAGTTTTCTTTCGTGATGATGTTTTCAGTCTCACATTACATATTCAGAGTGAAAATCTAACGTAGTGTCAATGGAGGTAATTGCACCGCATAAATGTGCTGCTAGCAGCTTTTAAGTCAACTTCCAATTTGTAGACTTGCTAACACCATTGACCTTGATATATTTTCCAAATTTAACAGGCTACTTCGTTACATCTCGTTTGATGATATATCCTTATTTTCAGGTCAACATTGCACAGGGTCCTGGCAGTTGGTCAAGAGCGTTATTCTGTAATCAACAATATCCACTTCTCACCCTATTAATAATATCTATTTTTGTAAATGTTGATGCTTATTGCTTAGTCTAAATGAAATGTTGACTCCTTCTCCGACAAGTATGTTAGTGTCAACTGTTTGCTTCATAGATAGTAATCGTTTGCCATCTCATTAGCAATGCTCTGAATTTGTTAGGTTGCTTTCTTTCTTGATCCAAACTCTGACTGCCTAGTAGAGTGCTTGGAAAGTTGTTGCAGTGAGAAATCCCCAGCAAGGTCTCTCTCTCTCTCTCTCTCTCTCTCTCTCTCTCTCTCTCTCTCAGACACACACACACACACACACACACACACACACCCACCCCTGTGTGCCCATGTCATAAACCATTTATCTCTGTGCCTGTGCAGTGCAACTGCACTCCCATGTTATACACCCACCTTACCTAAAGGTTGGTTCAAGGCTCCTTGCAAATTTATCGTACAGGGAAAAACTGAAAATCACTTTTAACACCAAGATTTGTGATCAAGACTTTGTAGTTAAAACAGTGACACCTGCACAATCTATCTGATAACCTTTTCAAAAAACTTGAGAATAATTACTTCTGCATTTTTTCTTCTTTGGAATTCCTGAATAATTTTTTTAATATATTTTCTTAGCTTGCAACTCACGATAAATCAGTTATCGTTGAATACAGTAAAAATTACTTCCTGGATTTCTATATAATAAGATATATATCGTCACCATATAGTGCCTAACTTGTTCACTTTGCGCAAAAATAGGGATCTCTTTTTCCAGTTTCTGCAGTACCATAAAAACGTTGGTATAAAATACAAAAAATGATAAGGGAGTGATATGTACCAGGGAAGACGAGTTTGAACATCAAAGGAAAACATGCCTTGATTCCAAAATATAATAGCAATAACAAAATCCTGATATTTTGTATAGAGTTCTAAATTGTGATTGTATCTAGGATTCCTGATGATCTCTCTCCACGAAAACCTTGAACTTACTGTTCTCGAATATCTTTAGGGAATGTTTTAACGCAACTGTTTGTATGAATGATGTCCACTACAAGTTTCGTGATTTCGCTTGTGATGTAATGAAGTCAAAACTTGTCTATCAGGTTTCCTCCTATACGCAGCGGGGATTATCTACAAGAGAGATTGAGGGTTACATACTCGAAGTGACAGGAAATTTGCTACAGTACAGAGTTATGTTAAATATATACCTACATTATTCCCTCCTAAAATGTTATATGCTACTGGCTGGCTTGTCAGCACTTTGCATCTCCTGAACACTGAGATTCTTTCGTGCAAGTTGTGTATTCTAAAATATTCTTAGCATAAGAAAACTTTGGTTAAGTTTCATTAGTGGTTATGGCCTTTCAACTTGTTGGGTTAAAGGTTTAGTGTAGATGAATAAAATGGTGATGCCCCTCGGTTAATAGCTCTAACCTTGAGAAGAGGGTGGCAGAGGATTGCTGGTGGCTTGGACTGAAGATGGATGCTAGTATCTGTATGGAGGATGCGGGGAGAGGTTGGTGGCAACTAAATTTTACTGCAATTTATAAGGCGAAGCCTCGTACCAATACTTTTTTTTTTTTTTAAACTAAATACTTTTAATCTCTCAATCGGCAAGGTCTCATATTTCCCTTCTCAATTGGTGAACCTTACAACAATCGACCTGACGATATTTCTTTTATATATATATATATATATATATATATATATATATATATTAGATTATCTTTTTGATTTTTCATATATATATATATATATATATATAATTATTCCTTCCAATTATGTTCAGAGTATATATATATATATATATATATATATATATATATATATATATATATATATATATATATTATGGAAGGAATAATTTGTTTTCTTGCTGGATCAAATCCATCCAACCAGAATACGTTGTCTTCATTTGTTAGCTACTAAAGCCATTTTCTTGCGCGCCTGTGCACACACACACAATCGAAAAAAACAATCTAATATGAACAATAAAAAAGAATACGGCTTTTTTCAAATAAAGTAATAAATTTTCAGATAATTGCGCAAAAGGGGAGTAGTTTGTTGGAATTGCAGGGAGAGGGACAACTTGCCAACTGAGTTGGCGGTGCACAGAGTTCGAGAAGAACTCGCCAACTCAGTTGGCGGGCTCTGGGCAAGCTGGCCAACTCAATTGGCGGGCCCCTCTCCCTCGGAGACCCCCCCTTCTCCTCGGAGACCCCCCTCCCCTCCCCTCAACTTCTCCCCCCCCCCTCCCTTCCCTCCAAAAGCCCCCCCTTCTCCCTATAAATAAATTCGAACTCCTCCTCCTCCTCTTCCTCACAGCACTCCCCCTTCTCCCTATAATTTTTTTTGTAGATGGCTAACCAAAATGACGGTCGTATTCCCGGTGGACCGACTACCGACCTTATTATTAAGCAACGTGAAGACCACATATCTAGTCGGATATTTACTGAAAAGGTAATTTTTTAAATTATAAGTTTGCAAGTTAAGTAATTTACACACAAAATATAATGCATATATTTTTTATAGTTATACGACCATGATCTTGGTTTACGAACCCGGATCTATGTACATTGGCGGACCGAAAGAAATTATCGTACGTAGGAGCTAAATTCTGTCCAAAAGGCTTTGGTGGAATCCTATGGATTCCACTATATAGATCGTGTTAGATATTTAATCAACGATCTTCATTTAGTTGTAAGTCTTGTGGAGCGTTGGTGGCCTGAACGAAACACTCCGGGGTTTGATGCGGTTCTTCTTTGGTCTTCCGGCTTTGCGTCTTACATCTGGTACCCCAATCTCTCCTCTAACCAAAGGAGCTTGGATCTTGTAGGGAACTGAAATTGGCTCCATTTTTGGTGCGTATACACTTCTCAAGGTCTCCGTCAAAAATATTGCAGGATAAAAACTATCAATACTAATATTGCAATATCTACAAACAAAACATGCATGTATACATGGTATATAAGTATGGTACCATCTAAAACATGTACAAGATCTGTTGGTTATATTAACAATATAGGTTCTACTTGTTGCACGGTCTATTATTTCAAACTTATAACTATCAATAGCTAATATTTTTAGGTGATTTTTCTCTTTGATAATACAAGCCATGGTCTTTAACATCTTCGGACAATAATCTGTGTCTATATTTTCAGCATTCTTTCTACGATTGTCATGAAGTGTAATAATCTTGGCTCTAATACCATCTAGAAGTATTGTTATTGGCTTATCTCGTAATTTTTTAATCCAGCTATTGAAACATTCAGCAAGATTAGAAGTATTAATATCTAATCTAAGACAAGTAGCATACGCTGTTATCCAATGTTCAAATCGACGACTTTCATCGTTTACACCAATAAGCCAATCGTACAACATTATGTTCTTGGCTTTAATTATATCAAACACACTCTACATCCGTTTTATTATATGATCTAGCAAGCGAGTCTAACAAGTGTTGAAATACTGGTTCTTTGGTAACTTTTTTATGTTTTGTTTAAAATGCTGAATACAAAAAAATGAGGAGATGCAGGAAAAATAGCACGAACAACATTTATTAATCATTTTTGCTTGTCAGATATTAATGAAATTGTACTCCAATCATTAAAACAACTTTCAAAAGATATTTTAAGAGAATTTAAAAACCAAGACCAAGAATCACTATTCTCACCTTCAGCAACAGCATAAGCTATATGATATAATTGATAGTTAGGATCATGAGCACAAGCAATAAATAAGATACCTTGATATTAAGACGAAAGAAATGTAGCATCAGTACTAATAACCAGTAAACATCCCCTTAAAAACCCGTCAATACATGACTTAAAACAAATAAAAATTCGTTGAAAGCTATTATTTTTGGCAGTTTTAATAAAACATGTACTATCTGAATTTGTCTCCATAATTCTATAACAATACTCCTCAAGACTAGCATATGCCTCATCAAACTACCATTAATTTCAGCTAAAGCCGTCCCTCGGGCTCTCCAGGCTTTGGAATAACTAACTTGTATACGGTGCTCCCTATATATATCTTTAACAATTTATGATGGACTATATGACTGGTTATCTCTACTATATAATGCCAAAATTAGGCTTCACCATGAAAAAATTTCGTTCCAAAAATACCCTTCAACATATTTAGTAATTAAAAAGAATACCTACAATAAATTCCACTGACAACCATTTAAGAGATGCAATAATGACAACCATTTACGGAAATCAAAGGGTTCATGCTAATTGCCAAGTCTTTTAAATTGTTACAAAAGAATTCGAAGGGTTGAACCATTAACTTATATAATTAAAAGCAGTAGAAATAAACTAACTCATCAACATCATTCACTCCAATATACGTGCAAAGCACGTGCATATATACTAGTCTCTAATAATGTCAATTATCATGGTCTTAATCCATGCAGCAGTAGCTAATCCATGCAGCAATAGCTAGTCGATGGCGTCCTGTACTAAGTCTCACTAAACAAGAATGACAATTTTCTAATGTACTAACTTTAACTATATCATCATTTCCAATGGATTTGACATATACTCTCCAATTACAATTCGGTTGATCACAACTATATATAATTCCACGAGCATTATTCATAACACTAGATGAACAACTAAAATTATATTTAATTGCTAAATTACTTATAAAGCTTCTAAAGTGAGAACGGCTGAAAAATGATTGTCCCTTAAATACTTCATCAGTGATAGCTTTTACAACATCATCATTTACCGTATAATCTACATTTTCAACTAAAGCATCACTATTTCCATCGTCGTTGTCACTATCATCATCATGGTTAGATTCATCTGATGAATGACCTTCTTGAAAAAAAATGAAACAATTTGTTGAGAAGAACTAGCACCCGAACTAACATGCTGGTATTCAGAAAAATATTCATTATTTCTATTATCTAATGTTGCTGCTACTTTAATAACATATATTTTTATATACCATAATTGTGAATTAATCTAAAGAATATAATTCTATGCATCTTCACTATCTATCAAAAAATAATTAGAACAAAAAATAGACTTCAGAATAAAATCATAATGAATAGAACAACATTCAATAATATGATTACGTATATTTTCAAAATTAATATTCGGATAAGTTGAAAAAATTATACTTTACCGTCGTGCGAGCATACAATTCTTACGCTACGATCCATGACGGTTGAGAACTTTTGCTACAAGAAAACTCAGATGAACTTTAGCTGCATGCAGAACTTTGGCTGAAGCTTTGCTAGAGGCAGAGAGACAGAGAGAGTGCTGGTGACTTTGCTAGAGGGAAGAGAGGGAACAGAGTGAGTGTGTTGGATGATTTGGTTGAGATAGAAAATATATAGAGTGAGAGTGTTGAATGTATTTTCCGTTGTGCAACGGCTATAATCCTTCCCTCAACCCTCAACGGCTAAAATTTCTTCCCGCCCTCATCCCGAGAAGCCAACGGCCGAAAATTAATTTTCTATCCTCACTCGCCAAGTAAGTTGGCAGACTCTGTCTCCAACACACCCTCTCTCACGACCCAATTCCGTAGAATCTCTTGAGGCGTCCCCCGAATCGTGACCGCCGTGCGGGCCTGGGGTTGCGCCCGCACAAGGCTTTAATAATTTGCATAGCAAGCACATATTCAGAGTACGCAGATAAATTGAAACACAGATTTGAAACATAGAAAAGTTCTCTTTATTGATAATGAACATCTATTACAAACTCTTGAACGAGTCAGCTAATATGCCGAACGGCTTACAAAAGTGTTGACTCAAAATGAGATAGCAGTCCTGTACATTACATCCCTTTATAAACTTAAAATGATAAGGACCTCCAGGCTGGAGGACGGCTTTGCCACGGAGCTGTATTTGTGTAT
This sequence comes from Iris macrosiphon, assembly GCA_036927795.1. NCBI lineage: Eukaryota > Viridiplantae > Streptophyta > Magnoliopsida > Asparagales > Iridaceae > Iris > Iris macrosiphon. The sequence continues at coordinate 33,155,632 of JAYESA010000011.1, forward strand.
GAAGAGTTGCAGCTTCTGGCTTCAAAATGCGTCGAGACGCGGTGAAGGTGCGCTAACAGCTGGACTGGATCGGGTAGACGACTTCGGCTCCTCGCTCGGTTCGCCTTGGTGCGGAGAACCTGTTTCAACGAGGGTCAGCATATTGAAACATGCTGGTGAAGGCGAGCTAGCCGAACTATATCAATCAACACGTTGTTTAGTGAAGCATGCATATTTATGGGTTTCTATCTTGCCTTAGTTCATTTACAAGTAAGCAGCATATAGAATTTACTGAAATGAACGTGCCACCGTTCGGTGGATTTTACCTGCCGACTGAATTACCTGCACAATACTTACCATGCCTTCCCTGAAACGAAGACACAAGTTAGTATGCAACAGGTTTAAATATACACGTTGGGATCACTGGCCAGCAGCCGTTATGGACAATAGTCATTGACGAGTATGTTTGCAACGAAAGCACGTGGTGCGCTGCAAGCATCCCGTCAATCACGTGAGACTAAACGTTGAGTTCCGCCCGGACCGGATCGGTGCCAGTGCCCCAGCGACCGTCCGCGAAACCATTTACCTTGTGCACAAGTTGTCCGTGATCGATCGTTCATAACACGTTAAACATTTATGCAGTTGAGGCAACACGTTGTACAAGACAGGTAACATTGCATGATTCGTTTTTGCATAGCCTCCTTGAATAATTTATGCTTGACTCAATATAGAAGAAGATGAATTCTAACTAAAATTGAAGCATATATAAAATATTCCAAGCGAACAAGCATGCAAGTAAGTAACCGTTCACAAGTTTGATTGACAAGCAGTATTAACCAAGTCTATTCTCTTTTATCTTGGTTTCTTTTATTATTACTTGGTATCGTTTGATCGGGGCGAAGGAGTGAAGCTTGGAAGCAAGGCTAGCTAATCGGGTTGGTAGTCACTCACTTAGATTTTGGAAAGAAGAAAGAAAGAGGCGCTTCACGACTCCGCTCGCAAGCCGCCTACTGCTCGTTCACCTGCACACGAACAGCTCGATTAATACTTCTTCCTCTCTTTCCAATCTCGGAATAGAAGTGCAGTTCAATGAACGAAAATAATGAAAACCATCGAAACCGTTCAAGAAAAATAAGCAAATTCCAAAACCAACTCAAAGCACGAAAGCAACAAGCGACATCGAAAACCGAGGCAATAAAAGATAGCAGCGGAGAGGTCCCTCCTGACTCTGCCGCTAAGCCGATCCTTGGGGCGCAGTCCACTGAATATGGAAATCGATTCCGAAGAAACAAATCCATAACGAGGACGAGTTCTTAATTCAATCTATCCCGATCGAACGATACCGTTTGTGTTTCTTAGCCGCGCTCTCCGCACCGGGAGAACGGGGCGCTACACCCTCCCTCGCCAACTCAGTTGACGGGCTCTACCTATCTCGCCAACTCAGTTGGCGAGTTCTCCCCCTATCTGCCATTTGTCAAAACTTCTCCCCTTTCTCGCAATTATTCGAAAATTTATTACTTTATTTGAAAAAATCCGGAAAGATAATCTAATCTTATATATATATATATATATATATATATATATATATATATATATATATATATATATATATATATATGAGGGATCAAAATTTTCACTCTTAAACATCTCTATAGGTTTTTCGATATATATACAGAAAATTTACTGTAGCAAAATTAATTTATATTAAATTAAGGCAAACGAAGAAAGTTTACCTAAATTAAAAATAAAGAAACAATCCGCCAACTCAGTTGGCGGAGATAGGGCTGTGGGGCCCGCGGCTGTTGGTTGTGGTGGTTTGGTTTGGTTTAGTTTCGTCCCGAAACTTAGGAATAATGATTACCGTTAAGGGTTTAGTTTCGTCCCGAAACTTAGGAACGATACCGTTTGTGTTTCTTAGCCGCGCTCTCCGCACCGGGAGAACGGGGCGCTACATCCTACCCAACCAATTGGAAGTTTCGTCCCGAAACTTAGGAATAATGATTACCGTTAAGGGTTTGGATGTCGGGGATGGCTAGCAGAGTAGAGCAGACAGTTTTGTATTGTGTGATTTGGGTCTCCACAGATTAGGCATAACCCGAGTTTCTTTCGACACTGGTTGACGGCATGCCCTTGTCTTTTACAGAAGAGACATATTTGGTTAGCATTTGCCCGCTGCTGACCACCGTTGTTTCGGCGCTTTGTTACGGTATTTTCTCCATCGTTGCCTTGGCGTTTGTGATTGTAGGTATGCACAGCGCCGGTGAAAATATGAGAATACTGCGGTTCGAGGGATAGGACGTGATTCATGACTTCACGCATTATCCCGTACTGATTATTGACCACGTGCGAATGAATGGCAGGGCGTAGTCCACCTTCAAACCTTCTGGCTCGACTCGCTGCATCAGGTAAATAGGCCCTAGCGAATTTGGAGAGTCGGTTGAATTCGGCAGAATACTCTTTAACTGTCATCCTGCCTTGCCTCAGTTGCACGAAGTCATTTTCCATTTGACGTTGTACTGGAGGCGGTATAAACTCCTCTTCAAACGCGGCACGAAAGGTCGTCCACGAGATCGCCTCCTCTCCGTGATCAAATTGGAGAGATCGTCGATGCACGTCCTACCAATCGTGTGCGTTGAGGCGGAGCTGTAGTTGCGCGCAGGCGACGCGCTTATCTTCGGGGACCTCTAGCAGAGCGAAGTGATCTTCAAGCTCGGCTAGCTAATCTAAAGCGACCACTGGGTCCTCAGTCCCGTTGAATGGGGTGTTGCAGACTTTCTTGAAGTGTCCCAAGTTGAAGGCAGTTACGTCCCTCGGCCTTGGAATTTGTGGCGTCTCCACTTCAAGCACGGGCTGTTCCACCGGAGTCGTTGCTGTTGCGGCGGAATGGTTGGCAGCCAAAGTCTGAACGATCTGTTGCAGGGCATCTACCTGCTTTTGTTGGACTGAGAATCGGGTCTCTAGATTACTCTCGAACTTGGCTTGGCGAGCATCATCTCTTTGTCGTTGTGATTCCAACATTTGCATTACCCGTTCAAGCGGGTCGACTTGAGATATGCCTCGCTGGCTCCGAGAGCTTCCCGAAGTACCCGAACTGCTTTCTTGTATTTCGTTCGGTGGTTGCGCTGCAGATTGCGCTGGATCCATTCCTTCAAAAGAAGGTAAATTACATTAGGATCATAATGTATTATGGACTTATTGCATGAACGTATCTCATTTTGGCCTAGCGAGTTCAAGAGTTCGCACAGGAATTTGATCGTTAAAGGAACTTTTTTAAAGGAACTTTTCCAGCACGAAGTCTAAGGAACTTGAATCTGTGCTCTGATACCACTATGTCACGACCCAATTCCATAGAATCTCTTGAGGCGTCCCCCGAATCGTGACCGCCGTGCGGGCCTGGGGTTGCGCCCGCACAAGGCTTTAATGATTTGCATAGCAAGCACATATTCAGAGTACGCAGATAAATTGAAACACAGATTTGAAACATAGAAAAGTTCTCTTTATTGATAATGAACATCTATTACAAACTGTTGAACGAGTCAGCTAATATGCCGAACGGCTTACAAAAGTGTTGACTCAAAATAAGATAGCAGTCCTGTACATTACATCCCTTTATAAACTCAAAATGATAAGGACCTCCAGGCTGGAGGACGGCTTTGCCACGGAGCTGCATTTGTGTATGAAGAGTTGCAGCTTCTGGCTTCAAAATGCGTCGAGGCGCGGTGAAGGTGCGCTAACAGCTGGACTGGATCGGGTAGACGACTTCGGCTCCTCGTTCGGTTCGCCTTGGTGCGGAGAACCTGTTTCAACGAGGGTCAGCATATCGAAACATGCTGGTGAAGGCGAGCTAGCCGAACTATACCAATCAACACGTTGTTTAGTGAAGCATGCATATTTGTGGGTTTCTATCTTGCCTTAGTTCATTTACAAGTAAGCAGCATATAGAATTTACTGAAATGAACGTGCCACCGTTCGGTGGATTTTACCTGCCGACTGAATTACCTGCACAATACTTACCATGCCTTCCCTGAAACGAAGACACAAGTTAGTATGCAACAGGTTTAAATATACACGTTGGGATCACTAGCCAGCAGCCGTTATGGACAATAGTCATTGACGAGTATGTTTGCAACGAAAGCACGTGGTGCGCTGCAAGCATCTCGTCAATCACGTGAGACTAAACGTTGAGTTCCGTCCGGACCGGATCGGTGCCAGTGCCCCAGCGACCGTCCGCGAAACCATTTACCTTGTGCACAAGTTGTCCGTGATCGATCGTTCATAACACGTTAAACATTTATGCAGTTGAGGCAACACGTTGTACAAGACAGTTAACATTGCATGATTCGTTTTTGCATAGCCTCCTTGAATAATTTATGCTTGACTCAATTATAGAAGAAGATGAATTCTAACTAAAATTGAAGCATATATAAAATATTCCAAGCGAACAAGCATGCAAGTAAGTAACCGTTCACGAGTTTGATTGACAAGCAGTATTAACCAAGTCTATTCTCTTTTATCTTGGTTTCTTTTATTATTACTTGGTATCGTTTGATCGGGGCGAAGGAGTGAAGCTTGGAAACAAGGCTAGCTAATCGGGTTGGTAGCCACTCACTTAGATTTTGGAAAGAAGAAGGAAAGAGGCGCTTCACGACTTCGCTCGCAAGCCGCCTACTGCTCGTTCACCTGCACACGAACAGCTTGATTAATACTTCTTCCTCTCTTTCCAATCTCGGAATAGAAGTGCAGTTCAATGAACGAAAATAATGAAAACCATCGAAACCGTTCAAGGAAAACAAGCAAATCCCAAAACCAACTCAAAGCACGAAAGCAACAAGCAACATCGAAAACCGAGGCAATAAAAGATAGCAGCGGAGAGGTCCCTCCTGACTCTGCCGCTAAGCCGATCCTTGGGGCGCAGTCCACTGAATATGGGAATCGATTCCGAAGAAACAAATCCATAACGAGGACGAGTTCTTAATTCAATCTATCCCGATCGAACGATACCGTTTGTGTTTCTTAGCCGCGCTCTCCGCACCGGGAGAACGGGGCGCTACACCCTCCCTCGCCAACTCAGTTGACGGGCTCTACCTATCTCGCCAACTCAGTTGGCGAGTTCTCCCCCTATCTGCCATTTGTCAAAACTTCTCCCCTTTCTCGCAATTATTCGAAAATTTATTACTTTATTTGAAAAAATCCGGAAAGATAATCTAATCTTATATATATATATATATATATATATATATATATATATATATATATATATATATATATATATATATATATATGAGGGATCAAAATTTTCACTCTTAAACATCTCTATAGGTTTTTCGATATATATACAGAAAATTTACTGTAGCAAAATTAATTTATATTAAATTAAGGCAAACGAAGAAAGTTTACCTAAATTAAAAATAAAGAAACAATCCGCCAACTCAGTTGGCGGAGATAGGGCTGTGGGGCCCGCGGCTGTTGGTTGTGGTGGTTTGGTTTGGTTTAGTTTGTTTTATGAGTTTTTTTTTTAATTAGTTTTGTTTTTGTTATTTTTATTTAGTTTTTTTCTATTTAGTTTTGTTTTGGATTTTGATTTTTTTGATTTAGTTTTTTGATTTAGTTTAGTTTTGGATTTTGGTTTCAGAAAATTTACTTTAACGAAAGAAAATTTAAATAAATTAATTGTAACGAAATAATTTAGAATTAAAAAAAAAACGGTTTGTTTTTTTTAAAAACGTTACATTTATATTAAAGTTATTTTTTACTTAATAAGAAAAAAAATATTTAATTTTTATTTAGTTTTTTTCTTATTAAAAAACTAAGTAAAGAAAAAAGAGAGTAAATTTTAGTTTTTTTTTATTGAAAAACTATGGCTCATGTCAACATTGAAAAACTAAGTAAAGAAAAAAACTAAGTAAAAAATAAATATTAATTTTTTTTCTTATTAAGTAAAAAAAATAACTTTAATATAAATGTAACATTTCTAAAAAAAACCAAATAGTTTCTTTTTTTTTATTTTTTTCTAAATTATTTCTTTACAATTAATTTATTTAAATTTTATTTCGTTAAAGTAAATTTTCTGAAACAAAAATCCAAAACTAAACTAAATAAAAAAACTGAATCAAAAAAATTAAAATCCAAAACAAAACTAAATAGAAAAAACCCAAAACATAACTAATTAAAAAAAACATATAAAAACAAACCAAACCAAAACAAAACAAACCACCCTGACCAAAAGCCACGGGCCTCACTGCCCAATTTCGGCCAACTAGGTTGGCAGAAATTGAGCAGTGGGGTCCACATTTGCCTTTTGCTATACACGTGTTGGCTGCGGTCTGTTTTTCGCCAACTGAGTTGGCGGACTGTTTCTTTATTTTTATTTAGGTAAACTTGTTTCGTTTGCATTAATTTAATATAAATTAATTTTGCTACAGTAATTTTTCTGATATATATAATACAAACAAACAAAAAATTGTATCCATACAAGCAATAGTTTCAACCATTGATTTATGATCCATTGATTTTTATTGAAAGGGCTTTATTGTAATATTATTATGATCAATCATTATGAAAAACATCATTTACCTTCTATTGTAGGTCATGGTTCCTTTTCATGCTTTACTTTAACAATAATACTTCTCTAACTGACTGGGGGAGCGCGGCTAAAACCGAACGCTGGCATGTCCTCCCGTCATTGGCTCAAACCCCCCAACACCTCCGCCTCCCATCCCTCGCCGCTTTCACGGGCTGCAGCCCAAACCGTTCAATGGGAGGGGGATACGTTACTGCGGACTGAGCCGCTGTCCCCCTCCCGCGGTTCATAAAACGTCATTGTTACTTTAATTACAGTAATTTAGGAAGACATTTAAGAAACAAATTAGTAAGTTAACATTACCTGCTATAGCAAGTCAAGTCAAAGTGTAGAAAATAACTTGCACAATTTACTATGCATTTGTCTTGTTTGTATGCGCACATAAAAAATATTATTTTTATGCTAGAATTTATATATATATATATATATATATATATATATATGATCCGGATTTCTGCTTAAGCATCTCCATATGTTTCTCGAAATAATATTCATTGGGTTATCTTTTTTGATTGTTCATATTAGATCAGGGATCTGATCTTTGCATTTTAGATCAAAATAACAAAAAATTCACTATTCATATAATTCATCTCAAAGCATTTTACTTTGTAATTGTTTCCATGGTTTTTGTAATCTCCTTTCTGTTTTATGTTATAAGTGTGGTTAGTGTAATAACAATTACGTAAAATATAATACATAAGAGTGGTCTGTATAATAAACATAAACATGAAGAAGATTAGTATAATTATTTTCAAAAATAAGAAATATTCCATTAATAGACTGAAAAGAGGTTAGTGTCAATAACCTTATAAAAAAATATGTGTTGCATGTATAACATTGACCCATAATTGGGACATTTCTTCAGCACTTGGTTTTTAGCAAGGAAAATGTTTATTTGTCCTCGGACGGACTGGTCCGTCCGTCCGCGTGACACAATCTCACTATCCCTCTCTCTTTGTATGGTCTCATCACAGTTGATCTGCCAATAGCATTATACCACGTGGCAAATGAGCTGGCCCGTGGACTGGTTGGCCCGCGAACACGCAAATAAACATCGTCCATTTAGCAAACCGAAATGTGAGGGAAGAAAGTGAGATTACTATGAATTTGGAGTTTCTCTCAATTCTTGGGTTGATTGACTTGGATTTGGGATGGCGGCGGCTTGAATTTGGGATGAAAACTTCCCCATACTCTTTACGTACAAAATTATGTTCCCTCTATGCGCCTCTACAGCTTTTCAAATTTTATCTTCTCTAAAAAAGAAAAAAAAGAAAAAACCGACATGGGGCTGAGAAAGTGTACTTTTGATTTTCTAAATAAATTTTAGTAGACAAATAATTATACTTATATCTACTTATGCCTGTTGCACTCCCACGAAAGCAATGCTCCGTTGGCTACTAACTTAGTAGTTAAGATACTTTTAATTAATAATAGCTATCAAAACTACTTAATTAGTATTCATTAATTGAGATAATCAATTATTATTAAATAATTAAGATAAGTAATTAATAGTTAAATTCTAATTAAAAGCAATTTACTTACTAAAATTATTTTAGATTAAATTTGTTTCCTTGGCTACTGTTGAGTTGCTAGTGTAATTTTTAACATTTATTAATAATTGGTTAAGATTACAATATTAACAATTAAATATCAAATTAATTAAATAACTAACCAGTATTTAATATGAATATATATAATTAGAATAATTAATTCCTAAATAAAATATGTAATTATTTAACAAAATTAATTGGTTCTTAATTAATAAATTAGTTAATCAAAAAAGTATATTAATATTATTTATTACTATTTAATGATTATGTTAACTTGTTAAATAAGTTACCAAAATCAATTTTTATTTACTATTATTATAATATACTATCTCACTCTTCAAATTTTTTAACTTTCTTAGCTAACAAAATGTACATAAATTTCTATCGTCATTTTCATCTCTTGAAATTCTAAATATAGATTTTTTTTATACTTATTCTTTATCATACAGGCTCTAGAGAAATAGTGATATATGTTCATATTATGTAGGGGTGGGATGCAATGCAATGCAAGACTATCTATTACATAATTTTGGTCGAAAATCGAGTCGAGTCAAGTCGAATTGAACTGAATGTTAATGGATTCAGTTAGCTCCATAAATTATTGGATTCGGATTCAATTCTAAAATTTTCCAAATTTGATTTTTGATATTAGGTTTCCGGTTGGGACGAAATTCGAATGAGAATTACTTAAGTGACGGAACTAGATGAAGGAATGTTGGTGCTGACTTTGGTGTGAAAGAAATATCAGGAAGGTTTCCAAAACAATTGGAGGCTTGCTCTCCACTCAACAAGCAACATGTTTAAACCATGCATACATAATTAGAAGAGGAAGACAATTGTGACTTGAACACCCCAACAATCACCAATTAACACACATATTTGAATTTGCGTGGTGGTTGGTTCCCATCAATGAATAAATGAATTGGCTTTTACACAAGTGCTTTGCAATCAGACAAAATCTTATCTACCTGCACATGTAGATAACCTTATAAACATGATTGTAACGTGACGTGGTGCATTATGATCCATAGACGTTACCATCCCATGAAAGTAACAGCTGACTTTGACTCCTTCACATCCGTCAGTTTTTGTTATGGACAAACATTTTATATATTTTTGTTCCTTCTACACCACAAGCAACTTCTACGTAACCAATACCTTGCTTTTGCTTGGTTATGTTACTACTCGAATAAAACTTAAACTTGGGTGTGTTTGGTTAATATAAGTGTTATTATGTTGTCAATTTAATCCGAGTGTTTTGTTAGACTGAAAATTTAGATATAATATAAATATGATTATAATTTTGATTACATTACATTATTTTATTTTAAAATTAATTAGGTTATAAAATTCATTGTAATTGCTATTATATTACGTCATGGCTAGGATGCTTCTCAGTCTTGAGCTTTGAGCGGACCCTGCCTTAGTTACGGGAGAACAGAACGGAAACTATAGATCCGCGAAGTCAACGAATTAGGTTTTGTAAGTAGTGACCGAAGCAGTATCTCCATCCCTACCCGTTCTCTTAGGGTGGGGCGCGCCATCCGACTGACTTTCATTTTCACGTAATTCGAATATTTTTTATTCTTTTACTAGTAAATGCACGTGTGTTGCACATAAAATAATTTTTTTAATATTGTTGAATTTTTTTTTAAATATATGTAAATTAAGATTTGTTATATATATATATATATATATATATATATATATATATATATATATATATGAGGGATCCACATCTTCGATTTTTTTGCATCTCCATGTTATCAACCGTTGGATCTTGTATAAGTCATATAATCTTAACTATTGATTTGAATAGTTCAAATCAACCGTTAAGATTAGATGACTTAAACAAGATCCAACGAACGGTTGTAAACATGAGGATGCTTTGGGATGCATAATAAGAGGAAATGTGGATCCCTTATATATATATATATATATATATATATATATATATATATATATATATATATATGCTTATGAAACTGTTAACCGATGACTCATTTATGTTTTATATGTATTATTCTTATGACGTGTTAATTTTTTTATTCCCACATAATTGTCGTGTTGGTTTAGGTGAGTTAGCTAGAGACCACTCACCAATGCATTCTCGACATGCTGATGTATTGGAGCTCGTTTGACAACTTGAATGTGTTCAGTTGGAGATTTTATCTTTTGTTTATAAAGGACATAATGTATGGAACATTATCGATTATATAAGTTTCATGAGTTGTAAGCCATGTGACATCTTTCATTATAGTGTAATCCAGTATTCGTAATCGAGTTGTTATTTTGTCCTATGTTGTTGTAAATATCGTTGTAGATTATCAATAAAGAGAAAATTTTCATAAATCATGTATCTATTAACTTTTTTGCTTATTTTTGCTGTAGACTTTATTTCTGAGATGTTCGTATCAACCGTATTTGTTATTCCCTTATACAAGAATAATTTAAGCTTGCACGACATCACGCCCTGTGGCGCATTCAGTTTTGCATAATTAAGGAGTGACACAACATGCATGGGGTTTGTCACGACCCGCACCCGGTGTAGGGATGCAAGTCGGGAACAACGCCCAGCCTACGCCGTAGAATCGACGATAGAACACTGTTTGGGTAATCTATCTAACAATGCAATAAGCCACCAATAATATCAATATACTCAATCAAAAATCTAAGATGGAGAATAGCACGAATATGATAAAGAATAGAATAGTCACAATACAACTCATGAATCAAAATAATAACATCAATGAGTCTGAGAAAATACTAAACAATAAGCAGGAGACAAATCCAGTACAAAAGAATACTAAGAAGCTACAAGTCTCGGGTCATCTGTATCAGTCGGGACGAGTCCCTCCTGAGCCAGGGTCTCTGACTCTAAGCCCATAACATCCTGAGGCCCGTAATGAGTAGGGTACCACTCCTTAGTGTCAACTGAGAAAAATATATCCAGTCAGAAAAGGAGCAGAGTACATCTCTAACAGCAGTTATAATCAATGATAAAAACTATGTAACAGTAAATAGATGTGAATATACAAGATGCAATAATAGATACAAGAGATATATAATAAAAAAAATATTGGAAATAAATACAAGAATGACCAATATGGCAATAAACAAGAGTACTAATGACTAAGTGAGTGAGTACCAGCTTTAACATGTGATCAGCTTGGAAACTTGATACAAGATATATGGCCTGGCTAATCATACGTGCGGTGTATGATTAACACTATTTAATGAATAAGACTTGATACAAGGAGGGTATGATCACATATCTACACTACATACTCTCCAACCCCGACTGGTATAATGGATCTAACCATGGTACGCTATGACACGGGATTCTCTAGGAAGATAGCTAGTATTCCCAAGAATTAGTGTCTGTATATGTATAAGAAACAAGAAAATAAGGCTTGCACAAGATACACCATATATACCAAGGAATAACATCTCATGACAAGATCCGGATATACCAATCCGTGTAACCGTCGTGTCAGAAATCAATGATATCTACACTAGATACAATGAACATAGAGGATATCATAATGAGAAACTATCAGAGAATGTACTCGTCTGAAGTCAAATAAATAGTATCACAGATGTCTGGTACGGTACCTCGAAGACCTAGATAGGGAATATAACATCAATACAAGATTTCAGAATAAAAATAAGTTAAACTAGTCAACATCTAGGTCAAAGAGCCATTTCTAAGTCAAAACAGTCAAACTAGGTCAATTCTAAGTCAAATCGGTCAAACATGGTCAAACTACCTATTTCTAGGTTGCATGAGTCTATCTCAAGGATATTAGGTTCATACACTATGAAACTAGGCCACACTAGCTAAATCTAAGATACTAAGATACCGTATCTCAACATACGCAAACAAGAGATAAAGAAATAGCATGTATGTATATTCATTCATATATATATATATATATATATATATATATATATATATATATATATATATATATATATATATATATATATATATATATATATATATATATATATATATATTTTCTAATCCTAATTACAATTACTTAATGGATACCTTGGTTTTGAACCAACTCGGTATCGCACCACTAAATACCCATTTTGATACTCGAACCCAAATGCCTTGAGTATCCCCAATACCTTGACACTTACCTTGGTATCTCAAGGTAAATATGATTCTAATATATATATATTTAACTACCCCACTAACTATATATACTAATACATGTATATATTAATACAATATAATTCTAGTATTCACTATTGTCAACTAATAATATATACTAAAATGAATATTAAATACTCACTACCAAACTAATCACTAACTCCTAATACATATACACATGTACACATATCTACATATATAGATAACTTAAGATACATAAGTATATATGGGTAGATCTATCTCACTAATCAATCACAAGTATATACATATAGTTATTAACTAAACTAGGTAACTTAACTAGTCTATCAACTAGCTAATAACCAAATGTTAACTAATACTAACTAGATAACTAAGTAGATGACTAATTACTAGAACTAGCTATCACTTAACTAACTAACTAACCATACTACCTAACTATGTAACTTTCTGCTGCTCCTGCTTCTCCAAGTTGCTGCTGCTATTGCTGCTTCTCCGAGTTGCTGCTGCTACTGCTGCTTCTCCAAGTTGCTGCTGCTACTGCTACTTCTCCAAGTAGCTGCTGCTGCTTCTTCTCTAAGTTGCTGCTGATGCTGCTTCTCCAAGTAGCTGCTGCTGCTGTTGCTTCTCTAAGTTGCTGTTGTTGTTGCTTCTCCAAGTAGCTGCTGTTGCTGCTTCTCTAAGTTGCTGCTGCTGCTGCTTCTTCAAGTAGTTGTTGTTGCTGTTGAGGTTCCCGACCCATACACAAGCACACAACACACCCACAAACTGTCACCCCCATATTTTAGAATAGGGATATTTTCGTCTTTTCATAATTAATGTGTAAATAATTTGCATGATATTTAACTATATTTAAATTATCGTAATTTTATTTAATTGTTGCATCTTACCGTTGCTTCGATATTTGGAGCTCTACCCTAGCTTTTGCCTTCCAACAAATTTTATACCCTTGTCCTAGACGTGCCAGTCTTTTATTGTGATCCTTGTGTAACTCGTAACTATGCCTTGATGTGTTCATTTTAGTCGAACGACATTCGTCATAACCGACTATATTTAATTTGTTATAAATCCAACTTTGTATCATTGTGTGTTCCAATCGAAATTGGAGACACAATCTTGACCCATTTTGAGCAACCCAAATTAGGGTAATTGTAAACCCCCAAATTTTTTAGGATTTTAAAACAAGTTTTTAGAAATTTTCTGTAATTTTTAACTAATTAAAATCAATGTATTCTGGTATTAAATAATTTTAAATAATTTTATTAAATATTAAAATATTATGAAAATAATATTTTTGGGTGTAAAATAAAATATTAGACATAGGGTAATTTTTCTGAAAATTATTGGACCCCAGAACTAGTTTTAAAGACCTAAAAAATAATATTTTTTATTAAACCAAAACAAACCAACCTGAACCAGATCGTAAACTGTGACACGAAATCAGGAAAATAGATACCTTGATTTCCCCAGAACTGGGTGCGCCCCGCTAAATGGGATGACTTGGTCGTGTGCGGATTTCACCGAAAGGTGCGCGTCGTTAATACGGACGTGTAAAATTTTGTGGAAGTTGATTTGGATGTACGTGCACACCGAAATCAATGCGTATCCGTCGACAACACCCCATATCGGCCATGTTCTGGAACTCGTTGTAACTTCGTGTATGCACGTCATATCGAAACAAAACTTGTGCCATCGGACTCGTAGCAATACACTGGTCCTGTGACCCAAATTTGGTTCGATTCTGAGAACGTTGACAAAATCCCGTATAGTGGGCCCCACGGCTCCACTTGACGGGCGATTTTGTGATCGGCTCATCGGAATCAAGTTCTGGACGTTCCGTTGGATTCGTAACGTTGTTCTGGACTTATAGACACTAAGTTTGACGAATTTGGAGAACACTGTCTCTGGCATATTTTTTGGTGCGAAGCGGGCCACATGTGGACCCCGCTTTGACCAGAAACTGTCACTTTTGTCCCTGTATCCAAATTGGACTTATGGACAGGCAATTCTAGCTATTTGATATCTTCTGAACCTGATGATAATATTATTTCAGCATTCGAAGGAGTACCTACAAATTTTGCTGATACCAGAGCAGCAGTTGGAGTCAAAACCCCATACAAGTGTACCTTGCCATACTTGCAGTATTTGTTTATACTATTCTCTTGATTATTTACTGTAATATCTCTGTTCAACCTAGGACCGTGTGATATTATTTAGCGTCCGAATAATATTTGGGTGCCAACGCCGTACACGGAGTTGTGTAACGTCACCAAGATATGGATATCGAGACCCTATATATTCTCGTGCTTGCATTATCAAGTACGTCATACCCAGGACACTTGACACTATTCATGAGACAGAATCTTCCTGAGATATTCATGGTGATTCTGTATAGGATACAGGTTTCGTGACATATACTTTATACATGCTTAGATATCATTATGACTTGCTGCATTAGATATGATCTTGCGTGTCATGGACATGAGACGTATGATTACATTGGGTGGGGAGAGACACGCAGGCTACATGCTGATTTATATATATATTTATTATGGTGAGGCCTTAGACTCTACATCAGAGCTAGGCACTCTACTAGCGATATCACTGCTACCGGCTCCCCGACACCGAGCTTGTAGTGGTCTCAGCCTGAGTTCTAGTGATGCTCTCATCTTGCATATCACTTAGCTGGTTATATAGTTTACCCTATTATTTTATTTATTATTGCACTACATTTATTATGGCTTGAGTTATTCTTGTATCTTGCTATGTCCCCTGAGGACCTGGATCCGAATTATGTTCCCAGGAATATCAGAGGAGATCTATCCCGAGTTATATGGGACATGAGCATTAGTAGGAGCAGAAGCAGGAACATGTGCATACATTAAAGCAGTACCAGAAACCGAGGACGAGGTGATTGCCGAGGATTTCTCCTGAGTATATGCTTTATCCATACTCAGTATTTGTTGTTGTTATACTCTTTATTTCTTGTCCATTGACTATTGTATCAGACTTATTATCGGGTTGTTCCCCGATATATATTTTGTTGAGACATTGATGTTGGTTATATTTTATTTTGCGGTTATTGATCATATTTATCTTCTCTGGATGAGATTAGATTGTGACCTGTTATTTAGACTTTATTGTTGTATTACAGCTTAAGTACACCCTGATGGGTCCATTAAATTGGGTTTGCCCATCAGTGTGTGCTGTTGGCCATTGCCACGTGTCTAGTCCCTCGATATTTTAGGACTGGGGCGTGACATAGTTTTTTGTGGTAGCCCATGCAGGTCACGACTAAATTGCTTCGGTTTCAACTTAGGGACCGAGCAATCCTACGAAAGGATAGGATAAGTTATAGGATCTCATCCACTTGCTTGAATCGTTCTTGTTCTCAATCTCGGATTCGAATTAATTCCCTGACTTGCATCTTGCCTTGATTCCCCTGTGCGCCTTTTATAGTTTATTTTGGATACAGAGTAATGGAATCACAAGCAAGCAACGAGACTCCTGCTGGAATACCACAAGGTGCTGTGGTCACCTACGAAGATGAAGTGACACTAGAAGATAGAGGTCAATCAACTCAACAAGGCAATCAAACAGATCAACACTCTTCCAGCAGGCCCAGCAACCGCAGAGGACTCCACCACAAGGATGCGGACAAGCTTTTGCGATGACAATGGAGGACGCGCAGACTCGTGGATTAGCGAATGCGCGTAAGTTATTCATAGATGCATTGCCTTAGCACGTGCCTGTTAGTTCCTGACCTAAGCCTTAAACCTAGTACTTTTGAACTTATTAATTGATAACCTAGTTTTCTAAGCTGTAGTTTTCTTTCCTCTAACCAGATTTCCTTCACTCTTGAATTATCTAATTTTTATTGTTTAGGGAAAATTTTTATTCATTCCCTATGTATTCTGCTTAATCCTCATCCTTTGATTCTCCTTGATCATGATTCTTTGATTGTGTCGTGCTTCGAACCTGTTTTGCAAACAGTCTCATCTCTTCTGATCGGTTGTGTTTTATTATTCTTTGATTGCGAGGACACAATCCTTTTAAGGGGGGTAGATTATAAACCCCTAGATTTTTCAGGATTTTAAAAACAAGTTTTCAGAATTTTTCTGTAATTTTTAACTAATTAAAATCAAGGTATTCTGGTATTAAATAATTTTAAATTTTTTTATTAAATATTAAAATATTCTAAAAATAATATTTTTGGGTGTAAAATAAAATATTAGACATATGGTAATTTTATGGAATTTATTGGACCCCAGAACTAGTTTTACAGACCTAAAAATTAATATTTTTATTAAACCAAAATAAACCAACCTGAACCAAATTGAACCAACCGGTTCAACCCTGAACCGAATCCTGAACCAATACTATCCTTATTGGGTCAGATTACGACCCGTTAGCCGACCTGAACCGACTACCCGAACCCGACCCACAACCCCTTTGCAATAGTAAACCCCAATCCCCGATTTTCCTTGCCGCTTCGCCTCCCCCGACGGTTTCCCGGCGGCCGATTCGCTTGTAACCGCCCCGGCCGACGCTCCTCTTCCCAGCCATTTTCTGTAGCAGCCCCGTGCCTCTTCGCCTCCCCCAGCCGATCCCCCTCCCCTAACCGCCATCGCCTCCACCACTATAAAATCCCCCGGCAACCCATTCATCCACCACCCATCACCGCCTTTCTGTCAAGCCCCGGATCCGAGCCTCCTGTCGATCTTCGCCGCCCCGAGCTCATCCTGTGCCTCCGCCACCCTCTCCTTCCGGCGACACCTCTCCAGCCCCGATGAACCCCGCTCCCATCCACCACCTCCACAACGCCATCCTCTACCGTGAGATCCAGCAACCCTGAACCAGTCCCCGAGAGTCGCCTTCGCCCGAGCTTCCCCGAAGACGACAAAGTGCCGCCACTACCAGCTCCACTAGCACCCGACGACTCCAGCGCCTGCTCCGGTCGTGCCGCGTCGCACCACCCCGCGAGAACGTGATTTCAGTCAACTTCGGCGCCCTGTTTAGGTGACTATTTCTCTCTTTTCGCTGTCCTATTTTTTGTTTCGTTTGTTGTAATACATAGACTGCGTGACCCTCTCGATATCCGTGTAATTTGTTCGGGGTATCGCGTCCTGTGGCGATCACAAACTGCGATGAGAAATCAGGAAAATAGATACCATGATTTCCCCGGAAATGGGTGCGCCCCTCTAAATGGGACGACTTGGTCGTGTGCGGATTTCACCGAAAGATGCGTGCTGTTAATACGGACGTGTGAGATTTTGTGAAAGTTGATTTGGATGTGCGTGCACACCGAAATTAACGCGTATCCGTCGACAACACCCCATATCGGCCATATTCTGGAACTCGTTGTAACTTTGTGTACGCACGTCGTATCGAAACGAAACATACGCCATCGGACTCGTAGCAATACGCTGGTCTTGTGACCCAAGTTTGGTTCAATTCTGAGAACGTTGATAAAATCCTGTATCGTGGGCCCTACGACTCCTCTTGACGGACAATTTTGTGATCGGCTCATCAAAATCCAGTTCTGGATGTTCTATTGGGTTCGTAACTTCGTTCTGGACTTGTAGACACTAAGTTTGACAAATTTGGATAATATTATCTCTGGCACATTTTTCGGTGCGAAGCGGGCCACATGTGGACCCCGCTTTGACCAGAAACTGTCACTTTTGCCCCTGTGTCCAAATTGGACTTATGGACAAAAAATTCTAGCTATTTGATATCTTCTGAACCTGATGGTAACGTTATTTCAGCATTCAGATGAGTACCTGTAAATTCCACTGATACCAAAGCAGCAGTTGGAGTCAGAACCCCAGGCAAGTGTACCTAGCCATACTTGCAGCATTTGTTTATACTATTCTCTTGATTATTTACTGTAATATCTCTGTTCAATCTAGGACCGTGTAACATTACTTAGCGTCCGAATAATATTCGGGTGCCAACGCCGTACGCGGAGTTGTGTAACGTCACATAGACATGGATATCGAGACCCTATATATTCTCGTGCTTGCATTATCAAGTACGTCATACCCAGGACACCTGACACTATTCATGAGACATAATCTTCCTGATATATTTATGGTGATTCTGTATAGGATACATGTTTCGTGACATATACTTTATACATGCTTAGATATCATTATGACTTGTTGCATTAGATATGATCTTGCGTGTCATGGACATGAGACGTGTGATTACATTGGGTGGGGAGAGACACGCAGGCTATATGCTGATTTATATATATATATTTATTAAGGTGAGGCCTTAGACTCTACATCAGAGCTAGGCACTCTACTAGCGATATCACTGCTACCGACTCTCCGACACCGGGCTTGTAGTGGTCTCAGCCTGAGTTCTAGTGATGCTCTCATCTTGCATATCACTTAGCTGGTTATATAGTTTGCCATATTAATTTATTTATTATTGTACTGTATTTATTATGGCTTGAGTTATTCTTGTACCTTGCTATGTTCCATGAGGACCTGGATCCGGATTATGTCCCCAGGAATAGTAGAGGAGATCTATCCCGAAGTATACGGGACATGAGCATTAGTAGGAGCAAAAGTAGGAACATGTGTATACATTGGAGCAGTACCAGAAATCGAGGACGAGGTGATTGCCGAGGATTTCTCCTGAGTATATGCTTTATCCATACTCAGTATTTTCTATTGTTATACTCTTTATTTCTTGTCTATTGACTATTGTATCAGACTTATTATCGGGTTGTTCCCCGATATATATTTTGTTGAGACAATGATGTTGGTTATATTTTATTTTGCGGTTATTGATCATATTGATCTTCTATGGATGAGATTAGATTATGACCTGTTATTTAGACTTTATTGTTGTATTACAGCTTAAGTACACCGTGATGGGTCCATTAAATTGGGTTTGCCCATCGGTGTGTGCTGCTGGCCATTGCCACGTGTCTAGTCCCTCGATATTTTGGGACTGGGGCATGACAGTAATATTCTATTCTGAGACTACTTCATTCATGACACTTGTGTCCCACTTAATTTCAGTCCCTTGTACTTCTAATAAATTTTAGAACACCGCTTGCATTTATTTTAATTAGTTAAAACCATAAATCCCACTTTGTACAATTTACCAATTGTAGGGCACTTTTATGCAAAAAATGCATTAAGATGTCCACCCTGTTGGACACAACCCGTGAAAAAAATCTATTTTTCCTTCATGTGAATTTTTCCATAATTTTTGGGAGTGTGTAATTGAACATCAACCTCCTTAAATCATAGCCCTCCAAACTTTGAACCCAATGGAATCCTAGCCTTTCATTTTGAATCCATTTGAATCCTAGCCCTTGAAATATATCAATGACAAGCCCTTTTTGTAAGGGTTTGACCAAGCCCTAATTCTAGGTCAACCCAAAGCATTGTGCTTATATATAAATATCCTTTACTTTTCTTTTTTCCTTTTCTCTTTTTCCAAACCTAAAACCATAGTCGATCTTCTTCATCCCCTTCCCTGTTCCCATCAACCTCCATCCTTCAATCGCCGGAGCTCCCGCCGGACAACCCCTCGTCGAGCAACTCGACCTGAGACGTTGCCATCACCGGCTCCATCCCGTACCCTGTCGACCCCGCTGCACCCAGAAGCTGTCAACCCACCTGAACTCGCCACCTTTGCCTAAAGTCGATGACGGCCACAACCCCGCCGGAGCAGCCCTTCCTGTCGAACCACCCACCGGAGTTTGATCGGACCGACCGCCTCCAACAGCCGCTGTTCCCGCTGACCCGCCTCGCCGTGCAGCCCGCTGTCTTCTTCCCGCTCGCCCGGAGCTCGAACACGCCGACCTCGCCAACCCGCCGTGAAGCCGCTGTCGACGACCTGAACCGCGGTCACGTTCTCCTCCAGACCCGCCCTCCTCGTCGACCGGATCTCCTTCCTCCGCCCTCAAAGACCGGAGCCTCGACCCGACCTGCCTGAAGCTGATCTCGACCCCGCCGGAGACCGAAACAGCCGTTCCCTCTCAACCCCGCGGCCACCCGAACTCGCCGGAGACTCCTTCGTCCTCCTCCCCTCGACTGAACCACCACCCTCTTCTCTCATACACCTCGAATCTCCTCCTCTCTTTCCTGCCTCCTCCTCTTTAATCACCACTATCATCATCATAACCACCACCCCCATTATCACCTCGACCTCCTTCCCTCAACCCCTACTCCGGCCATTGCTCCCAGCTACCACCATCGTCCAGCAGCTCTTCCTCTCGCCGTTCTTCCCTCGATGAACTCTACACCACCACCACCACCATCATCACCTCCATAACCACCATCATCATCATCTCAATAATCACCAACACTATCACCTTAATCTTCATCGTCGTTATCAACATCGTCTTCAACGTCGTCGTCATCATCGTCATTGTCGCTCTCGTGCACGTGCACGCCGAGGCCAAGGTGAGGAGTATTTCCTCTTGTGAATTGTTGTGTACGCATACGTACACGTATGCATATATTATTCATTTAGTATATGTATTTAGTATATGTTAATGTATATAATTGGTATATATATACGTGTAGTATATGTATTCCCTATTATATGTTTAATATATATATAATTGGTATATATATATATATATATATATATATATATATATATATATATATATATATATATATATTATAAATTCAATTAGTGTATATATATTATATATGTATTTAATTGGTATATATATATATAAATTGTAAGTATTAATAATATATGCTAGTTAAGAATATGTATAATTATATATGTACTAGGTGACCCAAGTGTAATTACGGATATTCCGTATTTACATTGACTTGTGACTATGTGAATTATTAGAAGACTGCCATGATGTGCACTGAAGTACTGACGAGACCCGTATTATTTTGACTGTCTGTTTTGCACAGAAATTACAGACGCGACATCCGTACAATTAGACGTGCACTTGACCCTAGTTGACCTGTGTCATACCTAGCGTAGCCCCTGAGTTCAATGTATTTATGATTGTGTGTTAGTGTAGCGACTGATGCAATATTATTATTAAATAATGTATATAGGATTGTTGGATTGTTCAGACAAGACTTCAGAATCAGGTTATTGGTATTGCCAGTAGTAGGACCCCAGGCGAGTACATTCTCTGATAATTTTCGTTATTTGATAATTTCTATAATTCCAGTTTTTAGAAATGTTACATCTGATTCTTGACACTTTGCTACACTGACTAGTATATAGATTGGATCTGCAGTCATGAGATATTACATTGGTTATCGTATTGACATTGTATACGATATTGATATTAGACATTAATATTAGACATTGTACATGATATATTGGATATTGATCGTGTATCGTGACGTGTCATGGTTGGATCCACAGTACTAGTTGGGGGCGGGAAAATTGCTAGTGAGAGATGTGATCAAATACCTATCGTACAAGTATAAAATCATGTTAGTATTAATCATACACCTCACTTATGATTAGCCAGGCCATATAGCTCTCGTACAAGTTCCCAAGTCGATCACATTTTGAAACTACTATTTCAAACACTTAGAATAGTTACAGTTCTCCATTTTAGTTCATATACTACATCACCCATATATAATATTGTACCTCGTTCTCTTTATTTCATATATGCACTGACTGTACCATATTGCCTGTCTCTTTATTTTGCCATTTCATTTATTTATTGTCTTCTCTCAGTATATAGCATCATCTATTTATTGTTTTATAGTCCTTACCAATTAACTGGACTATTATTTGAGATGTACTTTGCTCCAATCCTGACTGGATATTTTTCCAGACTGTGACATAGATGACTTATTTCCGACGTACTTGGAGATATGAATGCTATTGATTGCAGGTTAGACTATTTATTGTTGTTTAGACTTGTCTTGTATTTTATTTGTTTTCTTCGATATCTCATCGTACTTTAGTTTATGTGATTGAGTATTTTTCATATTATATTATGATATCCGTGTCTCCTTATGAAGTTGGATATTCGTGAGAGATTGATTAGATAGAGTATTGACCTAGACAACGTTCTATCGCCGATATTGTGGCGTAGGATAGACGTACCCGCGCACTCATGCCCAAATTTTGGGTGCGGGTTGTGACACATTTTTAGTGGCGGCCCATGCAGGTCAGACTTTGCAAGTTATGTGATGTCGTGGTAGTGCGACGTCTTAGTTGTACTACTGCATGCCTGCGATAGAATATAGGACATAGAATATTAGGATGAGAGAGGATACTCAATCAAAAATTTTTAAGAGATTCCTGGGATGACCCTTGAGAATCTTATTATAATATTCAATTTAAATATTTTTCTTGTTTTCGTCCGTTCTCACTTGTTGATATTGAGTTTGATTCTTGTTGATCAGTTGTTAAATTAAATTCTTGGTGTCGTTGTTGAGTTTGATATCATATCGAGATAAACTTTATGGACTAAAATTTATGGTATCATCTGATGACATATGTTGATGAGGACAGTGAGAAAGGTAAAACGTCTACTTTGGTTATGGAGCCTAGAGTTTATCGCAGCCACATTAGCTGTCGTAGCAGAAATGTAGGAACCTAACTTCGGATGTACATATCTTAGTTATGAATTTAGAGTTTCTTGTAGCCATACCGGTTGGTGTGGCAAGAATTCTAGACGACATAATTATAGAGTTGCATACCTAAGTTATGGAATCTATCGTTCATCGCAGCTATGCTTACTGGCGTGGCGAGGATTCTGAGTGTCATGATTTCGGACAGACGTGTATGATTATCAGGTTGTATCTTAAATTTGTTCTTAAAGTATCATCTCAAAACTTATCCACTTATGTTATTCTAGGACTTTGTTCCATCGCTTCTTTTTCTTTGCTAGCAGTAGAAATATCTTCAGTTCCTCAGTCCAGTTCCTCCTTGAGCTTCTTTCCATTAGGGTTTCTTGTTAGTGTGATAACTGGTGACTTGTAATTTGGTCTGTGTCTTATATTAGTGTTGACTGAGTGTGACTTGTGAGTTTGTTAGTGTTTCTTAGTTGGACATGTGAGTAGTAGGAATCAATCTAGAGTTAACCCATAACGTAGTGCCTTGTAGCAATAGTTCTATAATGTAATCCCCCTGATTTTCAAAAATTGATAATTTGGAATGTCCCCCAATTTACTGTAATTTTCTGAGATTTTTCTGGAATTAAAATCAAGATATTTTGTAATTAAAGGATTTTTAAATTTTATTAATTAATATTAAAATATTATAAAAATAATATTTTATGGTGTAAAATAAAAAACTAGACATAGGGTATTTTCTGGGAATTTATTGGACCCCAGAAGCATTTTTAAAGCTCTAAAAACTAATTAATTAATTAAACCAAAATAAACCGGGTTTATTTGAAATAAACCAAACCAAACCAATAGTTGAACCAAACCGGTTTATTTAAACCAAAATCCTTAGCGGGTCGGATCCGGGTCTAACCCAGACCCGACCCATTAGCCCGACCCGACCCGCATTGTTTTGGATCGGGCCGGATCCATAACCAGACCCGACCCGACCCGTCGAACCCGACCCGTTATCCTTTCTCTCCCAAACAGCCAGAACCCGACTCCTCACCTCCCGCCGCCGCCCGCGTCGCTACGGCTATCGGAACGTCCGCCGCCGGCCGTTACGCCACCGCCACCCGTTCGTATCCCTGACCCACCGCCTGCCACCCATTGCACCGGCCGCCGCTCCCTCTGCCACCTTCAGCCTATAAAAACCCCATTTCCCCCGTCGCTTCTCCCCTCCGTCGGTCGTCTTCTCCGGCGACCCAAAGCCATAGCCGCCTCCAGCCTCCCACTGCCCTAGGCCCAGACTCCTCTCCACCGGCCGACCCGCCTCAGGCACCCCGAGCGAGCCCGACCCCGCTGTCCTCCTTCCAGCGCCGTCCCCCAGCGCCGGTCCGCCGCCTCCGGCCGTCCGAGAGCCGCCCGCAGCGCTGCCCTCCTCCAGCGAGCCGCCCAGCCCTCGTCGAGCCGCCCCGGCCAGCAGCGACTCTCCGGCAAGCTCCCCTGAACCCTAGCCGGACACGGTCAGGACACGGCCCCTTCGTGTCGACACGCGGATACGAGAAAACGTCTTTTCTGGAGCCCTGTTCAGGTACCCGTTTCTCTCTGCTCGTTGACCCATTTTCGATTCCGTCTGTTGCATCGCGAACCCTGCGTGACCCTGTCACGACCCACACCCGGTGTAGGGGCACGAGAGCGTGGGTACATCCAGCATACGATACAACATCGGTGGTAGAACGCTGTCTGGGTCACAGTAACACTAACTAACTAACTAAACACCTGTCAATGATATACATCTCCAAATCTCTCAATATAACTCAATCACAATGACTATAAGACACGATAAAAGATAAAAGAAATAACATAGTTAAACACCATGTCTCAAACATAAAGATAACTCACAGTCTAGCTGTCCAACACAAGTCTCCAATTAAACTTAACATAAGTCTAAACATAAACTGAAATAACCTCCATAAGTCTCAAGCATAAATAAATACTATCTAGATAGCTGTAGGCAATGCCTCATCTAGGGGCATGGTCTCTCTAGGATCTCTGGTGCATAGTCTGCTTCTATACCTGGTCCGTAGTGCGTGGTACAGAAATCCTCAAGATTTTCTGGAAAAAATATCCAGTCAGGATTGGAACGAAAATACACCTCTAACAGCAGTTCCACATATATTGATAAAAACTATAACACTGTAAAGAAATACAAGACAGATATAAAATAACTGGCGATGAGAAATACTGGAATAAAGGAAATGCTGGAATAAAGAAATACTGGAACATCAGCATCAATATGCATCTAACAATAAATAAAAACTACTAGTACACCCAGGAACAATGAACTGGTATATAAGTGTGTACAAGAACAATAACTAGAACAGGTGGAGATACAAGATCAATCTATCAAGATACATGTCAAGAACCATCTATCTAAGTGTGTGAAACATCAGTATATCATGCGATCGGCTTGGGACTACATGACTCATTACATGGATTAGCGATCATCCCCAACAGGTCAGGCTAACCAGAATGTAACAGCGATGAGGCATGTAAGGGTAAGGCTGCACCGACGTGAGATGTGGGTGTGCTAATACTGCATGTAAGTTGGGTAAGATCACATAAACTACCAATATTTCCCTATTTCCCCCAGCTAGCACGATGGATCCCAATCACGACTCCTCGTGACAGGTCTCGATGATGCCAACTCGTGTAAAAAACAATGTCAGAGTCATGTACGCTATACAACAAGAATTATAGAGATAATCAACATAAGGGAAACTGTCAGAGAATGTACTCGCCTGGGGTCCTTAGCTGGTAATACCTCTGTCCGGGTTCCAAGGTATCGTCTGAGTGATCCAACAGTCCTATAGACATATCACATATACAGTATTCATCAGACATTGCTCTAGCACACAATCAACATAATGATCTCAATAGGCTACGCTAGGGGTCACAGGTACATGTACCTACGGGGTATCCGTGGTCACATTCAAGACATCTAGCACATATAATACATAGTACATACTATGACTAACGTATCTCATAATACTAATTAATTACAATAGATATATGTATATACATACTTAATAGTGTTTATACTATGCACATATATACATATTTTAAATATGTACTAGGGTGCTCGTACAATACGTACGTTTTATGCTAATTGAGAATTAATACAGGTACATATATATACATATTAACATATTTTAGAGATATATATATACAAGACATATACATATGTATATATGCAATAGAGATATACCATATATATATATGTGTTCCAAAATACGTTTAACACATACTAATACATACGCAAGTATATACATACTATCATATACTAACTACTCTACGGCTAAAACGTGTGAAATACTGCAAGAAATACGTGTATACGTGTACGTGTATATGCATGCGAGGGGTTCGAACCTGTATACGTGAAATTAAGGGTTTGATGTCGAGGTCGTCAACAGCAGGCCACGGCGGAGTCTCCGGCTGTCGGCAGCGTCGTGTAGTCGGGAAGGTCGACAGCAGGTCGGTGGCTTCGTCGGCAAGTTCTGGTCGGTCAAGTACAGCGGTCGGGGTCGTCGAACTCCGGGCTGAGTCGAGGTGAGGCAGGGCGACGTGTACAGCGGGGATGGCGAGGTCCGAGATGTGCAGGCGAATGTGGAGGAAGTCAGCGTTCAGGTCTCCGGCCGAGGGTGGCGAGTTCTGGTGGGACGACGGGTTCGGGGTACAGCGGGGTCGACAGGTCGGCGGTTCGTCGAACCCGGGCGGTCAGCGGACGGGAAGGGTGACGACGTTGGGAGGTGGTGGTGCTGGCGGTGAGTAGTGGTTCAGCGGGGAGGGCTCAGGCCGTCGGGTTGGGCTCCGGCGGTCTTCGATCGGGGATGGCCGAACACGGCGACTCAAGGGGGGTCGGGATAAAGATGAATATGAGAGGGTCGGCTAGGTATTAGGTTTACAGCATATAAAAGAAAAGAAAAGTAAGGAAAATAAGTTTATATATATGAAGGGGGTTTGGTTTGACCTAAAAGTTGACTTTTGTCAAAGCTCTCTTGGAATTGGGCTTCTCATGTAGGTATTTCAAGGACTATGATTAAAATGGGTTCCAAATCAATGGCTAGGATTGCATTTGGTTCAAAATTTGGAGGGCTATGGTTCGAGGAGGTTGGGGTTCAATCACACACTCCCAAAAAATCATGGAATAATATAAATGAGAGGAAAAATAGATTTTATTCACGTGTCGTGTCCAATGGGATGGATACCTCAATGCACTTTTGCACCAAAGTGCCCAATAATAGAAAAATTGCACAAAGAATGATTTTGGTTTTTATTTAATTAAATTTTAAATGGAATTGGTTGCGACGAATGTCGTGCGTCTAAATGAACACGACAAGACATGATTATGAGTCTCACCAGTATTAAGATAACAGTCTGGCATGTGTAGGACAAGGGTATGAAATCTGTTGGAAGACAGGGGCTAGTGTAGCGCTCTATTTATCGAACAACGGTAAGGTGCAATGATCAATTAAAATCATAATTATTTAGACATAATTAATTATCATGCAATTATTTATATTTTAATTACGGAAAGACAAAAATACCCTTAATTCAAAAAGTGAGGGTGACAAGTCTACCCTCCTTAAAAGAATTTCGTCCTCGAAATTTAATTAACTATCACTAGAACAAGCAATCAATTAATGAATTATACCTCAAGTCTCGAAGAGATATGGATACCGCTCGCGCATTTCGTCCTCTCTCTCCCAAGTTGATTCTCCTGGAGAGTGATTTCTCCATGCAACACGAACCAAAAGAATAGTCTGGTTCCACAATATTTTCTCTCTACGATCCAAGATCTCCACTGGTTGTTCAGGATAACTGAGTGTCGGTCCAACTTCGATCTCCGAGTGATCTAATACGTGACTAGGATCTGCCATGTACCGTCTCTGCTGTGACACGTGGAACACGTTATGCACTCCATCTAGAGCAGGCGGTAAGTCAAGTCTATAGGCCACTGCACCGACCCTTGCAAGAACACTGAAGGGCCCGATGTATCGTGGACTAAGCTTCCCTCCTCTGCCGAAATGAATCGTGTCCTGTGTCGGAGAAATCCGTAGGAACACCAAATCGCCAACCTAGAACAACGATCTTAACATGCAACCTAAACAAAGCAATCACAACCAAACAAAACAAATTAAAACAATACCTGAAACTCTAGGGGTCTACGGTGACTATCTGCCCAATGTCGCTGTCTGTCCTGCGCCACTCGTAGTCTGTCTCTGATAAGTTTTACCTTTTCTGCTGCATCCACGACCATTTTTGGTCCTAACAAGGCTCTTTCTCCAACATCATCCCAAGATAAAGGGGGTACGACACCTCCGTCCATATAAAGCCTCGAATGGTGACATCTCAATGTTGGCCTGGTAGCTGTTGTTGTAAGCAAACTCTACCAAGTGTAGATGATCCTCCCAAGAACCTCCGAGATCTAATACGCAAGTGCGTAACATATCTTCAAGAGTCTGAATAGTCCTTTCAGACTGCCCGTCTGTCTGAGGGTGATATGCGGTACTGAACTTGAGCTGAGTGCCCAAGCTAGACTGCAGGCTCCTCCAGAAATGGGAAGTGAAACAACTATCCCGATCTGAGACAATACTCACAGGAACTCCACATAATCTGACAATCTGCTGTACGTACATCTCTGCTAGCTTCTCCGTTGAAGTACCCACTTTAAAAGGTAAGAAGTGGGCTGATTTAGTCAATCTATCCACGATGACCCAAATTGTGTCCTTTTCTCCTGGAGAACGAGGAAGTCCTGAAACGAAGTCCATAGTCACGTGCTTCCACTTCCATTCTGGAATGGGTAAAGGTTGAAGCAATCTCCCTGGCCTCTGTCGATCTGCTTTCACCTATTGGCACACTAAACATCGGGATACGAAGCGTGCTACTTCGCGCTTCATACCATACCAACATACATGCTTCCTCAAATCTCGATACATCTTGTTGGCTCCGGGATGCATCGAGTACTGAGAGCGGTGTGCCTCCTGTAAAACTTCTTCGCGCAGCTCTCCGCTTGGCACACACATTCTCGTGCCATGTCGTAAGGATCCATCATCCGCAATAGTGAAATCGTCTATCAATCCTGCCTGAACTTGTGCCCTAATATTCTTTAGAGTCTCATCATCGTACTGCGCAGCTCTAATTCTGTCTATCAGCTCTGATTGAATCTGCAGTCCCCATATCTGAATCTCAGCTCCTGGAACTAATATCTTAATTTCCAAGCTCTCAAGATAAGCTAATAAGTGTCTATCCGAAGTCAAGCACATAGCCATTGGGTACCTGCTCAAGGCATCCACGACTACGTTGGCTTTCCCTGGATGATACTGTAATGAGATATCAAAGTCTTTCATCAATTCTAACCACCTTCTATGTCTCATATTCATCTCCTTCTGTGTAAACACGTACTTTAAGCTCTTGTGGTCTGTGAAGATTTCCACACGCTCTCCGTACAGATAGTGCTTCCACAGTTTTAGGGCAAAGATAACTGCTGCTAACTCCAGATCGTGAGTGGGGTAGTTCTTTTCATGAGGGCGTAATTGTCTTGAAGCATAGGCAATTACTTTCCCGTGTTGTTGAAGAACGCATCCCAACCCTTTTCCTGAAGCATCACTGTAGATAGTGAATCCACCTGTCCCTGAGGGCAATGTCAAAACTGGTGCTGTCGTCAATCTCCTCTTCAGCTCATCGAATGTGGCTTGGCATTCTTCTGTCCAGACAAATTCCACATCCTTCTTGGTCAGTCTAGTCATTGGCTCTGCAATCTTAGAGAAGTCTTGTATAAATCTTCTGTAGTATCCTGCTAGTCCGAGAAAGCTCCTGATTTCAGCTACCGTACCGGGGGTAGCCCATGACTTCACTGCCTCTATCTTCTTTGGGTTAACTAAAATTTCATCACCCGTTACCATGTGTCCAAGAAATTTAACCTTTTCAAGAAAGAACTCACACTTTGAAAGCTTTCCGTATAATTTCTCTCTCCTGAGAGTTTCTAAGACTATTCTCAAGTGCTCTTCATGCTCTTTTGGGGTTTTTGAATATACTAGAATGTCGTCAATAAATACCACTATGAACTTGTCAAGGTACTAGTGGAACACCTTGTTCATCAAGTTCATAAATACTGCTGTTGCATTGGTTAAACCAAACGGCATTACTGTAAATTCAAACTGGCCATATCTGGTTCGAAAGGCAGTCTTCGGTATGTCTTCTTTCTTCACTTTCACCTGGTGATAGCCTGACCTCAAGTCTATTTTTGAAAACACCTTTGCTCCGCTCAATTGATCAAAAAGATCATCTATCCTCGGCAGCGGGTATTTATTTTTGATAGTGAGGTTATTCAAAGCTCTATAATCGATACACATACGTATCGTGCCATCCTTCTTTGGTACAAATAATACCGGTGCTCCCTATGGCGATGAACTGGATCTAATAAAACCTTTGTCTTGCAGCTCCTCAACTTGTTTCTTTAGTTCTACCAATTCGTTGTTGTTAACTCTATAGACATGTTGTGAAATAGGCTCCGCTCCTGGTATCAAGTCTATATAAAACTTAACATCTCTGTCTGGTGGCAAACCTGGCAACTCCTCTGGAAATACATCCAGGAACTCCGCTATAAGTGGATGCGGTATCTCTTCTTCTTCCACCCTGGCTCCGCAAAAAGTGCCTCTGCTCCGCTCCTCTGCTCCTCTGACAATCTCAAACTCTGGCTCTCCTGGTGGTCAAAATACTACTCTACCTCCGTGACAATCTATAGAAGCATGGTGTTTACTCAGCCAGTCCATTCCGAGTACAATATCGTATTCCGGAAGTGGCATAACGAGTAAACTCACGCTCAACTCTCGGCCTTCTAATGACACTCTCCGATCCTTGCAACAATCACGGACTAGAATAATGCCTCCTCCTGTCGTGATCTTGCAAGTGCTATCTAATGGTTCCGTTTCTAGATGATGTTTAAGGGCATAAGATACAGATACGAAACTATGGAAAGCACCAGAATCAAACAATGCAAGTGCTGGAATAGAATTGAGTAAAACTGAACCTGAAATCATGTCTCCAGCTGGCTCGGCCTCCTCGGTGGTCATGGCATAAGCTCGTCCTTGTGGTGCTCCTATCTGTTGCTGCTGCTGCTGAGCAAACCTCTCCTGCTGCGATGGAAGTGGAGGTCCTCTCTGCTGGCCTCCTGGTACAATAGGTGCTCTGGCTGGTCCTCTCTGAGCGGCTCCTCCTCCTTGGCGATTCTGAATAGTTGGGCAGTCCCTCAGCTGATGTGCTGCTGATCCACACGATAAGCAAGTGCCCAACCTTTTTCTTCAGATCTCTTGTATGTCCCATCTTTTCGCAATATGAACATGGGGCAACGAGTTGATTATGTCTTTGTGGTTGCTGTTGTTGAGCATGTCCTCGAACTGGTGCCTGTTGCTGGTGTTGTTGCTGGTGTTGCTGCTGGTATGGCCTATATTGTTGTTGAAAGTGTGGGCGCTTGGCTGGTCCTGTGTTACCTCCTGTTGCTCCGGATGTATCGCGTCCTCTCTTGGGCCTGAGGTCCAAGTCGTCTTCGGCAATCTGGGCATCCATCAGAATACCCTAAAATATAGCAGTACGTCGTCCCGAAGTACGAGACTTGATCTCCCTGTTTAATCCCTTCCTAAATTTCCGAGCTCTGTCTCCTGGGTCTCGAACCATCGATGGCGCAAATTGACTCAATCGGTAAAACTCTGCAGCATATTCATCGACTGACATGCCTCCTTGGACTAAGTCATGAAACTGGCTTTCTAATGCTCCCAAGGCTACGTCAGGAAAGAATTTCTCTTTGAAGAGTTCTTTAAAGTTCTCCCAAGTAAGTCCTTCAGCGGCGAGTCTCGGCTCTGTACAATACCACGTCAGTGCGATATCAAACATCTGACTGCCAGCGGCCTCTATCTGAAGAATCTCTGGAATCTGTGATAACGCAGATTCCTCTCTATGTCTTCTAACCATTCGTCAGCATATAGTATTCCTTCTGTGCCTTTGAACTCTCGAGGCATCATCCTCTTAAAGTCCACTATGGTACCGAGCCTCTGTCGTTGTTGACCTTGATGTTGCGGTTGTCGTGCTACCCTCTCCACAGCTTGAAGAGTTACCTGGTGAGCATTTGCCATGCTCTCTCTCATCAGTTCGGTCTGCGACTGGTGTGCTTCTGCTTGCATTCTCTGAGCCTCAGCTTGAACACGCTGAGCCTCTGCTGTTACTCTCTGGGCCTCTAGCATGTCCTGTATCAGTACGAATATCTGTGCCCCGTCAGCGGGCACTCCTCCAAATATCGGTGTCGGTGGTGGTGGAAGGTTGTCTGTCATAGCTGGGGAAATCCTTTGTATAGGTGGAGGAGGAATCCCGTTAGTTGCAGACACTCCCACACGAACAGGAGATGTAGGAGAATCTCCAGGTATCTGTTCGTCAGGTTGAGAGGTGGCAGTCCTCTCTGAATTAGCTGCTCCTATTCTCATGGATCTAGTATTCGGCGACATCCTGAATACAGATCAAAGAATCAATTAAGGTGATAGATATGATATTATCAAGAAAGGACACTAAAGCGCTAAAGGAAGCAATCTATTGGAATAGCAATATAAAGTTCAGAATTTCCTAGTGTGATTGAGCATATTCCCATCCTAGATCCTATTTCCTATATCCTAGCACAGGCTCGCAGCAGTACAACTGAGTTGTCGCACTACTACGATATCGCATAACTTGCGAAACTAGACCTGCATGGGCCACCACTAAAAATGTGCCACGACCCGCACCCGGTGTAGGGGCACGAGAGCGTAGGTACGTCCAGCCTACGCCGCAGCATCGGTGGTAGAACGCTGTCTGGGTCACAGTAACACTAACTAACTAAACACCTGTCAATGATTTACATCTCCAAATCTCTCAATATAACTCAATCATAATGACTATAAGGCACGATAAAAGATAAAAAAAATAACATAGTTAAACACCATGTCTCAAACATAAAGATAACTCACAGTCTAGCCGTCCAACACAAGTCTCCAATTAAACTTAACATAAGTCTAAACATAAACTGAAATAACCTCCATAAGTCTCAAGCATAAATAAATACTATCTAGATAGCTGTAGGCAATACCTCATCTAGGGGCATGGTCTCCTCTAGGATCTCTGGTGCATAGTCTGCTTCTATACCTGGTCCGTAGTGCATGGTACAGAAATCCTCAAGATTCTCTGGAAAAAATATCCAGTCAGGATTGGAACGAAAATACACCTCTAACAGCAGTTCCACATATATTGATAAAAACTATAACACAGTGTAAAGAAATACAAGACAGATATGAAATAACTGGCGATAAGAAATACTGGAATAAAGGAAATACTGGAATAAAGAAATACTGGAACATCAGCATCAATATGCATCTAACAATGAATAAAAACTACTAGTACACGCAGGAACAATGAACTGGTATATAAGTGTGTACAAGAACAATAACTAGAACAGGTGGAGATACAAGATCAATCTATCAAGATACATATCAAGAACCATCTATCTAAGTGTGTGAAACATCAGTATATCATGCGATCGGCTTGGGACTATATGACTCATTACATGGATTAGCGATCATCCCCAACAGGTCAGGCTAACCAGAATGTAACAGCGATGAGGCATGTAAGGGTAAGGCTGCACCGACGTGAGATATGGGTAAACTAATGCTGCATGTAAGTTGGGTATGATCACATAAACTACCAATATTTCCCTATTTCCCCCAGCTAGCACGATGGATCCCAGTCACGACTCCTCGTGACAGGTCTCGATGATGCCAACTCGTGTAAAGAACAGTGTCAGAGTCATGTACGCTATACAACAAGAATTATAGAGATAATCAACATAATAGAAACTATCAGAGAATGTACTCGCCTAGGGTCCTTAGCTGATAATACCTCTGTCCGGGTTCCAAGGTATTGTCTGAGTGATCCAACAGTCCTATAGACATATCACATATACAGTATTCATCAGACATTGCTCTAGTACACAATCAACATAATGATCTCAACAGGCTACGCTAGGGGTCACAGGTCGATGTACCTACGGGGTATCCGTGGTCACATTCAAGACATCTAGCACATATAATACATAGTACATACTATGACTAACGTATCTCATAATACTAATTAATTACAATAGATATATGTATATACATACTTAATAGTGTTTATACTATGCACATATATACATATTTTAAACATGTACTAGGGTGCTCGTACAATACGTATATTTTATGCTAATTGAGAATTAATACAGGTACATATATATACATATTAACATATTTTAGAGATATATATATATATATACAAGACATATACATATGTATATATGCAATGGAGATATACCATATATATATATGTGTTCCAAAATATGTTTAACACATACTAATACATACGCAAGTATATACATACTATCATATACTAACTACTCTACGGCTAAAATGTGTGAAATACTGCAAGAAATACGTGTATACGTGTACGTGTATATGCATACGAGGGGTTCGAACCTGTATACGTGAAATTAAGGGTTCGATGTCGAGGTTGTCAACAACAGGCCACGGCGGAGTCTCCGGCTGTCGGCAGCGTCGTGTAGTCGGGAAGGTCGACAGCAGGTCGGTGTCTTCGTGCAGTCAGAAAGGTCGACAGCAGGTCGGTGGCTTCGTCGACGAGTTCTGGTCGGTCAAGTGCAGCGGTCGGGGTCGTCGAACTCCGGGCTGAGTCGAGGTGAGGCAGGGCGACGTGTACAGCGGGGATGGCGAGGTCCGGGATGTGCAGGCGAGTGTGGAGGAAGTCGACGTTCAGGTCTCCGGCCGAGGGTGGCGAGTTCTGGTGGGACGACGGGTTCGGGGTACAGCGGGGTCGACAGGTCGGCGGTTCGTCGAACCCGGGCGATCAGCGGACGGGAAGGGTGACGACGTTGGGAGGTGGTGGTGCTGGCGGTGAGTAGTGGTTCAGCGGGGAGGGCTCAGGCCGTCGGGTTGGGCTCCGACGGTCTTCGATCGGGGATGGCCGGACACGGCGACTCAAGGGGGGTCGGGATAAAGATGAATAGGAGAGGGTCGGCTAGGTATCAGGTTTACAGCATATAAAAGAAAAGAAAAGTAAGGAAAATGAGTTTATATATATGAAGGGGGTTTGGTTTGACCTAAAAGTTGACTTTGGTCAAAGCCCTCTTGGAATTGGGCTTCTCATGTAGGTATTTCAATGACTATGATTAAAATGGGTTCCAAATCAATGGCTAGGATTGCATTTGGTTCAAAATTTGGAGGGCTATGGTTCGAGGAGGTTGGTGTTCAATTACACACTCCCAAAAAATCATAGAAAAATATAAATGAGGGGAAAAATAGATTTTATTCACGTGTCGTGTCCAATGGGATGGATACCTCAATGTACTTTTGCACCAAAGTGCCCAATAATAGAAAAATTGCACAAAGAATGATTTTGGTTTTTATTTAATTAAATTTTAAATAGAATTGGTTGCGACGAATGTCGTGCGTCTAAATGAACACGATAAGACATAATTATGAGTCTCACCACGATTAAGATAACAGTCTGGCATGTCTAGGACAAGGGTATGAAATCTGTTGGAAGACAGGGGCTAGTGTAGCGCTCTATTTATCGAACAACGGTAAGGTGCAACGATCAATTAAAATCATAATTATTTAGACATAATTAATTATCATGCAATTATTTATATTTTAATTATGGAAAGAAAAAAATACCCTTAATTTAAAAAGTGAGGGTGACAGACACTCTCGGTGCCGGTGTAACCCGCTCGGTGCATCGCGTCCTGTGGCGATCGCGAACCGTGATCCAAAAACAGGAAAAACAACACCCTGTTTCACCCCGGAACTGAGTACGCCCCGCCAAACGGGACGACTTGGTCACGTGCGGTCTTCACCGATACGTGCGCGTCGTTGATACGGACGTACGGGATTTTGCAGAAGTTGATTCGGATGTGCATGCACACCGGAATCAATGCGTATCCGCGGACACCGTCCCGTATTCGTCCTTTCTGGTTCTCGCTGTAACTTAGTGTACACACGTCGGATCGAAACAAAACTTGCGCCAATGGACTCGTAGAAATACGCTGGTCCTGTGACCCAAGTTTGGTTCGATTCTGAGAACTTTGGCAAAATCGTGTGTCGTGGGCCCCACAGGCTCCACTTGACGGGCGATTTTGTGATCGGTTCATCGGAATCCAAATCTGGAAGTTCTGTTGGGTTCGTATCATCGTTTCTGACCTGTTGACACTAAGTTGGTCGAATTTGGAGACCTTTGACCCTGACACGTTTTTGGTACAAAGCGGCCCACATGTGGACCCCGCCTTAACCCGAAATAGTCATTTTTGCCCTTGTCTCCAAATTGGACCCAAGGACAGGCATTTCTAGCTGATTAATATTTTCTGGATCTAATGGTGTATTTATTTCAGCAATCGGAGTAATGCCTGAAAATTCTACTGAAGTCAGAGCTACAATTGGAGCCGGAAACCCAGGCAAGTGTACCTTGCCAATCTCTGCAATTTTTGCTACTTATTTCCTTGATATATATATTTGTTGTATATGCTTAAACCTAGGACCGAGTGACTTACTTAGCGTCCGATTAATAGTCGGGTGCCAACCCCGTACGCGGTGTTGTGTAACGTCATCTAGACATAGAAATCGTGACCCTTTGCATTCTCGTACTTGCATTATCAAGTACGTTTTACCCAGGACACCTGACACTATTCATGATACAGAATTGTCCTGAGATATTCATGGTAATTCTGTATAGGATACAGTTTTCATGACTTATTCCTTTGCTTAGATATTTTATGACTGGATGCATTAGTTATGATCCTGTATGGCATGGACATGAGACATCGTGGACATGAGATGCATGATTACATTGAGTGGGGAGAGTCACACAAACTACAGGTTGATTATATATTATGTTGGCATCGTAGTCTCCCTTTGACCTAGACAACCACATGATATCACTGCTACCGGCTCCCCGACACAGAGCTTGTAGTAGTTTCAGCTTGAGTTCTAGTGCTGCTCTCATATTGCATATCACTTAGCTGGTTATATATTTGCCCTATTGTTTCATTTATTTGCTGCACTGTATTATCTTTGGCTTGTATTTTTTGTACCTTACTATGTCCCCTGAGGACCTGGATCCGGATTATGTTCCCAGGACTAGCAGACAAGATCGACCCCAAGTACACGGAATATGAGTATTAGCAAGAGCAGAAGCAGGAACAGGAGCAGGCACTGGAGCAGTACCAGATCCAGTAGACGAGTGATCTTTGTGGGTATCTTCTGAGTATATACTATTTCCATACTCAGTACTTTTGTTGATATCTTTATTTTATATCTTGACAGTTGTATCAGACTTGTATCGGGCTTGTTCCCCGATTTATGTACTTGTGACTTGATGATGATGTTTTTCCTTTTGTTGATATTTGATATATTTATTCTGTGGATGAGATTAGTAGACCCTGATTATTGTTGTAATACAGCTTAAGTATGCCCCGA
Source organism: Iris macrosiphon (assembly GCA_036927795.1). Taxonomy (NCBI): domain Eukaryota; kingdom Viridiplantae; phylum Streptophyta; class Magnoliopsida; order Asparagales; family Iridaceae; genus Iris; species Iris macrosiphon. Next base: position 33,192,999 of record JAYESA010000011.1, read on the forward strand.
TGGATCCATTAAATTGGGTTTGTCTATCGGTGTGTGCTGCTGGCCATTGCCACCTGTCTAGTCCCTCGATATTTTGGGACTGGGGCATGACATATAATATGTGCCATTATAGTTAATATTGGTACTATAGGAAGAAGGAGGAGTAGAGAGTATCAGTGATGGTTCCAAGAGTAAGTATCAGAATCAGCATGCCAGTCCTGGATAGTCATAATTTATATAATTGGATAATCTATATAAATAATTAAGTATCGATAAAATTGTATTAAAAATTAATGGAGCATGATATTCAATTTGGTGGTTGATACTTGGGTGTGTCAAGAGTAAAGAAATATATATGCATGAAAGGGTATTAATGAGTGTGCCATGGGTTAAGAAATATCAAGATTGGTAATGAAAGTTATGAAGTGTATTACAGATTAGTGTAACAGTCTGTAAAAGATTTAAGAGAAGATACGTATACATAAATCGAGATATGGAACCATATGTCGCCCTTGAGAGTGAAGTAAAACAAGTATATTATAAAAGGTACAAGTGATCATGAGTTCTAATAAGTGTGATGAGGTAATCTAATAATGAAGTTAGTGTTACCATGCCAAGAGTACTAATGTTTCTATATCAAGGATTAGCCGAGAATGGTGCTAATAACAGTAAGTACTTTGTGTGATGGTAATTAGATTGGTGTATCAGTTAATATGGATAAAAAATTATTGGAAGTGATAGTGCAAGTAATCCGGACAGTACAAATTTTAGTATACAGTTGAGGGTTGTGGACAATTGGTGTATTTGTGTGCACCTTGAGTATTAGAGACTGTGAGTATTTATATGTAAACTTGTGGATTTAAATTTATAATTTGAAGAGTGGAAATAAATTTTAATTTTTAAGAATTTTTGAGGAGTTAAGATTTATATTATTAAAATTTTTGAGGATTCAAATTCAATTCAATAAACATAGTCAAAGTTATAAACATTTTTGGAAGTGATTAAAATTTTATTTCAATGTTTGAATATTTGACTTTTGAGGAAAGTATATACATTTTATTTTAAATTGTTCGAGAAGTTAAATTTCGAGGGTTTTATTTAAGGATAAATTTTATGGTGGGTAAGAAATGTATATTAGTATATGAGTGGTTAATGTGCATGTGTAAGGATCTATTGGCTTGAGAATGCTTGAGATGGCACTACAAACAGACTTGGGTGTCCATCTAGAGTTGTATTAGAAGGAGTAGTACTTAGTATGGTCTATTGTGCTTGGCTTGCACTTGAGTGATAAGAAAAACCAGTATAAAAAATTACAGTAGGTAAAAGAGCTAGCAGTAGGTGTGCTTGTAATAGAAATAGTGGTACCAAGGGATAGAGGTATTAAACTTGGGATGCATCATTAAACCATGGTTGTGTTAGAAGGCTATGTTTTGTTCTTTCCTTCTGTTCTTTTTCTGCCTAATTGATTGTTTGATTGATTTATTAGTACCATAGATGTGTCAATGATCTTCTTGTTAGAATGTAGTTAGTAGTACACTCTGACAGAGATTGCAATACCATGACAAAATAGACCATAACCATGCATATTTTCTCTAGATTGTATGTTATATGACTGTAGGTAGAATTTTCTTAGACCGTGATTATTGATGTTGACCGTAGTAAAGATTAATGAAGAGAATATGACTTAACAAAGAGAGACAAGGTACCTTAAATTTCGAGGATAAACAGTAATTTAAATAAAGAGTCGAGAACTTAATATGGCAGAATTGACGATTTTGTTAGATCATTAATTTTTATAAAGATTATGATATGATTTAATTTATCATTAAAATTTAAGAAATTTAAGAAAATTATCATTATATTTATTTGATTATAAGATATAAAATTAAAAAAATTATATTTTGAATGTTGTATTTGAAGATTTTATAAGTATTACGTTGTTTGAGTATGGTGTGAAAAAAGAAACCGAGGAATAAGATCACTAATGGATTAGTGTTTGAATTCAATTTTTGGGATGAGGATTTAAATTTTATAAATACTCATCTATTGGACTTAAATTAGAGGACTAAGATGATTAATGGATTAGTATTTTTGGATGAGATTTTTTTCTATTTTTATAAATATGTATGGATTGAATTTCAATTAGAGGATTGAATATTAAATTCTTGTATTTCGTTATTAACTTAAAATTTTGGAGAATATTGTGATAAGAATGGAATTTAATTTTATATTTGAAGATTTTCAGGAATATGATATTTATAGGATTTTGAGAAATATTATGAAATAACAATACGGATTAGTTCATGATTATATGGGTTGATGAATTTAAATTTTGATGGTAATAAATGAATAAATAAATAGAACTATTGAGGATCTTAAATTTTGAGGACGAAATTCTTTTAAGGAGGGTAGACTTGTCACCCCCATATTTCAGATTAGGGGTATTTTTATCTTTTCATAATTAATGTGTAAATAATTTACATGATATTTAATTATATTTAAATTACCTTAATTTTATTTAATTGTTGTGCCTTACCGTTGCTTCGATATTTGGAGCGCTACCCTAGCTTTTGCCTTCTAACAAATTTTATACCCTTGTCCTAGACGTGCCAGTCTTTTATTGTGATCCTTGTGTAACTCATAACTATGCCTTGATGTACTTCATTTTAGTCGAACGACATTCGTCGCAATCGACTATATTTAATTCTTTATAAATCTAACTTTGTATCCTTGTGTGTTCCAATCGAAATTGGAGACACAATCTTGACCCATTTTGAGCAACCCAAATTAGGGTAATATTCTATTCTGAGACTACTTCATTCATGACACTTGTGTCCCACTTAATTTTAGTCTCTTGTACTTCTAATAAATTTTAGAACACCACTTGCATTTATTTTAATTAGTTAAAACCATAAATCCTACTTTGTGCAATTTACCAATTATTGGGCACTTTTATGCAAAAGTGCATTAAGGTGTCCACCCCGTTGGACACAACCCTTGAAGAAAACTATTTCTCCTTCATGTGAATTTTTCCATAATTTTTGGGAGTATGTAATTGAACACCAACCTCCTTAAACCATAGCCCTCCAAACTTTGAACCCAATGGAATCCTAGCCTTTCATTTTGAATCCATTTGAATCCTAGCCTTTGAAATATATCAATGACAAGCCCCTTTTCCAAGGGTTTGACCAAGCCCTAATTTTAGGTCAACCCAAAGCATTGTACTTATACATAAATATCCTTTACTTTTCTTTTTTCCTTTTCTCTTTTTCCAAACCTAAAACCACAGCCGATCTTCTTCATCCCCTTCTCTGTTCCCATCAACCCCCATCATTCGATCGTCGGAGCTCCCGCCGGACAACCCCTCACCGAGCCACTCGACCGGAGACACTGCCATCACCGCCTCCATCCCGCACCCTGTCGACCCCGCTGCACCCAGAAGCCGTCGACCCACATGAACTCGCCACCTTCGCCTGAAGCCGACGACGGCCACGACCCCGCCGGAGCATCCCTTCCTATCGAACCACCCACCGGAGTTCGACCGGACCGACCGCCTCCAGCAGTCGCTATTCTCGCTGATCCGCCTCGCCGTGCAGCCCGCTGTCCTCTTCCCGCTCGCTTGGAGCTCGACCCCGCCGGCCTCGCCAACCCGCCGTGAAGCCGCTATTGACGACCGGAACCGCGGTCACGTTCTCCTCCAGACCCGCCCTCCTCGTCGACGGGATCTCCTTCCTCCACCCTCGACGAACGGAGCCTCAACCCGAACTGCCTGAAGCTGATCTTGACCCCGTCGGAGACCGAAGCAGTCGTTCCCTCTCAACCCCGCGGCCACCCGAACTCGCCGGAGACTCCTTCGTCCTCCTCCCTTCGACTGAACCGCCACCCTCTTCTCTCCTCCACTCGGATCTCCTCCTCTCTTCCCTGCCTCCTCCTCTTTAATCACCACTATCATCATCATAACCACCACCCCCATTATCACCTCGACCTCCTTCCCTCAACCCCTACTCCGGCCACTGTTCCCAGCCACCACCACCGTCCAACAGCTCTTTCCCTCGCTGTTCTTCCCTCAACGAACTCTATACCACCACCGCCATCATCATCACCTCCATAACCACCATCATCATCATCATCTCAATAATCACCAACACCATCACCTTAATCGTCATCGTCATCATCGTTATCAATATCGTCGTCAACGTCGTCGTCATCATCGTCATCGCCGCTCTCGTGCACGTGCACGCCGAGACCAAGGTGAGGAGTATTTCCTCTTGTGAATTGTTGTGTATGCATACGTACACGTATGCGTATATTGTTATAGTATATGTATTTAGTATATGTTAATATACAATTGGTATATATACGTATAGTATATGTATTCCCTAGTATATGTTTAATATGTATATAATTGGTATGTATATGTATACATACATACATATATATATATATATATTATAAATTCAATTAGTGTATATATATATTATATATATATTTAATTGATATATATATATAAATTGTAAGTATTAATGATATATGCTAGTTAAGAATATGTATAATTATATATGTACTAGGTGACCCAAGTGTAATTACAGATATTCCGTATTTACATTGACCTGTGACCATTTGAATTATTAGAAGACTATCATGATGTGCACTGACGTACTGGCGAGACCCATATCATTTTGACTCTCTGTTTTGCACAGCAATTACAAATATGGCACCCGCGTAATTAGACGCGCACTTGACCCTAGTTGACCAGTGTCATACCTAGCGTAGCTCCTGAGTTCAATGTATTTATGATTGTGTGTTAGTGTAGCGACTGATGCAATATTATTATTAAATAATATCTATAGGATTGTTGGATTGTCAGACAAGACATCGGAATCAGGTTATTGGTATTGCCAGCAACAGGACCCCAGGCGAGTACATTCTCTGATAATTTCTGTTATTTGATAATTTTTATAATTTCAGTATTTAGAAATCTTTCATCTGATTCTTGACACTGTGCTACACGAACTAGTATATAGATTAGATCTGCAGTCATGAGATGTTATATTGGTTATCGTATTGACATTGTACACGACATTGATATTAGATATTGATATTAGACATTGTACATGATATATTGGATATTGATCATGTATCTTGACGTGTCATGGTTGGATCCATAGTACTATTGGGGGCGGGAAAATTGCTAGTGAGAGATATGATCAAATACCTATCGTACAAGTATAAAATCATGTTAGTGTTAATCATACACCTCACTTATGATTAACCAGGCATATAGCTCTCGTACAATTTCCCAAGCCGATTACATTTCGAAACTACTATTTCAAACACTTAGAATAGTTACAGTTCTCTATTTTAGTTTATATACTACATCACCCGTATATGATATTATACCTCTTCCTTTTCATTTCATATATGCACTGACTGTACCATATTGCCTATATTGCCTGTCTCTTTATTTTGCCATTGTATTTATTTATTGTCTTCTCTCATTATATAACATCATCTATTTATTGTTTTATAGTCCTAACCAATTAACTGGAACTGTTATTTGAGATATACTTTGCTCCAATCCTGACTGGATATTTTTCCAGACTGTGACATAGAGGACTTATTTTCGACATACTTGGAGATATGGGTGTTATTAATTGCAGGTTAGACTATTTATTGTTGTTTAGACTTGTCTTGTATTTTATTTATTTTCTTCGATATCTCATCGTGCTTTAGTTTATGTGATTGAGTATTTTTAGATTATATTGTGATATTCGTGTCTCCTTATGGAGTTGGATATTCGTGAGAGATTGATTAGATAGAGTATTGACCTAGACAACGTTCTATCGCCGATGCTGCGGCGTAAGCTGGACGTACCCACGTACTCATGCCCAAATTTTGGGTGCAGGTCGTGACACAAACATCACTTAATAAATACCTATATGTAGGTACACACACACACACACACACACACACACACACACACATATATATATATATATATATATGTAAGTATACATATATATCATAACTATACACACATAGCTACATATATCAATATACATCTCAATATATATATATATATATATATATATATATATATATATATATATATATATATATATATATATATATATATATATATATATATATATATAACATAACAACTTATGGGTACATAACTACCTATGTTTGTATATAACCACACTACACATATATGTATATATATACACACATTATTAAGTACACATTTATAATAACATTATATATACATACATATATGAATAAATAGGATACCAATAGTTATGAACAATGAAAATTGGATCTAGAAATACAATACAACAAACACGTGGAGTGCATCGCACTCATATCATACTAGATCTATGATACGCTTGCGATACGAGTCCACCACACAACCAAACGTACCCCGAAGGACACGAGAAAATCTAAATTACTATATATGAATAATACAAAGATTCAAACACACATCTACGTGTCCGTGTCAAAATATTACATGCACATAGCCCCGTGTCGGAGGAAAACCCTCCAAATCTACACATATCACCAAATTATTGGGATACGACCTACACGTATCCAATTATGGACATAAAACTAGCTACAAACAACCAAACACATGTTAAATTGATCTATATGACCAATTGACAAATACAACAAGTGTCAATCTCAGAATTTTTCCAAAATTGTCACAAAAGCACCATAACTTTCTCCATAGGCCTCCTATGAACTCAATTCCAATTCCAATTCCTATGGGTAGCCTATGCATATTCGGTAGTTTCTCATGGTTAAATCTTAGATTTAGAACTTAATTAAAGAGAAAAAAATTAAATTATACCTATTGGGAGATGGATTCCCAAAGCAACCTCCAAATTTGATGAAATTGGCCTCCAACTTGTAGATCCTTGCTCCTCTTTGTAGATCCTTGCTTCCTCCTTCTAGATCCTTGCTCTACTAGCCTCCAATGGTGATTTAGAAAGAAAATAAGATAAAATTTGGTAGAAAATTGATGTAGGAATGAAGGAATTTGGTTGAAAAAAATTTCTGTATCTAGTTTTGAAATAAAAAGATGAGAGAGAAACTTTTCCCCCTCTTTATAATGGCCGACCCCCTTGTCCCTTCCTCAAGCTACTATGTAATATCCATTATACCCCTTGCGGCCTTTCATGAAGAAATAAATAAGGAGTAAAGGTTATAGTCTAATGGTTTAATTAAATTAATCATCCTCCTAATCAATGGACTTCTAATTGGGCTCAATTCTAACTAGTAATAAATGTTGGTCCATGGATCTAATCTAAACTAGTTAGGTCTAATAACACAAGTCTAAAATAATAATCTAACATCTAACAATAATTAAATAATACAACAAATAATTATTCAACATGCACAATATTTAATTAATTATAAAATTACCAAAATACCCTTTTCTAGAAAATATGGTAGTGACTGGGTTCTATTTCTCATGTTGTCCCTTGCCCTTTTTCCCATTACAGTCGCCATCGTGGCTATGATATGTATGACCATGCCCCTACCGACAACATCGAACTTATGATCCGTTCTTCCATTTTTCTTGTTTAGTGTCACACCCAATTCCAGATTTTGTATTTCTTGAATTTTTAGAATTTATTTTTTTCTGATAATATATTCTTGCTGTATTTCTCAATGTTGCTTCATGTCATTTTATTTATTATTATTTTCTTATTGTTGAGAGAGACTACCTGAGACCAGTAGAATATTTATTGGCATTGCCATAGACCTGGTTTAGGATCTGCATGTAGAATGGATACCTGGTTCGGCTTATTTGATTGAACCCACGACTAAACCATCTTTCTCTCCTCTTAGTATATATATGAGTATTTCTCTCTCCTCAATCATTTTCTTATTTTACTCTTTTTGCTTCCTTCTTCCTCCTCCCCTTCAAGCTCCCTCTAGCTAAACCCTAACCCTAGGGAGAAGTTGCTGTGACTTGGACCATGAGAGGTAGAGGCTAGGAGCCACCCAAGGCAAGTACATCTTGCTCAATGGTGAAGTCTTAATTTTTGGATTTTTTATATAAATGTTGTTTTAAAAATATATTTGACAAAAAATGTTCTCTTTGAATTACTGATCATATTTAGTTCTTGGAGTTTTAAATTTTGATGTATATATTTGCGTAGATCTGAGTTTTAACTTAGAATTTTATATGGATTATATGAGTTTTTTCTTAGTTTAATCTATTAAAACTTATTATTTTATAAAACTAGCTGTTCTATTTGATGGATCTTTCAATTTTGAGCATTTTGGCTTTTGAATCGCTTAATTTGGAGTTAAATTAAAAAATTTATGGCCAAAACAAATTATGGAGCTTCGTTCTCGGACCTGTTTGGCATGGACGATGAACAGTGCTGCGCAGCAGTGCGCCACACATGGATTTTTATGCCGCATCAATGTGCCATGCATGAAGTTTCATGCTACAGCAATGAGCTGCGTATTGATGCGTTGTGCATCACTTTTTTATCGCGCACAATGCACCGCGCATGGAGTTTCATGCCGCAGCAGTGCGTCACGCATGAAGTTTCATGCCGCAGAAGTGTGTCGTGTGCATCCCACCCTCGCCGCACAGTGCTCCGCACATGGATTTTCTTTCCTCAACAGTGCACGACGTACAGAATTCACGCCGCGCACTGCGCGCATAATGACTCGAATGGCTATTTTTGCCTATTTAAGCTATTTTCTAGCTAGAATCTTGCAAAACTTAAAACAAGAAAATTGTAGATCTCTGTTTTCCCTTTCCAATTTTTTTAAATTATCTTATTTAGAGTTCATATATGAGAGTTATCCTCAATTTACTGTATTGTATCATTTTTTAATGCATAAACTGTTTTAGTCCAGTTGAGTATTGGAGCATAGTTGGACGTTGTGCTTCCCTATATTAACACATAATTTTGATTCTCATGACATCGTGAAAATATTTTTATATGATAATTTATTACATTTTTGGCATCGGACAATCGAGTGTGAGTATTGTCCCATGTATCGCGTATCGCGGATACGATAACTCATGAAAAGCTCATACTCGTGACTTGTCATTTTAGGAATTTCTCAAGTGTCCATGACTCTAGAACTTGAAATAATTTAGAAATAATTAAACATGATAAGATTTACCTAGATCATTGGGAGGGAAAAATATTGTGCTACTGGCTACCCCGATCTCCAAGGGCCCCATGCAGCATGGTATGACCTTGCTAGGCAAGGGCTCCATGACTGACCAAGTTTACGCGTGCTGCGGCATATTACAAGACAAGTTTATATTTATAAGACAAGTTTATGATTCATAAGTTTAAGTTTATGTTCACAAGCTTTAATTTATGCTTACAAGCTTAAATTTCTATTTATGACAAGTAACAAGTTCTGTTGTAGTATTGTTGAATGTGCATTTAAGTTTACTCCACAAGCGTACCCTTGGCCATCCGGGTTGACTGCAGTATCGACGGTAGCAATATTCTTAATATATATATTTAGTAATTAAAGCCTGTGTCAACCCTAGCTAGTTAATTATAGCAAGCCGTAGAGCTGTTTGGCCGTACGATGAATGATGTTACTTTTATTATAGCTCGCTCTTATAGTTTTTTTTCTTTTGCCGCGTAGTTAGGGTACTAAGTTCTGCTCGGGTGAAGGTCCGCAACCCCGGTCATTATTTGGTTTAAGGGTTGTGGTCCCGATCTAGAGTAGTTCCTATGCTCTCTTATCGCTCGTCGCCTTTCTTTCCTTATAGCACTTGTTATTAGTTCTTTCAGGATTTTATTTTAAGATAAGTACATTGGTATCGTACAAGTCTCAATCTGTATTTATTCTTTTATGTCTCTTTTCTGCTAATGTTGTGATAAGTTTTGTCTATCACCTTGAGCTCATTTGTGGTACTTGTTGCTTGGAGTTCTGACCCCACTGGTTTTGTATGGCCAGATTATCCCAAGGAGAACCAGGACCCACCTTACTTCTAGCATGATGGCTCGCACTACTACGTGTCATGTCTCGATCTTCAGCGGGAATTGGATGTCTCCGCTAGGCGCAAATCACCGCGCCAGCGCTCTGCGTGACGATCGTTTCCATCGGGATATGATATTGTGCGAGCCTAAGATTGTGCCTGCACAAGGCAATATCGTTAAAGTTGTGGCTATCATCGAATCGATCGAGTATGCAGCGGAGGGACAGTGTTGCAAACAATAATCCATCTGAGTATACGGGGCAAAGATCAAGGCATGAGGTTCTCTGAATGTAATGGAATCATTTCATACATTATGCCCCTCTATAAAAAAGTAACTCAAAGCAATCGATACGGCTAAAGGCATCAAAACCAGATTTTTGGGTCCTGGGGATGAGGCATGGCTATCGCTTCCTCGGACGATCCAGCACCTGTGAACAAACAAACTATTGGTGTGTCAGCACTTTGGAGAAAGCACTGGTGAGTATAAAATAAACGAACAGAAGTAACATTCACTAAAACCAACACTAAGTAATTATGTTATAAAATATTATATTACTAGTGATCTTTCTATTTTTACCTAGGTTTGTTACATGCCGTACAGGAACAGAGTCATATTACTTCTTTACGAAAACATCTTTGAGAATAGAGTTCATGTTTGATTCAATCAAGCACACAAGGCAAGCCAATTATTCTACTATCAAGGTTTGCACATCGTGTCTTGTGAGCTATACCCAAAGACTCTAGGGACAATGCACCATCTAGGAACTACCCTTCTATCATGCAAACAAGATGAACTATCTATATGCTTTTGGTCCCCGAGAAACTCAGGATCAATAGCGGTAATCCATCTAACCAATGAATCTTTTATCTGATATTATTAGCAGCCGTGACTCATGGTTTCTCTTCATTAACATTATAGCAGCCGGGACCAAGGTTCAGATCTTCACTAATAGCCATTGTTCGATCGATGCGAATGCATGAAACACTATCAGATAAACTCTATGATATAGATGAAATAAACTAGCAGACCATCTATCTCTTCTCTTCTATCTCTAATGCGGACTGGCCGCTATCTTTGAATCAAGTTTAAGCACGAAGTAGTTCTATCAAAACATAAGCGATATGGAGACAAGTTCAAGCAATCTCTTACTCTTTCTTATTAGTATAGTAATGGTTCTCTATTAACAAGCATTCAAGTTCAAGCTAAGCATACAGTTCTATTATTCATGTAACAGAAACGATAATCTTCTTAGCAACAAGCATTGTAAAATTCAGATTTATTATTAAGGCGTGCAAGAATCAGAGAACAAAGTTTTGTCCACTCACTTAGATCAACCGTCTTGTGGTTCGATCAAGAAATCTCCGAGAAGGCTTTCGCTTGTGCAAGAAAAGCAATATCACTTATACATAGTGCTTACACAGAGCAGGGAACTACACTATGGTCGAAGCTCGCGAGTGGGTTTTCTTTTTCTACCCCTCACCTTGATTATTTTATTTTGTGGTATTTTAGCAAGAGGCAGTGTTAGCCCCTTATTTTGAGATCACTTCTCTGACTTCGGTCAACATGATGTATATATTAGACCATGGCTGGTATATTTGATCATGTATAATTATACTCTGCTAGTGCAGCATTTTGTATTCACTAGCTTCATGATCATATGTGGTATATAATTTGGGACATCTTTTTACTTTCATATATGATATACTCTTGTACTTGTGTTATTGGATTGAGATACGAGAATTTGTCGGCCTTATGAATGACGTCATAGCATGATAGAGTTCACCCATATGTCTTCTAGACAACCTTAACACATTATGGATTACTTCGGTATTATGCAAGGTGCGGTTGGCCATGTCAGTCCTCGTATTTACCTAATATTCTGGGAGCGAGACGTGACAAAGTTTTATATGGTGGCCCATGCAGGTCCAATTTTTAGACTTGTGAGAGGACTTATCTTGTTAGAATCTCAATCCTCTATTTTTCTTTGATTCAACTCTACTTGTAATAAGTACTTCTCAAGTGGTCCAACTCTGCTAATAGTTTTAGCAAGGACAATAACAGACCAACACTACTATTTGCCAGGGAGTTAGAGTAGCACTCGATAATAGTGGGCGTTATACTCATAACTCGGTGACCAATGTTAGTCGCATGCTCCCAACCAAGTTTCTCGGCACGAAAGATACAATTTCAGCAGATTTTTGGCTCCAAGACTTTGAGGCCATCCTGGATGCAACCAAGACCCCAGATAATGAGAAGGTAGCATTTATGAAGTTATAACTACTAGATCTTGCCCAAGATTGGTGGATATCACAAGAAATGATGCTTTTGAAGCCCATTGACTGACATACGTTCAAGGAGCGCTTTCAAGAGAAGTATTTCCACAAAACTGCCAAGTTCCAGCTCCAACACCAGTTCATTAACCTCCGTCAGAACACAAGATTGGTCGACCAGTATGCGATCGAGTTTTGCTGACTTAGCCGATTTACTCCTCATATGGTAGCTTTCGAAGAGGACCAAGCCAAGAGATTTGAGCAAGGATTACATCTTAAGCTTAAACAGTTTACGGTGGGTCATAATTAAACCACATATTATGCAGTACTAAGGGCAGCTAGGTCCCAAGAACTTGTCGGCCAGAGATTAGTAGCAAGGACCAGAGGCCAGAAGAGGTCACACTCATCCATGGGAGGCATCAGTATTCAGTCATCACCTTCTGCACCAACAGTCAGAACTCCTCGCCCGCCAGCACCTTCAACCTCCACAGTAACCTCAGTACAATCTACCAGGCAGTTTGTATCAGCAGGATACAGAATTGCGGTAAGCCAGGGCACACCAGAGATCAGTGTAGGAGAACCAATGGCCAGTGTCTCAGATGTAGGGCATCTGACCATATGCTTGGTTCATGCCTGCTTCTGTATCCGGAGACTTCTTCAGTTCGACAGTTACCAGCTTTGCCTCAGGTAGGGATTGAAGGCCCGTGAGAACCAGCATTAGCAGTTCGACCATTAGCCCAACGTCCTCTCCCGACATAGATCCAGCAGTTCCAGAAGCAACGTTCGATGCAGTATGCGCAAGTCCAGCAAGACCAACCAGCAAGACAGAACCAGCCGCAAGTTATAGCCACAGTCCCTAGACGTTGGCCTGATAAGATATTTGGCAACCTAGAGCTGTTGATAGCCGAAGGTGCTACAATTATGGGTGAGATTTTGAGCTCTCTTTAGCTTATCTTATTCTTGGGTTCTTGTCAAACGATCTCGTATTCTGACGCGTTTAAAATAAGATAGTCATTTTGATCCTTTCGTTGAGCAAAGACAAGTTTTCGTCCTACTCTGTCGCCCTCGTATCTCGTGGAATGTGATATCTATCATATGAACCACTGCGAAGGTACTTCCTGGATCAGAGACATATTCTTGATAAGATCGTTGGTACCGACTTACCTCAAGGCTTGGCTCTTGTCTATTTGTGTGAGTCAGCATAGGCAAGCGATAACGAGTTCCTATTTGACTGACTTAGGGGTATATGTATCCATATGCCTCCATTTTCCTGTGTGTTTCTTTGTGCATTTATTAGTTACTTTTGCAGTTATCTTTTATTTCAATTACTTGCTTAGTATGATCCCTTGATTGTGGCATGTAATTTCCTGAGCTTTCTCATGTGTTCCAGCTCGACTAGCCTTAGGAAAATTCTAAGGACAATTTTTTTAAGGAGGGTAGAGATGTCACACCTGATTTCGAATTTGGTATTTCTTGAGTTTTTAAAATTTAATTTTTTCTGATAATATATTTTTGCTGTATTTTTCAGTGTTGGTTCCTGTCAAATTTTTTTTGTTATTGAGAGAGACTACCTGAGACCAGTTGAATATCCATTGGCAAAATATCGGGGCTTTTTTTTCCATCTTATGTCATTCACTTTATTCTTGATCGACATTCCTTGGTCTTTCAATGGTTGAGATTAGTGGTGGTGCATTTATTGATGTGCTAACAGACTATCGATTGTCGTGCTATAGACCCGGTTTAGGATCTGTATGTAGAATGGACACCTGGTTCGCTTATTTGATTGAACCCAGGACTAAACCATCTCTCTCCTCTTAGTATATGTATGTGTATTTCTCTCTCCTCACTCATTTTCTCATTTCACTCTTCTTGCTTCCTTCTTCCTCCTCCCCTTCAAGCTCCCTTTAGCCAAACCCTAACCCTAGGGAGAAGTTGTTGTGACTTGGACCGTGAGAGATAGATGCTAGGAGCAACCCAAGACAAGTACATCTTTCTCAATGGTAAAGCCTTAATTTTTGTATTTTTTATATAAATGTTGAGAAATTTTTTTCTTTGAGTTTCTGATTATATTACTTCTTGGAGTTTTGAATTTTGATGTATAGATTTGCGTAGATCTGAGTTTTAACTTAGGATTTTATATGGGTTTTATGAGTTTTCTCTTGGTTTGATATATTAAAACTTATTTTTTTCTGAAACTAGTTATTTTATTTGATGGAGCTTTCAATTTCTAGAATTTTGGCTTTTGAATCACTTAATTTGGAGTTAAATTAAAGTTTTTTTGGCCAAAACAAATTATGGAGCTTCGTTCTCGGACCTGTCCGGCAGGGACGATGAACAATATCGTGTAGCAGTACGCCGCACATAAATTTTCATGCCGCAGTAGTTTGCCACACATGAATTTTCATGCCACAACAATGAGCCACGTATTGATGCGCCGTGCATCACTTTTTTGCCGCGCACAATGTGTCGCGCATAGAGTTTCATGCCGCAGCAGTGCGCTGCGCATAAAGTTTCATGCCATATTAGTGCGCCGCATGCATCAGACCTTTGCCATGCATATCACTTCCTTGCCGTGCAGTGCGCTGCACATGGATTTTCTTGCCGCAACAGTGCGCCGCATACAGAATTCATGTTGCGCACTGCGCACATAATAATCCGAATGCCTGTTTTTGCCTATTTAAGCTATTTTCTAGCTAGAATCTTGCAAAACTCAAAACATGAAAGTTGTAGGTCTCTATTTTTCCTTTCTAAATCTTTTAAATCACCTCATTTGGAGTTCATATGTGAGAGTTATCCTCAATTTACTATATTGTATTATTTTTCTAATGCATAAACTATTTTAGCCCAGTTGAGTATTGGAGCATAGTTGGATGTTGTGCTTCCCGATATTAATACGTAATTTTGATCCTCATGATACCGTAGAAATATTTTGTATGATAATTTATTATATTTTTGGCATCGGACAATTGAGTGTGAGTATTGTCCCATGTATAGCGTGTCGCGGATACAATAACTCATGAAAAGCTCGTACTCGTGACTCATCATTCTAGGAAGTTCTCAAGTGTCCATGACTCGAGAACTTAAAATAATTTAGAAATGATTAAACAAGATAAGATTTACCTAGATCATTGGGAGGAAAAAATATTGCGCTACCGGCTACTCCGATCTCCAAGGGCCCCATGCAGCATGGAATAACCCTGCTAGGCAAGGGCTCCATGACTGACCAAGTTTACGCATGCTGCAGCATACTACAAGACAAGTTTATGTTTACAAGATAAGTTTATGATTCATAAGTTTAATTTTATGTACATAAGCTTTAATTTATGCTTACAAGCTCAAATTTTTGTTTATGACAAGTAACAAGTTCTGTTGTAGTGTTGTTGAATTTGCATTTAAGTTTACTCGACAAGTGTACCCTTAGCCATCCGGGTTGACTGTAGTGTTGGTGGTAGCAATATTCTTATAATATGTATTTAGTAATTAATGCATGTGACAACCCTAGCTAGTTAATTATAGCAAGCCGTAGAGCTGTTTGGCCGTGCGATGAATGTTGTTACTTTCATTATAGCTCGCTCTTCTAGTTTTTTTTCGGCTTGGGGTTAGGGTAAAATTTTTTTCTCTGGTGAAGGTCCGCAACCCCGGTCCTTGTTTGGTTTATGGGTTGCAGTCCCGATCCAGAGTAGTTCCTATGGTCTCTTGCTGCTTGTCGCCTTTCTTTCCTTATAGCACTTGTTATCAGTTCTTCCCATATTTTATTTTAAAACAAGTACACTGGTACCGTACAAGTCTCATTCCATATTTATTCTTATATGTCTCTTTTCTGCTAATGTTTTAATATTTGGTCTATCACCTTGAGCTCCTTTGTGGTACTTGTTGCTTGGGGTTCTAACCCTGCTGGTTTTGTATAGCCAGATTATCCCGAGGAGAACCAAGATCCATCACACTTCCAGCAAGATGGCTCACACCCGTAGGACTGCGGCCGAAGCTCGCTAGTGAGTTTACTTCTTCCAACCCTCGCCTTGATTATTTTATTTTGTGGTATTTCAGCAAGAGGCAGTGTTAGCCCCTTATCTTAAGATCACTTCTCTGACTTCGGTCAACATGATGTATATATTAGACCATTGATGGTATATTTGATCATGTATAATTATAATTTGCTAGTGCAATATTTTATATTCACTAGCTTCATGATTATATGCGGTATGTAATTTAGGACACCTTTTTACTTTCATATATGATATACTCTTGTATTTGTGTTGATGGATTAAGATAGTAGAATTTTTTGGCCTTATCACTGATGTTATAGTATGCTAGAGTTCACCCATATGTCTTCTAGATAACCTTAACACACTGAGGCTTATTTCGGTATTTTACAAGGTACGGTTGGTCATGTCAGTCCTCGTATTTACCAAGTATTATGGGAGCGGTACGTGACAGGGTCTTATATGGTGGCCCATATAGGTCCAATTTTTAGACTTATGGGAGGACTCATCTTGTTAGAATCTCAATCCTCTATTTTCCTTCAATTGAACTCTACTTGTAACATGTACTTATTGCTCTCCTTGAAATACAAGCTTGCTTTACATGATTGTTCCATTCTCGTCCCTTGTTGATATCCTTGTGTCCTTATCCTTCAGGGACACCCCACCTGCTTCTCCTTTCTAGGGTTCCGTTGTACCAATAACTCTAACAGATCCAGTAATAGGCCAGGGCCAAATTCTGCTATTGAACCAAGGGCAAGTGTCAATAGATTTTTATCAGCCGGCTCCGTAAGTCACACATACCCGACCAGGACAATCAGCTCCACCAGTCTTCCCTGAACGACCAGTTCAGCCCACTCCGCCATTTATACCAGTCCAGCCAACCCAAACAATACCACCAGTTCTTCCAGCACAACCAGGGCAGGTAGGCTCGCCGACCATATTAGAGATAATATAATCTATGATGTTGGTACAACAATAACAACAGTAATAACAACTCAAGCTTCAGCTACAAGTGGTCCAACTCTGCCAGCAGTTTCAGCAAGGACAAAAATAGATCAACACTACTCTTTGCCAGGGAGTTAGAGTAGCACTCGATAAAAGTGGACGTTATACACATAACTCGGCGACGAATGCTATTCGTATGCGCCCAACCAAGTTCCTCAGCACGAAAGATACAGTTTCAGCAGATTCTTGGCTCCAGGACTTTGAGGCCATCCTGGATGCAACAAAGACCCTAAATAATGAGAAGGTAGCAGCCATAAAGTTACAACTATCAAAACTTGCCCGAGATTGGTGGGAAGTAGTTCAAGGACTTCCGAAGCCCATTAACTAGCAGATGTTCAAGAAGCGCTTCCAGGAAAAGTATTTCCATATAACTGCCAAGTTCCAGCTCAAGCAGCTGTCACGCTCCACTCCCAGAATACTGGATAAATACGAGGACTGGCATGGCCAACCGCACCTTACAGAATACCGAAGTAAGCCGCAATGTGTTAAGGTTGTCTAAAAGTCAAATGTGTGAACTTTAGCATGCTATGGCGTCAGTCCTAATGCCGACAAATTCTATTATCTCAATCCAGCAACACAAGTAAAAGAATATATTATATATGAAAGTAAAAATACATCCCAAATTATATACCACATATGATCAGGAAGCTAGTGAATACAAAATGCTGAACTAGCAGAGTATAAGTATACATGATCAAATATACCAGCCATGGTTTAATATATACATCATGTTGACCGTAGTCTCAAAAATATAAGGAGCTAACTCTGCCCCTTGCTAAACACCATAAAATAAAGTAATCAAGATGAGGGATGGAAAAAAGAAACTCACTCGCGAGCTTCGGCCGCAGTCCTACGAGTGCGTGTAATCTTGCTGGAAGTGCGATGGATCATGTTTCTCTTTGGGGTAACCTGGCCATGCAAAGACAATGGGGTCAGAACCCCAAGAAAAAAGTACCAAAAAGGAGCTCGAGGTGATAGACCAAACATATCACAACATAAGCAAAAAGAGACATAAAAGGAAATAAATAATGATCGAGACTTGTATGGTACCAATGTACTTGTCTCAAGAATAATACTAGAAGAACTGATAACAAGTACAAAAATAAAAGTAAGGCAACGAGCGACAAGAGAGCATAGGAACTACTCTGGATCGAGACCACAACCCTTAAACTAAACATGGTTTGGGGTTGCAGACCTTCACCCGAGTAGAACTTAGCACCCTAACCACGCGCCGAGAGAAAATAAAACTAGAAGAGTGATCTATAATGAAAGTAACATCATTCATCGTACGACTAAACAGCTTTACGGCTTACTACGATTAACTAGCTAGGGTTGTCACATGCATTAATTACTACATGCATGTTTTAAGAATATTGCTACCACCGACACTGCAGTTAACCCGGATGGCCATGGGTATGCTTGTTTAGTAAACTTAAATGCATATTCAACCATACAATAACATAATTTGTTACTTGTCATAAACATGAATTAAATTTATAAGCATAAACTTAAACTTTTAATCATAAAGTTGCTTTATAAACTTGTCTTGTAAAATAAACTTATATATAAACTTGCTTGTAAGTATCGCAGCATGCGTAAACTTGGTCAGTCATAGATCCCTTGCCTAGCAGGGTTGTTCCATGTTGCATGGGGCCCTTTCCTAGCAGGGTTGTTCCATGCTGCATGGGACCCTTAGAGATCGGGGTAGCCGGTAGCATAATATTTTTCCCTCCCAATGATCTAGGAAATTCTTATCTTGTTTAGTCATTACTAAATTATTTCAAGTTCTCGAGTTGTGGATACTTGAGAACTCCCTAGAATGACGAGTCACTAGTATGAGCTTTTCACGAGTTATCATATTCGCCACATGCGATACATTGGACAATACTCACCCTCAATTGCCTGATGCCAAATGCAATAGATTTTCATACACAATATTTCCATAATTTCTTGAGGATTATGAACTTGCACATAAACTGGTCTGGTAATATAAACTTGTATCAACATAAGGAAGTATACATCAATAATTACTAAAAAAACTATCAAACGAACATAATTAAAATAAACACAAAATGTACACAAGGATTTCTGGCTGTATGCGCCACTGGCCGCATGGACTTACTGGCCGCATGCACCCACTGGCCGCACACTCCAGGCAGAGTCCACTCTTCGTGACAAGTGCTAAGTGATGGGTCATAAATGCGTGTCAGAGAAGTGACTAAAAATGATTGATGTGACATGCCATGAATGCGTGTCAGAGAAAAGACAAAAGCATAAAAAGAGTGCATGAAAAGGACGTGCAGGAAAAGACACACATGTCCCTTCTAAGTCAAATGACAGATGGGCCGCATTGGCTTTTGATCGTATGGACAACTGGCCACATGAGCTTCTGGCCGCATGGACAACTTGCCCTCATGGAAATCTCATGTGTTCAGTGCTCTATGCATTCAGCTTAGGGACACATATGCAGAGACAATCATGCTTCTAATAAGATATGCATTTAACAAGGTATTCAGATTCCTAGATCTGGTTATCTTTGGACAATTATCGTCAAGAAAAAAATCGTCTTCAAGTAAGCAGATATTTCAGAAGTTTGGCGTCATCAGTGCTCTTGGTTTTCTTATGTAATTTTTTACTTTATTTGAGTATAGGACTTGTATAAATTGAGTCACACTGTCATAACCCAAAGTCCACTCAAATAAATCTCGAACCCAACCACTAAATCATCCCACATTAATTCACAAATCCTACCATACTTAAAAACTGAACTCGGCCCGAATTTATGTCGAACTAGGACTGAACTCGGTTACCACTTTGGTATAAAATCAGTACAGTTGTGATATCTTTGATTTCCTGGCCCAACATTCAAAAATTTAAATTAAACTCTATCTGAATTCAGTTTGCCAATACAATATAAATATGATTAGATTTTCACATTCCTACTCACTCATCTTCTCTTAAATCCTTATATCCTATTGTGAGCAAACATCTGAGCCTTAACTTTTTTATCTCCAAGATAAACTCCTAGCCTTCCTAGTGCCAAGTTCGATATCGGTCTAGAAGTCTACAGAGTTGTAAAGATCTTGGTTCATTAAGCCCCTGTGAAGTTGCGAACCTTCAGATCAAAACTCGTGGCGTGTGAAGTTGCGAGACTTCGGATCAAATCTTGTGGTATAAAGAAGTGGCAAGACTTCAGATCAAAGCTTATGATTCACTATTGGTGATCATAGGGGATAAAACTCTGAGCTTGAGTTCTCGGGATTGGACTAGTCCTCTCATAGGAAAACCAGTATACATCTTGGTATTTGCGTTTGCTTTTCTCTCTCTATTTTACTGCTTTACTTCACTATCCTTATATACATTGTTAGTGAGCAACTGCCTCCATTCTGTTAATTTTTAATTAGATAGATTATTCCGCTGCACTCTATTCACCCCCTCTAGAGTTGCTCTACTGTCCTCCAGAGCTGGGCGCCTGGAACTCCTCCATCCCAAAGTAGCATAACTCCATGGAAAAAGCTCCAAAAAAGTCTGAAAATTTGTTTCCTTCATAAAATCTTTATTTTAACTCTAAATCAAGTGAAACAAAAGCCAAATTGCATGAAATAAAATGTTATAACATAACGAATAACTAGTTTTTGAAACCACTAAGTTTTAATAGATCAAAACCAAGGAAAACTCGTAGAACCTATAAAATCCTAAACTTAATAGTCAGATCTACAAAAATCTATACATCAAAATCTAAAACTCCAAGAACTAAATATGATTATCAACTCAAGGAGAACATTTTTTCATTAAATAAAATTTTAAAACAACATATATATAAAAAATCCAAAAATTTATTATTTCTTCATTGAGCAAGATGTACTTGCCTAAGAGTCCAACGACCTCTTCCTAACTAGGTCCGGTGCTAGGGTTCAGCTAGGAAAGGTGCACGGGTGTGAGGGAGAAGGGATCAAGGAAGAAGAAAATAAAAATGAAGAAGAAGAAAGAGAGGATAGAGAAAAGCTCATATATATACTAAGAGGAGAGAAAACATGGTTTAGTCATGGGTTCAGTCAAATGAACTGAACCAAGTATCTATTCTATATGCAGATCATAAATCGAGTCTTTAATGCCAATAGGTATTCTACTGGTATCGGGTAGTCTCTCTCAACAACAAGAAAAAGACAATAAATAAAATAACAGGAACCAACATGAGAAATACAGCAGGAATACATTATTAGGAAAAATTAAATTCTAGAAATTTAAGAAATACCAAATCTGGAATCGGGTGTGATATCTCTACCCTCCTTAGTAAAATTTTGTCCTCAAAATTTTACCAAGGCTAGTCGAGCTGGAACACACGAGAAAGCTCAGGAAATTATAAGTCACTAATCAAAGGATTATACTAAGCAATAACTGAAAATAAAATATAACTAAAAAAGTAACTAATGAATAAATACACAAAGTAACACACAGGAAAAATAGAGTCATATGGGTACATATACCCCTGAGTTAGTCGAATATGAACTTGTTCTCGCTTGCTTATGCTGACTCATACAAATGGACATGAGCCAAGCCTGGAGGTAAGTCTGTTCCAAAGAATATATCGAGGACATGACTCTAATCCAGGATATACCTTCATAGTCGGGACACATGATAGACATCACGTACCATGAGATACAAAGGTAGAAGAGCATGGCAAAAAACTCATCTTTGCTCAACGAAAGGATCAAAATGACTATCATATTTTGAACTGGTCGAAACACGAGATCATTCGTCAGGAACCCAATATTAAGACAAGCTAAAGAGAGCTCAAAAATCTCACCCATAATTGTAGCGCCTTCTCCTAACAACTTCTCTAGGTTGCCAAATGTTTCATCAAGCCATCATCCAAGAGCCGTGGCTCTAACTTGCTGCTGGTTCTGTCTTGCTGTTTGGGCTTACTGGACTTGCGCATACTGCGCCGGACATTGCTGCTGGAACTGCTGAGTCTGCGTCGGGAGAGGACGCTTGGCTAGGGGTCGAACTGCTAACACTGGTCCTCATCGGCCTTGAATTCCTACCCCAGGCGGAGCTGGTAACTGTCGGACCAAAAAAGTCTCTGGGTACAGGATCAGGTATGAACCAAACATGTGGTCAGATGCCCTACATCTGAGATACTGGACATTAACCCTCCTGTACTGATCTTTTGTGTGCTCTGGCTTGCCATAGTGGCTGCACCCTGCTGATACAGACTGCCTGGTAGATTATACTGAGGTCACTGTGGAGGTTGGAGGTGCTGGCGGACGAAGTATTCTGACTGCTGGTGCTAGAGGTGATGACTGAATACTAATGCCTCTCATTGATGAGTGTGACCTCTTCTGGCCTCCGGTATGTGCTACTAATCTCTGGTCAACAAGTTATGGGACCTAGCTACCTTGAGTCCTACATCGTAGGTGGTATAATTATGACCCACAGTAAACTGCTGAAGCTCTAGATGTAACCCTTTCTTAAATCTCTTGGCTCGATCTTTCTCGGAAGCTACCATATGAGGAGCAAATTAGCTAAGTGGAAAAAAATCGGCCGCATACTGGTCGACCGATCTTGTATTCTGGTGGAGGTTGATGAACTGTTGCTGGAGCTGAAACTTGGCGGTTGTATAAAAATACTTATCCTAGAAGCGCTCCTTGAACTTTTGTCAATCAATGGGCTTTAAAAGTGCCATTTCTTGTGCTGCCTACCAATCTCGGGCAAGATCTAATAGTTATAAGTTTACAACTGCTACCTTCTCATCATCTGGGGTGTTGGTTGCATCCAGGATGGCCTCAAAGTCCTGGAGCCAAGAATATGCTAAAACTGCATCTTTCGTCCCGAAGAATTTAGTTGGGCGCATGCGACTAACATTGGTCGTCGAGTTGTGAGTATAACGTCCACTGTTATCGAGTGCTACTCTAACTCCCTGGCAAAGAGTAGTATTGGTTTGTTCTTGTCCTTACTGAAACTGCTGGCAGAGTTGGACCACTTATTGCTAATGCTAAAGTTGTTGTTGCTGTTATTGTTGTACTATCATCATATCTTGGATCATCTCTAACATGGCCTGCGAGCCTGCCTGCCTTAGTTGTACTAGAAGAACTGGTGGTATTGCCTAGGATGGATGGACTGGTATGAATGATGGAGCGGGCTGAACCGGTTGTTCCCGCAAGACTGGTGGAGCTGATTGTGCTGGTCGGACATGCGTGACCTGAGGAGCTGGCTGATGAAAAGCTAATGACGCTTGCCCTTGGTTCTGTGGCAAAATCTGGCCTACTAATATATCTGTTAGAGTTATCGGTGCAACAGAATCCTCAGAAGGATGAACATGTGGGGTGTTCCTGAAGGATAAGGACACAAGAATATCAATAAGGGATGATAATGGAACAATCATGTCAAACAAGTTTGAAGTTTAAGAAAATTGAGAAGTGCATGTTGCTAGTGGAGTTTAATCAAAGATTATAGAGGATTGAGATTCTAACAAGATGAGTCCCCCATCGAGTCTGAAAAATAGACCTGCATGGGCCACCAAGAAAATCTTGTCATGCCGTGCTCCCAGAATACTAGATAAATACGAGGACTGATATGGCCAACCGAACCTTGCAGAATGCCGAATTAAGCCATAATGTATTAAGTTTGTCTAGAAGACAAATGGGTGAACTCTAGCATACTATGACGTCGGTCCTAAGGCCGATAAATCCTATTATCCCAATCCAGTAACACAAGTACAAGAGTATATTATATATGAAAGTAAAAAAGTTATCCCAAATTATATACCACATATAATTATGAAGCTAGTGAATACAAAATATTGTACTAGCAGAGTGTAAATATGCACGATCAAATATACCAGCCATGGTCTAATATATACATCATGTTAACAGTGGTCTCAAAAATATAAGGAGCTAACTCTGCCCCTTGCTAAATACCACAAAATAAAGTAATTAAGACGAGGGGTGGAAAGAGGAAACCCACTCGCGAGCTTCGGCCGTACTCCTTCAAGTGCGAGCAATCTTGCTGGAAGTGCGATTGATCCTGGTTCTCTTTGCAGTAACCTGGACATGCAAAGTCAGTGGGATCAGAACCCCAAGCAACAAGTACCATAAAGAAGCTCGATGTAATAGACCAAGCACATCACAACATAAGCAGAAATAGACATAAAAAAATAAATGTTGATCGAGACTTGTACTGTACCAATATACTTGTCTCAAGAATAATACTAGAAGAACTGATAACAAGTACAAAAATAAAATTAAGGCGACGAGCGACAAGAGAACATAACAACTACTCTGGATCGGGATCACAACCCTTAAACCAAATAAGGACCGGGTTGCAGACCTTCACCCGAGCAGAACTTAGCACCCTAACCATGCGTTGGGAGAAAATAAAACTATAAGAAAGAGCTATAATGAAAGTAACATCATTCATCATACGGCTAAACAGCTCTATGGCTTGCTACGATTAACTAGTTAGGGTTGTCACAGACATTAATTACTACATGCATGTTTTAAGAATATTGCTACTACCGACACTGCGGTTAACCCGGATGGCCATGGGTATGCTTGTCTTGTAAACTTAAATGCACATTCAACCATACAATAACATAACTTATTACTTGTCATAAACAGGAATTAAACTTATAAGCATAAACTTAAACTTGTAATCATAAACTTGCTTTATAAACTTGTCTTGTAACATAAACTTGTATATAAACTTGTCTTGTAAGTGCCGCAGCATGCGTAAACTTGGTTAGTCATGGAGCCCTTGCCTAGCAGGGTTGTTCTATGCTGCATGGGGCCCTTAGAGATTGGGGTAGCTGGTAGCACAATATTCTTCCCTCCCAATGATCTAAAAAATACTTATCTTGTTTAGTCATTACTAAATTATTTCAAGTTCTAGAGTCATGGACACTTGAGAACTCCCTAGAATAACGAGTCAAGAGTATGAGCTTTTCACGAGTTATCGTATTCGCGACACGCGATACATTGGACAATACTCATACTCAATTTCCCAATGCCAAATGCAATAGATTTTTATACACAATATTTCCACGGTGTTGTGAGGATTATGAACTTGCACATAAGCTGGTCTGGTAACATAAACTTGTATCAACATAAGAAAGTACACAGTAATAATCACTAAAAAGAATTATCAAACGAACGTAATTAAAATAAACACAAAATGTACATAAGGATTTCTGGCCGTATGCGCCCTTTGGGCCCATGGACTTACTGGCCGCATGCACCCACTGGCCGCATGCTCCAGGCAGTGACCAATCTTCGGGACAAGTGCTAAGTGATGGGTCATAAAGGCATGTCAGAGAAGTGACTAA
Source organism: Iris macrosiphon (assembly GCA_036927795.1). Lineage (NCBI taxonomy): Eukaryota > Viridiplantae > Streptophyta > Magnoliopsida > Asparagales > Iridaceae > Iris > Iris macrosiphon. The sequence continues at coordinate 33,218,536 of JAYESA010000011.1, forward strand.
AAGTGATTGATGTGACATGCCATGAATGCATGTTAGAGAAAAGATAAAAGCATAAAAAGGGTGCACGAAAAGGACGTACAGGAAAAGACACATATGTCGGCATGGGCTTCTGGCTGCATGGACAACTGGCCGCATGAGCTTTTGGCAGCATGGACAACTTGCCCTCTGGCAAAACTTATGCGTTTAGTTCTCTATGCATTCAGCTTAGGGACGCATATATAGAGACAGTCATGCGTCTAACAAGATAGGCATCATACTAAAAATAGCGCATGAGCTGGGCACATGTAACTCCTCTGTCTCAAAGCAGCACAACTCCATGGGAAAAGCTCAAAAAAATGCGAAAATTTGGTTTCCTTCATAAAATCTTTATTTTAACTCCAAATTAAGTGAAACAAAATTCAAATTTCACGGAATAAAATGCTATAACATAAGGAACAAGTAGTTTTCAAAACCACTAAAATTTAATAGATAAAAACCAAGAAAAACTCGTAAAAATCACAAAAACTCTAAACTTAAAACTCAGATCTACAAAAATCTATACATCAAAATCCAAAATTCTAAGAACTAAATATGATCAGCAACTCAAGGAGAATAGTTTTTTATCAAATACATTTTTTTAAAATAATATATATATATATATAAAGTCTAAAAATTATGACTTTACCATTGAACAAGATGTACTTGCCTAAGAGTCCAACGACCTCTTCCTTGCTAGGTCCGGTGCTAGGGTTCGCCTAGGGAAGGTGCACGAGGGTGAGAAAGAAGGGAGCAAGGAATAAGTAAATGAAAATGAAGAAGAAGAAAGAGAGGAGAGAGAGAAAAGCTCTTATATATATACTAAGAGGAGTGGAAAAATGGTATGGTCATGGGTTCAGTCAAATAAACCGAACCAACTGTCCATTCTACATGCAGATCCTAAACCGAGTCTATGGCAATGTCAATGGGTATTCTACTGATCTCGGGTAGTCTATCTCAAAAAAAAATATAATAAATAAAATAACATGAACCAACATAAAAAATATAACATGAATACATTATCAGAAAAAATTAAATTATAAAAATTTAAGAAATACCAAATATAGAATCGAGTGTAATAGCAGAGTTTATCAACCTCCGCCAGAACACAAGATCGGTCGACCAGTATGCGACCAAGTTTTGTCGACTTAGCCGATTTGCTCCTCATATAGTAGCTTTCGAAGAGGACCAAGCCAAAAGATTTGAACAAGGGTTACATCTTGAGCTTCAGCAGTTTACGGTGGGTCATAATTATACCACCTATGATGCAATACTCAGCGCAGCTAGGTCCCAAGAACTTGTCGGCCAGAGATTAGTAGTAAGGACAGGAGGCCAGAAGAGGTCACACTTATCCATGGGAGGCATCAGTATTCAGTCATCACCTCCAGCACCAGCCGTCAGAACTCCTTGCCCGCCAGCACCTCCAACCTCCACAATAACCTCAGTACAATCTACCAGGCAGTCTGTATCAGTAGGATGCAGCCACTACGACAAGCCAAGGTACACCAAAGATCAGTGTATGAGGGCTAACGACCAGTTTATCAGATGTGGAACATCTGACCATATGATTGATTCATGCCCGCTTCTGTATCCAGAGGCTTCTTTTGTCCGACAGTTATCAGCTCTGCCTCGGGCAGTGATTGAGGGCCCGCGAGGACCAGCACTAGCAGTTCAACCACTAGCCCAGCATCCTCTCCTGACACAGACCCAGCAGTTCCAGCAACAACGTCCGGCATAGTATGCCCAAGTCCAGCAAGCCCAACCACTAAGAGAGAACTAGCAACAAGTTAGAGCAACAACCCCTAGACATTAGCCTGACAAAACATTTGGAACATAGAGCAGTTGATAGCCGAAGGTGCTATAATTGTGGATGAGATTTTGAGCTCTCTTTAGCTTGTCTTATTCTTAGGTTCTTGTTGATCGATCTCTTGTTATGACGCATTCGAAATACGATAGTCATTTAGATCCTTTCGTTAAGCAAAGGCGAGTTTTCGTCCTACTCTTCCACCCTCGTATCTTTTGGCGTGTGATATCTATCTTGTGAACCACTGCGAAGGTACATCCTGGATTAGAGTCATGTCCTTGACAAGATTGTTGGTACCGACTTACCTCATGGCTTGGTTCTTGTCCATTTGTGTGAGTCAGCATAGGCAAGCGAGGATGAGTTCCTATTTGACTTACTTAGGGGTATATGTATCCATATGCCTCCATTTTCATGTGTGTTGCTTTGTGTATTTATTCGTTAGTTACTTTTACAATTATCTGTTATTTCAGTTACTTGCTTAGTATAATCCCTTGATTGTGGCATATAATTTTCTGAGCTTTCTCGTGTGTTCCAGCTCGACTAGCCTTGGAGAAATTCCGAGGACGTAATTTTTTAAGGAGGGTAGAGATGTCACACCCGATTTCAGATTTGGTATTTTTTGAATTTATAGAATTTAATTTTTCCTGATAATATATTCTTGTTGTATTTCTCAGTGTTGGTTCCTGTCAAATTTTTTGTTTCTTGTTGTTGAGAGAGACTACCCGAGACTAGTAGAATATCCATTGACATTGTCATAGACCGGTTTAGGATCTGCATATAGAATGGACACCTGATTTTTTTATTTCACTACTCTTGCTTCCTTCTTCCTTCTCCCCTTCAAGCTCCCTCTAGCCAAACCCTAACCCTAGGAAGAAGTTATTTTGACATAGACCATGAGAGATAGAGGCTAGGAGCCGCATAAGCCAAGTACATCTTGCTCAATGGTAAAGCCTTGATTTTTAAATTTTTTATATAAATATTGTTTTAAGAAAAATATTTGATAAAAAATTTCTCTTTGAGTTGTTGATCATATTTAGTTCTTGGAGTTTTAAATTTTGATGTATAAATTTGCATAGATCTGAGTTTTAATTTATATGGATTCCAGGAGTTTTTCCTTGGTTTGATCTATTAAAACTTATTATTTTCTAAAACTAAATATTCTATTTGATGAAACTTTCTATTTCGAGCATTTTGGCTTTTGAATCGCATAATTTGGAGTTAAGTTAAAGTTTTTATGGCCAAAACAAATTATGGAGCTTCGTTTTCGGACCTGTCTGGCAGGGATTATAAACAGTGTCGTGCAACAGTGCGTTGTGCATAGATTTTTATGCCGCATTAGTGCGCCGCACATAAAGTTTTATATCACAGCAATGTGCCGCGCATTGATGCATCGTACATTACTTTCTTGTCGCGTATAGTGCGTCGTATATGGAGTTTTATGCCGCAGCAGTGTGCCACGCATAAAGTTTCATGCCACAGCAGTATGCCGCGCGCATTACTTCCTTGTTGTGCATGAATTTTCTTGCCGCAGCAGTGCGTCGCGCACAGAATTCATGTCACACACTGCGCGTTGCGCGTATAATGACCCGAATGCCTATTTTTGCCTATTTAAGCTATTTTCTAGCTAGTATCTTGCAAAACTCAAAACATAAAAGTTATATATATCTCTGTTTTCCCTTTCTAAATCATTTTTAAACTCCTTATTTGGAGTTCTGTAAGAGTTATCCTTAATTTATTATATTGTATCATTTTTCTAATGCATAAACTATTTTAGCCCAGTTGAGTATTAGAGCATAGTTGGATGTTGTGCTTCCCTATATTAACACGTGATTTTGATCCTCATGACACCGTAGAAATGTTTTTGTATGATAATTCATTGCATTTTTGGCATCAGATAATCGAGTGTGAGTATTGCCCCATATATCGCGTGTCGGGATATGATAACTCGTGAAAAGCTCGTATTTATGACTCGTCATTCTAGGAAGTTCTCAAGTGTCCAAGACTCAAGAACTTAAAATAATTTAGAAATGATTAAACAAGATAATATTTACCTAGATCATTGGGAGGGATGAATATTGCGCTACTAGCTACCCCGATCTCCAAGGGCCCCATGCAGCATGGAATTACCCTGCTAGGCAAGGGCTCCATAACTGACCAAGTTTATGCGTGCTGCGGCACATTACAAGACAATTTTATGTTAAACGACAAGTTTATGATTCACAAGTTTAAGTTTATGTTCACAAGCTTTAGTTTATGCTTACAAGCTCAAATTTTTGTTTATGACAAGTAACAGGTTATGTTGTAGTATTGTTGAATGTGCATATAAGTTTACTCGACAAGCGTACCCTTGGCCATCCGGGTTGACTGCAGTGTCGGTGGAAGCAATATTCTTAAAACATGCATTTTGTAATTAAGGACTGTAAAAATCCTAGCTAGTTAATTATAGCAAGCCATAGAGTTGTTTGGCTGTGCGATGAATGATGTTACTTTCATTATAGCTCATTTTTCTAGTTTTTTTCTTTCGGCGCGTGGTTAGGGTGCTAAGTTCTACTCGGGTGAAGGTCCGCAACCCCGATCCTTATTTGGTTTAAGGGTTGTTGTCACTACCCTATTTTCAGGGCAGGATATTTTTTTATATTTTAATTTGGTAAATTGTGTATTGATCATAAATATTTGTATTAATATTTAATTAGTTGGTTGTATTTATTTTTATTAGTTATTTTAGAGTTTTGGCTAGTCTGGACCCATGTCAGACCCAACCAACACCCTTGTCAGACTTATTTATTGGCTTAGAATAGTTAATTATATTTTAATTAGTTATTTGGAGTGATTATGAATTAGTTAGAGTACATTTGGAACCCTAAACCTAAACCCTATTTTAGCATGACTTAAGAAGGGGCATTTTGGTCATTTCACCAACCCCTAACCCTAAACCTATTTTCTATTTCTACATGGTCGAATCCTCCCCCCATTCATTCTATTCTTCTGCTTCTTTTTCTTCTTCTTCTTCTTCTTCACTCTTCTCTCCATTCTCTTCTTCTTCCTTCTTCCAATTTTTTCTCTCCAAGTAAGTTTCTTCACCCTCTTCTCTTCCTTCATCTATTTTTTCCATTAATGTAAACCGTAACCCTTTGCTTTCTCCTAACCTAGGTGTGTAGAGCTTAGAATTGGTGTTGGAGCTTGGTTTGGAGGCTTGGAGGCTTGGTGTGATAAATTTGGAGATTTTTGGAGACTTTGGCCTTGGAATTCCAACTCCCAAGAGGTAAAACCTAACTTTCCTATTAGTGATTACTCTAATATAGTGTAATTAGTAGTTTAGAACCATCCTAGACCTTAGGGCTACCCATGGAAGGAAGTTAGTACTTGTTTGGTTGTGTTTGGAGACTTTGACATTAGGTTGTGTGTCGATTTTGGATAAAATCTGAGATTGGCCCAATTTTGGATGATGCCCTAGGTTAGACGGACCTAGGTAGATGTGCTTGGGTGTCTTAAGGGTAAGTATGTGTCCCCGTTAGGACACGTGAGGTCGTGTCGCAAAGATTTGGGCATTTCGGGCAATTTGGGGTTTTTTATCGCCGTGGGTTCCACATGCATGTAAAATTTTGCCACAGACCTAGAATCGGAGAGTTAGCATTTTTTTTCTAGGTTTTAGACATCGATTAGAACTCATGAGTAAATTTTTGGTCGATTTCAAGTAGGTTTGGTGTGCGTTTCATGAGGTATCGCGAGCCGCACTCCACGTATTTGTCGAAATGATCAAATGTCCATTTCGACTTGGTTTCTAGTTTCGGGCTTGTGCGTGGGTTGGTTTAGCCTCGGGGAGTGTGTACTAGGGTTTTCGAGTATATATATATATATATATATATATATATATATATATATGTGTGTGTGTGTGTGTGTGTGTGTGTGTGTGTATGTTTATACATACATGTATATATATATTTGTGCGTGTATATATGTATATATATGTATGTAAGTGTGTGTGCGTGTATGTGTTTGTGTGTGTGTATTGGTGTGTGTCGAGAGAGGGTGAGATAGAGAGCTAGAGCGAGAGAGATTTAGATGAGACTAGAGATAATAGGGAGAAAGGAAGAGAGAGTGAGAGATGGAAGAGTGAGATAGGGAATGAGGAAGAGTGAGGTAGATAGTGAGTGAGAGGGAGAGGCGAGCAACAGCAGCTGCAGGCACAGCGACAGCAGGCAACCCAGCGGCAGCAAGCCGCAGCAGCAACGCAGCGGCAACGAGCTACAGCAGCAATGCAGCGGCAGCGAGCTGCAGACCAGCAGCAGCAGCATAGGCAGCAAGTGTAGTAGCAGTGGTAGCGGCAGCTGCCAGCAGCAGCGCATATCAGCAGCAGCAGCTCGCGCTCCGCGGCAGATGCTAGTTAACCCCACCTTTTTTATGTATATATATAGATATATATATATAGATGTTTATATATATATATATATATATATATATATATATATATGTGTGTGTGTGTGTGTGTGTGTGTGTGTGTGTGTGTATACCTATCTATATGTGTATCTACACACACACACACACACACACACACACACACACACACATATATATATATATATATATATATATATATATATATATATATATATATATATATATATAGTTGTAGTTAGGTATTAGATAGTGAGATAAGGTAAGGTAAGTTGAGGTATCGGAGATGATATTAGGGTATAGCCTAATACTAGATTTTATATATATATATATATATATATATATATATATATATATATATATATATATATATATATATTTGCCTATACTAGTATATATAAGTATATATATAGATAGTTAGCTAGTATTAGTAAGGGGTAAGGCTTGAGTATCTCAATACCTTGAGATACTCAAGGTATTGGGCATCGGGACGAGGTATTGGATTTTTACCTAGGATTAAGGTTAGAGTTAATTATATATATATATACATGCTAGTATATATTATAGAGGGTATAGGCGGGGCGTATCGCGTAGGTTGAGATATCGGATATCGAGGGTATCCCAGTATCTCAAGGAGGCGAGTTTGAGGGTTTATTAGCTTAATGACCTAGTTTTGACCTAGAATTTTAGGAGCACCCTAGTTTGACCTAGAGTTAATCGTAGTTGCGCCGGTTGACCGCCAAAGTCAACTTTTGATCTAGATTTGACTTAAAGTTGACTTTTTGGACCCCCAGGTTGACTTTTTGACCCAGATTTCATCTTTTGACCCGTTTGACCTAGAACAACCCTAGAAGCTTATTTTTAGTTATTTTATATCTATTTAATTCTTTAGAAACCTGTTTAACCTTGTTTTTTCACAATAGGTCCTTGCGACGCTAGTTCAGATCGCTAGTTGCTCAGGACGTCAGGCGAGTACATTCCTTGATAGTTTTTATTATCTGATAATTATTATGATTCAGCTTCTAGTATAGTATTATCTAATTTTTCTGGCATAACTCGGACTAGTATTTTTGGATTTATTCACTTACGATACGTATATTGTGGCACCCCGTTTCTCCTATTCGAGGAGCGCGGCTAAGAAATACAAGATGGTATTGTTCGATCGGGATAGATTGAAACAAGAACTCGTTCTCGTTATGGATTTGTTTCTTCAGAATCGATTCCCATATTCAGTGGACCGTGCCACCGGGATCGACTTAGCGGCAAAGTCAGGAGGGACCTCTCCGCTGTTATCTTTTGTTGTCTCAGATTTCGATGTCGCTTGTTGCTTTCGTGCTTTGAGTTGGTTTTTGGATTTGCTTGTGTTTTCTTGAACGGTTTTGATAGATTTTTTATTTTTTATTTTTATTGAACTACACTTCAATTCTGAGATAGGAACGAGAGGAAGAGGTATTAATCAACTGTTCGTGGCAACGCAGGTGAACGAGCAGTAGACGGCTTACGAGCGGAGTCTTGAAGCACCTCTTTCCTTCTTTCTTCCAACCAACTAAGTGAGTGGCTACCATCCCGATTAGCTAGCCCTGCTTCCAAGTCTTCACACCTAAAAATCTTTCATTCTTCTTTGCCCCGATCAGACGATATCAAGTAATAACTAAAAGATGCCAAGATAAAATGGGAATAGACTTGGATTGTATTGCTTGTCAACTAAACTTATGAATGATTATCTCATTGTATGCTAGTTCATCTCAAATATTCTATACTTGCTTCAATTTTAGTTAGAATGTATCTTCTTCTATAATTGTGCTAAGTATGGATCATTTCTTGTATGCGAATAATTGTTCAGGAAGGCTATGCAAAATGAATCGTGCAATACTGCTTGTCTTGTACTCGTGTTGCCTCAACTACATAAACTGTTAACTTAATAATGAACGTTGTTTGATCACGGACAACTTATGCACAAGGTTATTGGTTCCTGCGGACGGTCGTTGGGGCACTGGCACCGATCCAATCCAGACAGAACTTCAAGATAGTCTCTTAAGCGTGTGGAATGGCATGCTTCACCTCGAGTTACTAGCATTGTATACCACTCTCACCCAAGACTATAACCCATCCATTATGGCATCCAGCCAGTGATCCCCTTGTATATATAAACCTGTTGCAATCTAACTTGTGTCTTCGTGGCAGGGAAGGCATTGTAAGTATTGTGCAGGTGGTTCAGATGGGCAGGAAAAAGTCACTGAACGATGACAAGTTCATTTCAGTAAATTCTCTATGCTGCTTACTTGTAAATGAACTAAGGCAAGATAGAAAACCACAAATAATATGCATGCTTCATATAAACAACGTGTTGATTGGTATAGTTGGATTAGCTTGCCTTCATTAGTATATTTTGACATACTGACCCTCGTTGAAACAGGTTTTCTGCACTAAGGAGAACCGAGCGAGGAGCTGAAATCGTCTTCCCGATCCCGTCCACTGTAGGCATGTTCAGATCGTGCCACCCTTGAAGCATTTTGAAGTAGGAGCTTGCAACTATATACACAATGCAGCTCCGTGGAAAAGTCGTCCTCCAGCCCGGAGGTCTTTATCATTTTAAAGTTTAGTAAAGGAATTTAATGTACAGGACTGCTATCTCATTTTGTGTCAATACTTTTGTAAGCCCGTGCGACAAATTAGCTGACTCGTTCAAGAGTTTGTAATAGATGTTCATATATCAATAAAGAGAACTTTTTCATGTTTCAAATTTGTGTTTCAATTTATCTGCGTACTCTGAATATGTACTTATTGTGCAAATATCTCTAGCCTTGTGCGGGCGCAACCCCAGGCCCGTACGACGGTCACGATTCGGGGGACGCCCCAACGATTCTATGGAATCAGGTCGTGACATATATTTCATGTTTTTCGCCTCTATTTCTGGAATCATCTACTGACATCACATCAGGACTCACTATAGGCATCACTCATATTTCTGGCTGGACTCATACTTGATTTGCATGTCGGGTCTTGGATTCACTTATACTAGTCGGGACAGGAAAATACTCGAGTAGACATATACACATTCCCAACTGGAATCACTGGAATCATCTTATCTGGTCTAATCTGGAATGATAGCAGCCGCACACCCAATGTGCGGTGAGCCGTACTTACCCCTAGCCGTTTATATATGGAAACAGGTATTTCAGAGATACGAGTTCATTCTTTCTAGTTTGGACTCTCTTGCATTCTTGACTGGTATCACTTATACTTTCTGGACTGGACTCATTACATTTATTCTTGCTGGACTCACTTTACGTTATTGTGAACATACTTACTCTAAGTTTAGATTTCTTGTATCCTGCAGTTATTACTATCTTGCTTCTGATTTTCATGCATCTTTACCTTTATGCACCAGTTGATATATTTGTATATTTCCTTGTTCATACTTTATTTTCTTCTCTTTGTGCTACTTGCTATAACTGCTTTATAGTTTTTATCATTTAACTAGAACTGCTGTTAGAGGTGTACTTGCTCCAATTCTGAATGGATATATTTTTCAGAGGATCTGGAGGATTGGTGTCCGACGTTTTATGGACCTCAGCCTGTCGATGGTGCAGACAGGGATCCCCTAGTTCATGAGTGATTTTTGGGTTGCTAGCCGGGATCACTAGGACCTCAGTTGTATTTTATTAGCTTTTGGCACCGGATTTGCCCCCGGCTTTTGGTTTGAGACTTTGTATTATATTTGATTCTGGATATTGTTGTATTATTATTATTGTGGTTGCTTTAGTAGTAGTTGTTGTTTAGCTTTGTAGTTGTTAGACTTTCTTGTTATCTTATCATGCTTAGAATCGTGATTGAGTACTTGTGTTATCATTATCATATTGCTCCTCCGTTTGAAGTTGAGATCTTGACAGGTACTTATATTGTTGTGTGATATTATTAGCTAGATAGTAGACCTAGACATCGTTCTACAACCGATGTTGTGGCGTAGGCTGGACATACCCATGACTCATGCCTAATTTTTTGGGTGCGGGTCGTGACAGTTGTGATCCCGATCCAGAATAGTTTCTATGCTCTCTTGCCGCTCGTCGCATTTCTTTCCTTATATCACTTGTTATCAGTTCTTCCAGTATTTTATTTTAAGACAAGTACATTGGTACCATACAAGTCTCGATCCACATTTATTCTTATATATCTCATTTCTGCTAATGTTGTGATAGGTTTTGTCTATCACCTTGAGATCCTTTGTGGTACTTGTTGCTTGGGGTTCTGACTCCACTGGTTTTGTATGGCCAGATTATCCCAAGGAGAACCAGGATCTACTGCACTTCCAGCAAGATGGCTCGCACTCCTAGGACTGCGGTCGAAGCTCGGGAGTAGTTTTTCTTCTTTTACCCCTCGCCTTGATTATTTTATTTTATGGTATTTTAACAAGAGGCAATATTAGCCCCTTATTTTGAGATTTCTTCTTTGACTTCGGTCAACATGATGTATATCTTAGACCATAGATGGTATATTTGATCATGTATAATTATACTCTGCTAGTGCAGTATTTTGTATACACTAGCTTCATGATCGTATGTAGTATATAATTTCGGACACCGTTTTAATTTCATATATGATATACTCTTGTACTTGTATTGGTGGATTGAGACACTATGATTTGTCGGCCTTAGGACGGACGTCATATAATGCTAGAGTTCACCCAAATATCTTCTAGATAACCTTAACATATTACGAGTTACTTCGGTATTCTGCAAGGTGCAGTTGGCCATGTCAGTCCTCATATTTATCCAGTATTCTGGGAGCGGGACATGACATTAAGCCTATAAACAACTAAGCCAAATCATCGATCTATAAAAGAATTGTTTGATTCTTCTTTTCTTCTTTCCTCTAATGGTTGGTGTCAGAGCTATACCACATGCAAGCTCCATCACCATAATCTCACGATTGTTGTCTCCTTCCCTCAATGAGATCTAGTAGATGATTACTTATACGCTGGTGAGGAGGTCAAAAATCTTATGTCAATGTTGGTCAAAGGCTAGGATGTTTTGTTATAAATATTATTGTTCTCATTGGTGTTATAATATTTACATCAATTCCAATGTTCGTTTTATTATAAATGGTATATTTATTGCAACAAAAGTTGCAATAAATACCTTAATTCTTGTAGTTTTTTTGTAGCAAAAGTGGTTACAACACTAGTTACATTAACAAAATCTGTAAGGCATTTCCATTTATATCCAACCAAACAATCATGTATCTTGTGCATATTTCCATTTATAGGCAAACAAAATCTGCAAAGGATTCTCTAAGAGAAGCCTAATGAAACTTTGTGATCCATAAGTTGTTCAACAAATTAAAAACTTTAAAAGAGTAATCATATCTTGTGTAGCAATCCTATCACGATGAGTCTAATATGTCACATCCCAAAATCAGAATACTAGAGAGTAGGGATGAATGTAGGCCAACTACACTATACAAGGCACTCTTAAACATCGTATAATGGTCACAACTATCTAGATAAATAGGAAGACATACTAGCATGCCATGACGTCATTATATGCTCAGACAATCATGTATCTCAATCCACATAAGCAAGTGGCATCAAAAGTACATCACAGAAGTAAAGTAGTAAGGCATCCGAAATACTAACCACTACCAAAATAACACATATTAGCGACGTCAAAAAATGTCGCTAATACGTAAATAAATGTCGCTAAAATTAATTAGCAATATTTTTGCATGGTCGTGTATTTCATGGTCGCTGACAACAAAAATGTCGCTATTTGTCGCTATGACGACGTGTATTTGTGATATGGTGATGTCGCAGATTATTTTGACATTAGCTACATCTAGCGACTTGATTTTGGTAAATTAGCGATGTAACAGTTTATAGCTAAATGTCGCCATATTAGCGACCTTTTGCTACATTAATGCTGACATGGCAAAATTTGCCATGATAGCTTATTAGCGACGTGAAGCGACGTCCATGGTACAGTTTAGCGATGTTTCGATACATGTTAGCGACATAACTTTACGTCACTAAACGTCGCAGAATATTGCAGAACGTCACTAAAATGTAAAAAAAAATAGAATATAGTTTGTAAAATATTTTCCAACAAAACTCTACCTGCAGTTATAAAATTACAGTTTATATAAATAGACCCAGAACAACCATCCGTTGAATTACTTGGATTCGTCGACCCCTTCGGTGGAATACACAATATCGGTAAATTTACATACAATTAATATAAATAATAAACTAAACTCACATAGAAAGAAATCATTAAACTTATATTATACTAAATACGTCCAAAGAAGTAGATGAATGAATTTAAAATAAGTGTCACATGCGTCTCAAAATATAATAAAAAGTATAAAATAAATACATCAAAGATCCAAGAATGGGCCAATACACAACACACTAAAAACTGTCAAAATAAGGACTACTGCTGCTGATCAGGTGGAGCACAACCGTGCATCTGGGATAGAAAGAACTTATATTGCTCCTATGAAAGCATTACCGATGCCGATGGAGGAGACAATACAATCAATGGAGTCTGTGTCGATGCCGACGAACTAGGAGGACGTATCTTCTCTAATACTAGCAGTAGAGCATTGTATGAATCCATGGCAGATGCCAGTCTTGTATTGCTCTAAGTCACTGTATCCTGCATCCTCGCCTGTTGATCGCTCATGGAGACCTGCATTTCCTGTATCGCCATTATGTTGCGCTCTATCGATGTAACAAGCTTATTAACGCTATAGTCAGTCCTTTCACTTAGTGCCTCAACTCTGCGCTCGAGCGTATCCAATTATGCGGTGAGTGTCTCATCATCCTTCTACGACTAAGATTGGGTCTGCTTCGTAATCCTCCACAGCATCTCGTCACGTAGATTAGTAACTTGGAGCGCAACGGTCTCCTCGACTCGGGCTGACTCCTATGTGGGTTGTGGTGACTACATCACAACAAAGGCGCCGTAGGATCCCATACCGTAGTACATACCACTCTAAAAGCCAGCAACAACGATCATCCAGAGCTCGTCCGCCGACGGAGCTGAAGAGGGCTACGAGGAAGTACCAGCCCCTTCCTCTGCCGGTGCACTAGCAATCGCCCGCTCACGTAGCCTAAGATACATATTATAGAAAAGTAGTTGCTTAAGTCTAAGGTACTTATTACTAACTAAAATCTATTTGCATATTTTCTAAGTTATATTAAAATTAATACAAGGTAGTAAAATGTACATAAGTCTGGCGGCCCTCTCATCGATGAGCTTAATGCCCTTTTGATAGGTAGCCAGGAAGTCAGTCACCATATTGGCTTCCTCACCCCTCCGTGCATGTTAAAAATATAATATTTATTATTAAAATTGAATATTTTATCCTAATTTTATAAAAATAACCTATATTCAATATAATATATACCAGACGACAAATTTTTTTGTCATTATAATCGAGCCACCATACCACTTTTCTGCCCTCGAACTAGCCGCCTTCGCCTTTTCTGACCTTTCCTTGTACCTGGGATCATCGAATCTAGACATCATCCCAGTCCATTGCTCAAGCGTGATCCATCCTTGGATCGATTTTCTAAAGCGATGATGAGCGTTCTGGTCATCCATCTTATCACGGATCAACTTGGCGGCGACGGCAGAAAACTGCTCCTCGATCTTCTCTGTCCGATGTGGTGGATAGAAATATATTTTCTTTAAGAAGTAAAATATAGAGTTATATAATATGCATAAATAATTATTGAGATGGCATAATAATATTATCGTATTAAATGTGCTGATAAACAATAAAATATAGGCCAATTAGTGTAATAATATTAGCGTATACTATTACATTGAGATAACGTAAATGTTGACGTATTAATTACTTACCCCTCTAGCTTCTCCACTTCATCCTTGTCGCAGTTGAGTAATATTTACAACTGAGCAGCCCTTAGCTCGTCATCATTCATATATTTCTTCTTTATTTTGCCTGAAGGCTTACCAAAAGAATTAAATACTTTCAATATTGCATTATTAGATTCTGATATTCGTCATCATTTCTTGGAGCTCTTGTTCTATTAGTAGCAACATGCGTCTTGAAATACATCGAGCAAAAGTTTATAATCTTCTCAAGAACATAGGTTTCACAAATAGAACTCCCGACCCATACATACATATATATATATATATATATATATATATATATATATATATATATATATATATATAGCTACTGTATGATGTCCGATGCAATAGTTGCAGTTGGTGTACATAAAACCCCCATAAGCTATTATTTCTAGCAAGGGAATATGCAACACTCTGGTAGTGGTGTTGGTGTGTTGGTTTGGTTGTTGATGGTTGTATTGGTTTGGTTCTCATTCCAATATATACATTAATACCCATTGATACATACCCAATATGCATATACTTAACCTTACTCCTCAACACACTCAAATATAAATGATGCATAACTCCTACACCAAGATATGCATACACTAGTCCTTGATACCATTTGGTATCAAAACAACTACCCATGATATCAACTAATGGAAATATAAACATTCAGTTGGTCTGTATGTGTCTGTGTGTGTTTGTATCCATGTCTCTGTATGTGTGTATCATGTTTTAGTGTGTGTGTCAGTGTGGGAAGAATGTCACGCCCCAGTCCCAAAATTTGTAGGACTAGGAATACGTAACATACCAGCTACGCATTCGACCATTCGACCAGACTCTGCTCCGACTCGAATACATATAAGTTGTATAATAAAGGTAAATAAATACTGAAATCTCTGTTTCAATCCACATAAAGAACAAAATATCAATAATAAGCTACATATGCTAAAGTCGGCTGCCAGTAACACATAAGATCGAATAGACTCGAGAAAGAAATATGAGTCTATAAAACTAGGCTACATCAGCAGATGAATAGACAATAAGAATATATAACCATAACTCTGGTAGAAATGATATAAGTACCTATCACCAATGCCTGCAAGACAAAGCAACACACATCAGCAACTCCAGGCAAGCTCCAAACGGTCTATGCTGCAAAACTGGCAAGGGACCAGGTCCTCAGAGGGACGTAATAATGTACAAGAAATAACATGCCAAAGTAAAATAGTATAATACCACAGACTCAAGGGTAAACTAATGTAACCATCTAAGTAAAATATAAGTGAGAGCATCACTAGTACTCAGGCTGAAACCACTACAAGCTCTATGTCGGGGAGCCCGTAGCTGCAAGAATATCACGTAATGGGCCAAGCTCTGATATAGAGACTAAAGCACCTCAATAATATATATATATATATATATATATATATATGTAATCAACATGTAGCATGTGTGTCTTTTCCCACCCAATGTAATCAACATCTCATATCTACAACGTCTCATATCCATAACACACAAGATCATGACATCTAACTAGTACAATGAGTCATAATGATATCTATGTATATGTAAGTCTCATGTCACGAATCTTGTAAGCCTATACAGAATCACCATGAATAACTTAGAAAAGATTTTGTCACATAAATAGTGTCAAGTGTCCTATGATATGAAGTACTTGGTAAAGCAAGCACGAAAATATATAGGATCATGGTATCAACTCTCTAAGTGACGTTACACGACTTCGCGTACGGCTTCGACACTCGAATCTTGTTCGGACGCTAAGCAACGTCTCACGATCCTAGGTTGAGCAGGCACATTATAAGAATATATAAAATAAAATACAAGTCGATAATATAACAAGATTTACTGTAAGTTGGCAACGTACACTTGCCTAGAAGTCAAAGATGATAATACAAAGAACCTGCTCTTGAATCCACACTCGTGCGATCCCAAGAGCCAAAATATGTAATATCATAAAATCAGTCACTATGATACGGTTCACTAAGCATACACAAGAGTAAAACTACTCTACATCATTAATTATTAGACAATTAGGGTCTAAATTAATCAAGGATACAACTTATACAATACCATAAGTTATTTAGAGTCTAAAATAATTAGGGGTTCTAATAAAGAAGGTTGGCTAAGGTTTACTAGTCAAGGACCAAGAAAGTGTGTAAACACCAAGCCTACTAGTCATATAACATCATCAAGCCTCATAAATATGGTTATAATGAAGGTTCATGTAGGTACTAGGTGTTCTTACACTAGATTTTTATATACAATATATCATCAACCTTGGTATTCACTAAGTGTCAAACTATGTTAACCAACCTAGGGTTAGTTTCGTATATTAAAACATGCACATGAGTATTAACAATAGGTCAAGTTAGGGTCATCACAAACAATTACATACTGTATTTCTCAAGTATATCCATTCATCCAACTATATACAACTCTCGTTCTACTACAAAATGTCAAGTATACATAGATAAGTCAAATCTGAATTTATAATAAGATCATGTCATATACCTCATTCCTAACTTGCATTTGACATGAAACATGTGTGAAAACACTATTATAACTAGTGAACAACCCTATCATGATATCTTCTACATTCTAACATAGTATTTATAAATAATAAAATAAGCTATTATAAAACCTAGGCAAAGTGCACTACTAGTTGCACAACATTTAATCATGTCTCAACCATACATTTATTTATATATAACACTCTAAAAAAATCTTATATATTCTGAAATTTAGTGACAATTGGAGTAAAAATTATGTTTTGCAAGTGGTTGCTTAGGTTTTAGATCATGACAAAGTGAATAGGATAATAAGTGCATAAATAACATTCAAGTCTAGACATGAGAAGTAATAAGTGTTCTTGGTGTAATATCATAAAAATATGAATAGAAAGTTGTTAAAATTTAATAGAGATATGAAGTAAAATTAGAGAGGATTGAGTAGGAGGAGTTGGAGCTCTTACCAGAGTGAAATAGGAAGGCAAAAGATGGTTGTGCACTGCTTGCACAAATATGTCCAGAATTGGACACTTTGTCTCGTAGCTGCTGTCCGGGGCTTTAAAACATTTTTTCAAGTACTTTGGGGCTTAGAGAGATTAGGATAGAGGTAGAGGATAAAGATATGGTGGTTTTTGAAGGGGTTTTGATGCTAAAAGTGGTGGCAATAAAGTGTTGAAGTGGTGCTATTACTGGCGGATTTAGCAGGGTGTCTTCGTTTTGTAGGGGGTGTTTGGAGGAGTTGTGGGATGATTTAGGTGCTGAGTTATAAAAGAAAATTGTTAAGGAGATATAGGAAAATGATATTTGGGTTCTGTGGTGGTATTTTGGAGGCTATGGAGGTGGTGGAGTGGCCTGAGAAGAGGATACACTAAATTCAGATTCAGCTAGGACACCTCTGATGGAGGGCCATTTTGAGAAAATTGGAGTAAATTTTGATGGAAGGTTTGTGAAGAGAAAGTGATAAGGACAGGGAGATGAAGAAGCATATAAAATTTGAGAGAAATATACTTATTATGGAGGGAGATAGGGCCGGATTGGTGGGGGTATTGCTGAATTCGGATTCAGCCTGAGTAGGGTTGGATAGATGGAGGTGTGGAGGGAGACAGAGAAGGAATTTGGAGATGGTTTTGTGAAGAAAAAATATGAGAAAGAGAGTTAGGAAGAAGTTTGCTTCATGTTGTTTAAATATGAGAGGTGAAGAGAGGGGGGTTATGGATAGCCTAATGGGGAGAAAAAGGGTTTGGAGTTACCAATGGGGTAAGGAAAGGTCACAAGTTATATCCCCTTCCCTTTCACATTCTACCATAATGATTTAATAAACCCATGGATGTCCAAAACTAAAATAATATTTAATATAAATGGTCAAACCTAGCTTCGTCAACCTAAGTTAAGTCCAACTACTTCTAGTTGGGTCAGGTTCGGGTCGTTGCGGTTTAGTTTGACTAGGTTGGTCCGATTCACTAAAAAAATAATCATTTGTGATTATTGAGGGTAGGTAGCACATAGAGGTTCAATAGAGTGGGACATAGGTATCATGTGTGTCTTAGACCTACTTTAGATCATGATCATGCCTTAGGTCAAAAGAATTGGTCGAAATTGGATCTCCAATTTAAATTGGAATGGTCAACGGTTGCACTGTAGGTGCTAAAAATTGAGTTTTTGATCCGAATGTTTTACATTAAAAATAGATCACAAGGAGATGTATTTGAGTGGGACATGATAATCATAAATTAAAGTGGGCTCATCTAGATCATGCATATAAAATTTATTTGGAGATAATGGCTAATGTTGTGCTCATAAAAATTAAAGCTACGAAAAATATTTTTAAATGATACTTTTGTTTACTTAATCCTAATTAATAATAAAAATAATAATTATAAATATTATATTATAGCTAAATCTCTGGGTGGGGGAGTTTACAAAGAATTAGGGTTTAGGGTTTACCTGACCGAAGATGGAGAAAGGGGGCTGGAGGAGAAAGGCAGCGCCGGAGGGAAAGGGGGGCAGGAGGGGAGCGCCGGAAGGGAAGGGGGCTGGAGGAGAAGTGCAGCGTCGGAGGAGAAGGGGGGAGGAGGGGAGCGCCGAAGGGGAAGGGGGTCGGAGCTGTCACGCCCCGATTTCATAGAATCGATAGTTATCCCCCGGGCATGATGTCGTGCGTGCCTAGTTTGTGTAACGCACAAGGCCAAGGTATTTTATATAACGAGCACATATCCAGAGTATGCAGATAGTTGAACACAATATCGAAACATAAAAAAGTTCTCTTTATTGATAATGAACATCTTTTACAAACTCTTAAATGAGACAAATGGTTGCCGCACGGGCTTACAAAAGTGGACACAAAATGAGATAACCGTCCTGTACATTACATCATTTTACTAAAACTTCAAAGCTATGGACACCTTTGGGTGAAGCTATTGCCTTTGCATGAAGCTGCATAAGGTATGTACACGAGCTTTTAGAGCTTTAAAATGTCTCTTCGAAGGCACGATTAGGGCGTGCCGGTAGGTGGACTAGATTGGGAAGTCGCTCTAGCTTATTTCAGGACCTCCTTGGCACGGGAAACCTGTTGCAACGAGGGTCAGTACATCAAAATACTCTGGTGAAGGCGAGCTTACCCAACTATACCAATTAATACGTTGTTTATATGGAGCATACAAGTAATTATGTAGTCTTTTTATCTTTTCTTAATTCAATTTACAAGCAAGCAATAGGTATGAAAATTTACTGAATTAAATATGCCACCGTTCGGTGACTTTTACCTGCCCGTCTGAACACCTGCACAATACTTACCATGACCTTCCTTACTACGAAGACATAGTTAGCCTACACAGTTTAAATATACATGGGGATCACTGGCATGATGCCATAGTAAATGAGTTATAGTCATTGACGAGGATGGTATGAAACGAAAGCACACGGTGCGCTACAAGCCATCCCGCCCAGCAAATGAGACTAACTTAAAGTTTCGTCCAGATCGGATCGGTGCCAGTGCCCTAGCGACTGTCCGTAGGAACTAAGATCTTGTACACAAGTTATCCGTAATCAAATGACGTCTAACACTAAGTTATCAAATGATGCAGTTTAATATAACACGTGCACAAGATAAATAACATGACATGAATTATTTTTCATACTCTCCATGTTTAGTATATTGCATAGCAAGATGTGTTCTATACATAGCTCAATAATAGAAGAAGTATATATATTCTAACTAGAATTGAAACGTGTTTAAAGAACATTCTTAATGAACTAGCATGTAATAAGATAACCGTTCACAAGTTATTGACAAGCAAAAGTAATCCAAGTCTATTCATTTTTATCTTGACATCTTTTAGTTATTATGGTATCGTTTGATCAGAATAATCAAGAAGGCAAAATATTTAGAGAAAGACTTGGAAGAAGGGTCAACTAATCGAATTGTAGCCACTCACAAGTTGGTTGGAGAGAGAAAAAAAGAGGTGCTTCAAGACTCCGCTCGCGAAACGTCTACTGCACGCTCACTTGCATTGCCACAACCAGATGATCAATACCTCTTCTATACTTTCCAAGCTTGGAATAAAAATACATTTCAATGAATGAAAGTAATAAAATCCATCAAAATTGTTCAAGAAAATATAAATCTAAAAACCAACTCAAAAGCACGAAAGCAACAAGGCGACAGCGAAAACTAGGCAAGAAAACTAGCAGCGGAGAGGTCCCTCTTGACTCTGTCGCTAAGTCCATCCTTGGAGAACGGTCCACTAAATATGGGAATTGATTCTAAAGAAGCAAATCCATAACAAGAAAAATATCTTGATTCAATCTATCCTGATCGAACGATACCGAAAGTATTTCTTAGTCGCGCTCCCCGAAAAGGGGGAACGGGACACCATATCCAAACCAACTAATGGAAAGTTTTGTCCATGAAACTTAAGAATAGAACCTGCCACTATAAAATAATAAAGAAAACTTTTCCTTCATCTCAAACTCAAGCTCCCATGTTGACTCTTCAACCGAATGATTTCCCTAAAGCACGCGCACGAGAGGAACTGAACGACTTTGATGCAGTTTCTCTTTTCGATCCAAGATTCGCACAGGGTGTTCAACATGCGTCAAGTCCGCCTTCAAGTCTATTTGGTCAAGACCCACCACATAACTCAGATCGTACAAGTACTTCCTAATCTATGAAACGTGGAAAATATCGTGCACTTTAGATAATGATGGTGGTAGGGCAATCTGATATGCGACTGGGGTGACTCGTTTAAGTATTTCGAACGAACCGACGAATCTTGGGCTTAGCTTCCCCTTTGCTCCAAATCTGGTAACTCCTCGCATGGGTGAGACTTTAAGAAATACTAGATCAGCTTCTAAGAACTCAAGAGGTCAACGATGCGCGTTTGAGTAACTCTTCTAACGACTTTGTGCTACCTTCAGCCTTTCGCGGATCAAACGAATCTTTTAGACTGTTTGTTCTACGACCTCCGGGACAAAAAAAATTCGTTCACCAACTTTATCCCAACATATAGGGGATCTATACTTATGCCCATTCAATACCTCATACAGTGCCATTTGAATGTTGTATTGATAACTATTATTGTATGCAAATTTGGCTGACGATAGATGCATGTCCCCACTTGACTTTAAGTCGAAGGCACAGAGTCGTAGCATGTCTTCCAGGATTTGGTTTACCTGCTCCGTTTAACCGTCTGTCTGAGGACGGTAGGTAGATCTAAACTTTAACTTCATTCCCATTGCTGATTAAACTCTCTCCCAGAAGTGTGATAAGAATCGTCTATGTAGAAGCATGAAAATTCTTCCATGCGCTCCAGTTTACAGTAAACAAATAAGTAAGGTACGCATAACTACGGTGGGCGCATAACATGATGGATGTATGACGCCCTCGGATAGGCCGAGATGCATACCGTCCTGTGATACATTATCCCTATATTCACATCAGAGCATTTATGACTCAGACAAAAAAGACAGTCATTCCGACCACCTTGAATCCTGCACCACTGATTGGAATATATGCTGACAGTTGTATCATAATTACTTTTGGCAGCTTATATCTGTTCAAATGCTACAAAAGCAGAAAACAATAAAAGATCCATGCATCTTTGCTCCAATGGATCCCAGACTCCATACGTTCTATGCGTCTCTGGCCTAATGCGTCCCAGACTCCATGCGTCCCATGTGTCTCTGGATCCATGGGATTTTTGACTCCATGCGGCTTCGACTCCATGCAGTTCACTTATGCGACCTGAACGACCACAGAGCAGGGCGGTCGCATAAAACCCCTTGGCACAGACTTCGATGTTTGTCAGAAGTTATGACACCCCACCCGTCGCCCTGAGATATTTCAAAATACGTGCAGATGATGACTCAGGAAAAGACAACAAGTTACGTCAGAGCATTAATTGTCCCGATAGATGGGCCATGCCACGTGTCCTACGTATACGGCTTCAAAGACCTATGCGACTTCGACATCTTGCGGCCAAAGCGTTCACCTGACCAAGGACAGACAAAAGGACGCATGCAGCTTTAAGACCTATGCGTCCTCGTCCATATACGGTCAGAGAGTCATTCCAACCAAGACTAACGAGACTTCTATGCGACTACAACAGTATGCGGCTCTCATCTCATAAGATTTTATATTACAACCGAGGATGACTTCTTGCGCAGTTATGGGAGATCGAGTGTCCAATTGACCTAGTTATTCGTACAACAGCCCTGAGATCTCTTCAAACAGAAAATTCTAACCGAACCCACGTGGCGGCCTACCCAGACCATGCGGTTACCATTAAGGCTGCATCTAGCTGAAGGATCCCCATGCGGCCACCAAGCACGGGGATATACGGCACCCCTAACACGACTATAAAAAGTAGGGTACTACCCCTATAAGAGAGGGGGCTATCTTCGAATTCATACTAGAACCAAGGAGAGAAGTTTCTGCGTCCAGATCATCCATGGAGTAAAGAGAGTTTCTAAACTCGTAACCCTCCATCGTCACCCCCCAGATCAAAATAAATTTTTAATTAGATTATCTCTTAGGACTCTACTCTGTACTCTCAAGTTTGTTAATCAAAATTAAGTCCTCTTAGTTCTTCCTTTTGATTTAAATAGCAAATATGATAGCGAGTCTGCTGGGGACATAATTCTCCTCTATTGTGAAATTAGTGACGCAATCTAACACGGTCAAACTTTGCTCAACGCAAAAGATGCTGGTAGTTAGCTTTTACCATCAAGCATTCGAGTAAATGCTCTCTGAAGAAAGTATGAATCCTTCGCCAAGGCAAGCCAAGCCTAAGAAGACCCGCAGAACGTGGGTAGAAAAGGTCACTGCACCTCGCCCAACTGCAGAGGAGGTGATCGCCGCCTCTCATTCTCACGTCTATGCGGCATCCTCGGCTGGTGCAGGAACTACTCAGCACTCAAAATCTGGCAAAGAAAAATACTATAATGTCAGACATTCTGGGGCTGGGGCAGGACTATGCGTCCAAGAAGGAAGCCGTATAATATTTTTCATACGACATCAACTCACAGCCATAGGCAGATAGCCGTACACGGCTCTGACAGCAATAAAACTTATATTTTCGATCGTATCTCACGTGGCGTAGATCCTATGCGACCTACTGAGAGTAGCAAAAACCCAAATCTGGAATCTTCTTACTATGCGACTGTGAGTGATAAATTGAAGATGTCTAGGGCAGTACGAGCTCGTCAAGCTCAAGTTACTGCTCATACGACTGGCCGCCAACATGCATCGCTAACTATTACACGGGCCTCTGACAAAAAGTTGTACAGAATTGACCCATGCGTCCAACCCACAGGGACTAGCGGAGATGGTTCGTTCCAAAAGTCTTCCTCCATTACCTTGGGGCAAGTTCCTGTATGAACCCCAGGTCCGAGAGAAAATATATCGCCTTTACGTCCGCATCCTGGGATACCCGGACTAGCAAAGAAGATGCAAATGTAAAACACCCTTCGTACGACTTGCGTGAAGTGATCACTCACAAGCGCAAAGCGAGGGAAACCACAACGACGTACGACGTGCCCTCTTCCAGGCATTATTGTGCCAACATTATTATTGACTGCTGCTACAATAAAGCAGTTGTACTCACAGATAGGCAGTCATCCTTTCGGCGACTGCATCAGAAAGAACCTATCTGGCAGCAACCCGGAGATCAGGTGTAAGTATCAGAGGAACATGAATTGCCCTCTGCCTCATGCTACTCAATTGGAAGGCTTTTCGCTACCAAGGGAAGAAAGAAGTCAAACCCCTCCAGTTTGACGCTCTCTACTACTACATCGCGAAGGCGATTACACGGAGGGCTGACAACGGCACCCGCGGTAGGCGTCTTCCAGGGCACCCACTCAAGGAGGAAGCTGCAAGCTCTTGGGGGTTGTTCTTCTTCAGAACCCCTGTGGGTGGCCCAAGCTGAGGGTAGTACTCCCCTGGAGGTACACAATAATCTAGTATTCCAAGGAACAATGATCCCCATGGGACAGACCCCGAGATCTCTGAGGATAGCTACCCTTATCAAGACGACATTATCTTCTACACTGGAGGTAATATCCCCTCATAATTTAAGGAGGATACAACATCACCTACTCTCCACAAAGAATACCTACTATAAGGGTATCAAACAAGAGGCACAACCTCAACTGCCCCATCAGTTTTTTTCCAAGTAAGGAAGGTTTACATGGTCGACGATGAAAGCCGCGGTGACCAACAATGCCTTGAGGTTCCTGAGGCTATAATGTATATGATGAGGGAATAAATGCAAACCTTGACCCAGACAATGCTGGAAATCAAGAAAAATATGCCCCCCAACAAGCAAGGGCGTCAGGGCAAGCAAACTTGGACCCCGGGATCAACGGGGATTCAAACACAAATGCCCCATCCGCAGGCGATAATCCTCCCCTGCCCCGCTCATCAGCGGCAGACGAGGCCAAAGAAGCAATGAGAGAGGTCCGACAACTTCAGGCTCGCCTAGATTCTATGGGTAATCGAGACTCATTCTGCGATCTTGGGGTATGACAACCATACCCGGTAGAATAGAGGGACGTACCATATCCACCCAAGTATACCCTTCAACATTAACTCGTTCGACGGAAATTCCTTCCCTCGCCGATTCATGAGCTACTTTAAGATCACAATGGGACACTTACCCTGCAGCGACTTTATCCTTACTAGACTCTTCATCAGGTCATTGTCGGGGGTAACTTTCAATTGGTTCTGCACTCTCGAAGACAACTGCATCTCGTCATTCGATGACCTCAAGCATCTGTTCTTTAACATATTCTATGAGGCTAAAAAATGACATGACGATATCGTCTCTGATGGACATCGCCCAGGGTGAAAAGGAACTAACACGAAACTAAATCGAGCTGTTCCAAGAGGCGGTACTAAGGTTGCCCTTGGCAATCCTGAGGCCACACTAATTGAGATGTGCTTGAAAAATATGCTTTCGACAGTCAGCCTCTGGGTGGACGAAAGCAAGTCCAAGGATTAGACAACATTCATTATAAGTGTTGTCAATACTGAAAAGAAGCTCCAAGACGCTCAGTGCTTGGGAATCCATCTCCTTATGGCTGAGAAAAAGGGTAAACGTCCTGCCAACAATAGCAAAAGTGGCAACAACAACCGGGATGCAAAGGAAAAGCAGGCTATGGTCGCCAACGTAACCAATAAGCCTGAGCAAAAGCAAGCAGAGCCTCCGAAACCAAAGAAGACCTACTCTTTTGAAGATGGTGATATAAAATCCATCTTCGACATGCTGATGCAAGGAGGTAAGATTCGCCTACCCGACGTCAAGCGCCAACCGAAATCGGCAGACATGAATAACCTGAAGTACTGCCACTTCCACCGCTATGTCCACCACCCGACACAGGAGTGCTATACTTTGAAGCGGTACATCCAACGTTTGATTGACACCAAGGCTTTATCCTTGCATTTCGATGATGTGATGATTACCGCTAAGATGGTATCCCTAAAGTTCGCCAATTTCCACCGACGGAAGCCCAAGATGGGGTAATTCCAATCCCCAAGGCAACTATGGAAGTTATCAATATTCCATCAACTCGAGACCAAAAGGCTGGGCTAATACCTCTCAACACACCATGGTGAGAGGTTATGTGGGTCCATCCGGACCTTGTTCCAGACTTGACGCAGCCAGCAGCATCTCCTGCCATCAAGTCTAAACGCAAGAAGTCCAAGTCCTGCCATATGGTGTCTCCCACCATGGAGGAAGCCATAGCAGGGGCAACTAGGTCGGGCGTGACCTACCAGCAGGACTATAACACTCCCGTCGAAAGAGATCCGCCAACGGTTGTACCCACTGCACCCGCTATGTCTTATACGAGACTATCCCAGCCTCCAACATCAAACAAATCCAAGAAAAAGGAGGCTCGCTTTGATAAGCCTTTGTGCAAGAAAATGGATCAAGGGCTGGAGAAGCCCTACAACTTTTATATCTTGGCACATCTAGCCAACACTCCAGCAAAGTTGTCACTCTATGTGTTTGCTCCGGCTCTCAAGACACAGTCGGGCCGTACTCAGTAAGACATTACAGAATGTTGACACCTATCTGGCGCAAGTCAAGCCGCCAGATAAAGATCTGGCAGCCTGTCTCCACTGCAATAATATTATGGATACAGTACCCAATATTATATTTTTGTAACATGATATGCTGCTAAAGAATAACAAGCATGATCGTCTCCTATACTATACAAGGTACATTGGTGCCATAATAGTAGATCGGATGCACGTCGATCCTGGTTCGTCAATCAGCATCATTATGAGGAGCCTACTACAAACTTTAGGGAACCCGATGCATTGCTTGGCAGCTACTAATACTGCCATCAGTGGCTTCAATGCAGGGATAACCTATCCTCTAGGCAAGATTCGACTAAAATACTATATTGGTGACTTAAAAATGGAAGTTACTTGCTACATCATCGATATAGACGTATCATATAACGTATTGCTCGGATGGCCTTGGCTACACCAACAAATGATCGTGCTATTGACTCTGCACCAGTATTTTAAATACGTCAACGAACAAGGGGAAGTCAAAATAGAGTCTGCAGATATCGACCCTTTTAAGGGGGTCGAGGTATATTACTCCGACGCCATCCTCTACAAATAAGTCCCTAAAGACAAAGAGGATAATGAAGCCGATGATGAAGCAGAGACTACAACTATACCAGTGGAACCCATGAGAATCCGTCTCAAAGCTCGGACTCCCGGCACAGTCGTTCCCCTTGTCGTCAAACTATAAGGAAAGGAACCTAAGGCCTTGACTCCTTCCATATCATTAGAACCTTTGGTCGTTCGTCTCCCTAGGTTGAGTAGACCACCAACGGAAGAACCAACTCCACCACTCTTTTTGACCCTACAGTCATTCGCCTTCACAGGCCAAGTCGGCCACCTAGGGAAGATCCATCACCATCCTCGCCTTTCGAACCCATGGTCATTCACCTTCGCAGGTCGAGTCGACCACCAAAGGAAGACCCGGCAAGTATTGAACCTCTCATAGTAAAACTGTGCCGAGAACGGTCAGAACCTTCACCTGCGCTGGGGGTAGCCGAAGAGGAAGACGAGTTGGAGGAATACGTAGCCGCTCAGGCTAATATCCCTTCCCTTGATGATGTAATCCCAGATAAAAAGTTATCCTACTTTCTGAATAAAGGGCTACTTTTGGACTATTCTGAGATCTCCCATATAAACACATTATATGCCATGGAGCATGGTCTAGATTTACACCTGCAGATGCAAGTGACCTTAACCTACATAGCACATCGGATACTCCCCAGCCAAGATTCTTCCCTCCTAGTCTCGCCTAAGAAGAGGGAAGATAATCTTATCATCTTTGGCAGGGTAGAATGCCCTTAGTCCGTCATCCCTGGGGAAGAAGAACCAGAAACTGACATCGGCAGAATGCCACTCTATCGGTATAGTTCACAATCCCTACACCTTATCCTAAAAATAGGGTACAATCTGAAGGCCACTAAAGGGATAAACTACGGCAAAGGCCGAAGGCTGCCCTTATATCTACCATAAAACCAAGCATGACTTAGGATATGTGACACCTCCTAGTACCCCTGAGGACTCAGACAAAGAAGATGAGTTACAGCCTGGGACTCCGATGTCAGCATCGGGGACATGCTCAGATAAATGCTTTCCTCCAACATGGTATCTGCCGACTCCGAGGAAGACAACGAAGGTCTATTCGAACACTTTAAGATGGAACCTTGGGCCCAATACCTTCATTTGCAATAGAAGAGATGATTCGAACAATGATAACCTCCCACAGAGAATGAAGTCATACAAGTCGACCTAGGGGACGAATCATGCCCTAAACCTATCTTCGTCAGCAAAAGCCTGTCCGACAAAGATCGAGAATCCCTATTACAACTCGTTAGGGAATATATCAACGTCTTTGCTTGGATCTACGAAGACATGCCCGGACTGGATCCCGAAATCGTGGTCCACAAACTCAATATTTTGCCAAATGCCAAACCAGTCAAGCAACAACAATGATGATTCGTTCCAGACGTGATGGACTCCATCGAAGCTGAAGTCAATAAGCTAATAGCTAGCAGCTTTATCCGCGAGAAACAAAACCCCAACAAGGTGGCCACCTGTCAGGCCCCAATCCCAAAATACCGAGGGACCGGACGCGTGATAATGGCCAGCAGCACACACCGATGGACAAACCCAATTTAATGGATCCATCGGGGCATGCTTAAGCTGTAATACAATAATAAGTAGGTCCAATGATATAAGTCACTGTCTAATCTAATCCCATCCACAACAGAAAATCACAGATCCAATACCAGAATAATGTAAATAAAATAAACTGACATATCTCAATAAAAGGGTCTCGGAGATCAATCCGAGAATAAATCTGATACATCAATGCAATAGACTGGAAATAAAGTAAATAGAAACAAAAATAAATGAGTATCTCAAACCAATACTCAGGAGAAGTCCTCTAGCACAATCTCGTCCTCGGATGTCGGTACAGCTCCTGTATCAGCTCCTACTGTTGTCCCGTATACCTCGGGATAGATCTCGGCTGCAAATCCTGGGGACATAATCCGGATCCAGGTCCTCAGGGGACATAGCAAGGTACAGAAAATACAAGCCAAAATAAATGCAGTGCAGCAGATAATAAAATAAACAGGATAATACTAAATAACCAGCTAAGTGAAATGCAAGATGAGAGCATCACTAAAACTCAGGCTGAGCCACTACAAGCTCTGTGTCGGGGAGCCGGTAGCAGTAATATCCGATAATGGGCCAAGCTCGGGCTTCAGAGTCTTGTGTCTCACAATAATAGGGGTTTATATATATAATCAGCCTGTAGCATGTGTGTCTCTCCCTACCCAATATAATCATACGTCTCATGTCCATGATGCACCATGTCCATGTCACGCACAATCATATCTAATGCAACAAGTCATAGAGTATCTAGGAATATAATATCTCTGTCAGAAGTTTGTATCCTATACAGAATCACCATGAATATCTCAGAAGATCATGTCATAAATAGTGTCAAGTGTCCTGGGTATAATGTACTTGATAAGACAAGTACGAGAATGTAAAGGGGTCACGAATGTCCATCTCTAGATGACATACACAACATCGCGTACGGTGTTAGCACCCGACTATTAATCGGACGCTAAGTATGTCACACGGTCCTAGGTCAAGCATGCACAGCAATATAAATAAAGCAAAGAAATATGCAACAAGAACTACACAGTCGGCAAGGTATACTTGCCCACTGATGTATAACTAAGTCAAGGAAATAAGTAGCAAAGCTACAGGGTTTGGCAAGGTACACTTGCCTGGGGTCTTGGCTCCAACTGTAGCTCTGATCTCAGTGTGATCTGCAGATACTTCTCCGGTTGCTGAAATAAACATCACCATTAGATTCAAAAAATATCAAATAGCTAGAATGCCTGTCCTTGAGTCCAATTTGAACACAAAGGCAAAAATCACAGTTTCTGGTCAGAGCGAGGTCCACATGTGGGCCGCTTTGCACCGAAAACCGTGTCAGGGTCAAAGGTCTCCAAATTCGTCAAACTCAGTGTCAACAAGTCAGGAACGATGATACGAACCCAACGGAACTTCCAGAATTGGATTTCGATGAGCCGATCACAAAATTGCCCGTCAAGTGGAGCATGTGGGGCCCACGATACGCGATTTTGTCAACGTTCTCAGAATTAAACCAAACTTGGGTCACAGGACCAGCGTATTGCTACGAGTCCGATGGCATAAGTTTTGTCTCGATCCGACGTATGTACACAAAGTTACAACTTGTTCAAGAACTGACGGATACGGGACGGTGTTCGCGGATACACGTTGATTCCGGTGTGCATGCACATCCAAATCAACTTCTGCGAAATCCTGCACGTCCTTATCGACGGCGCGCATATTTTGGTAAAGATCGCGTGCGACCAAGTCGTCCCGTTTGGCAGGACGCACTCAGTTCCGGGGTGGAACAGGGCGTTGGTTTTCCTGTTTTTGGATCGTAGTTTACGATCACCACAGGACGCGATGCACCGAGTGAGTTGCACGGGCATCGAGAGGGTTATACAGTCTACGTGTCACAACTGACGGAATCGAAAATGGGGTAACGAGGAGAGAGAAAACAATACCTGAACAGGGCTCCAGAAAATGAGGATTCGCGTGTTCGCGTCGACACGACACAGTGTCCGAGTCCTGTGTCCGTGTTCGCCTAGGGTTAGGGTTAGGGCTAGGCTTCTGTCGGAGTTACGGCGGCCGAAGGCGGGCCGGAGGGAGGCCGGGGGCAGCGGAGGAGGCTCTGGCCGGAGGCGACGGCGCACCGGAGCGGGCGGGGGACGACGGACTGCTGCTGTGGGCCGGAGCAGCTGCTGCTGCGGCTGCGGGCTTGCTGGGGGGAGGAGGAAGGAGGCGTGGCGGCATCACGGTGAGGTTGCGAGGCGGCGAGGCGGGTGGCGGCGTCGGGGCGGGGAGTCGAGGCGCAGCTGGTAGTTGAAGGATCGGTCGAAGGCAGGGGCAGGGGTATTTAAGTAGGGCGGAGGGGAGCGGCTAGGCGCCGGGCGAAGCGGAGGAGGGGGTCAACGTGGCGGAGAGCGCGGAGGGGAGGTGCTGGCTGAGGCAGAGGGAAGGTCGGCTGGTCGGGGAAGGAGGATGGGAGCGGCTAGGCGCCGGGCGGCTGAGCTTGGGGCGGGGGTCGGCGTGGACGCGGCTGGGCGGCGCCGGAGACTCGCCGGAGGGGGTTAGGGAAAGGGGCGGCGGAGGTTAGGGTTAGGTTTAGGAAATTAGGAATTTTTAGGGATTTGGGATTAGGGATTTTTCTATTTTCTTTTCTTTTTGTTTGTGGAGAAAAACTAGGAAAAGTATGTATTTATAGATACAGAAATTTGGACTAGAGTTTGACCTAGGATTTGGGCTGGGTCAACGCTCCTTGGGCTTGACTTCGGCTCTCATGGGGATGTCGGGCGTTTGGCACGGGTTTAATTCGGTTTAATTCTTCATGGATTTTTAGGGCTTTAAAAATGATTCCGGAGTCCAATAAATTCTCAGGAAATTATCCTATGTCTGGTTTTCCATTTTATACCATAAAATATTATTTCTATAATATTTTAATACTATTTAAAAGCAATTAAAAATCATTTTATTACCAAAATACCTAGGTTTTAATTACAGAAAAATCCCAGAAATTTACGGAAAATTATAAAAAATCTAAATTAATAATTACTGAAAATTAGGGGGCTTACAATCTACCCAACTTATAAAAATTTTGTCCTCGAAATTAAAATATGGTAGGGTTCTCTCTATCCAATCTCACTTGATTACAGTCTAAAGGTTTCCTCTCAAGTGAACATTGCGGTCTCTACCCAACTTAGAATTTACCCATCTATCATCTAAGGCTATACATCTAATAAAGCTATGCCCAACTTATTTAATCATGGTATTGAATCCTCAAGTCTTTAACACCAACATATCACCTATGATATTCCCTTAATCATATATAAAAGGGTCATCAACAATGCGATCGGCCTGTGGGGTATATCTAGTACTGTCTATTTAGCAAACGCATACCAAGCACGAGGTTTCGTCTTTCCGAAACAAGAAAAGACGGAGATCAATAATAAAGATTTCAAGTGTGAGGTAATATAATAGAAGTATCGGGGTAAAGGTATTTAAAGAATTCAAATAGAAATCGTCAAGCAGTTGTAGATTGAAATCCTATTCTGGAAATTCTTCGTTCGTATGCTCGTTTTAGTACAGTTATGTAACTGATACGATATGCTCAGACATATCTAGAGGGCAAGTATACTAGTCAACTATATATCTCAATCCACGTGAAGTAGTCGTGGGAAGAGCGAACCAAAATGCACTAAGGTTGATCAGACCATAATACACTGATTCTGAATAGACAATTATATTAGTGTATCGACCCAATAATACATATGTCATGAACAAGCTTGATAAAAATAAGCTTGAAAAACTAGGCTATATTAGCAGCATAAGTCAAGGTAGTACAACAAATATAAGTACGCTAGATGATGATGAAAGGAGGTACAACTTAATTCAAGTTCATAAAATAACCCAAAATAAGCACAATAACAAAAGACTCTATAATCTCTACAGTTATCAATTATAAGCAAGTACAAAATTATATAGGTTAAGGCTGAGGTCACGAACCAATAGGCACGAGATAAAACAAATCTATAAACAGATAACTACGACAAATTACGTGCATTAGCTACTCCATGGGTCTGTGCGTCTTCCAAAGTCATCGCTGGAGCTTGTTCACGTTCTTGCAGTTGATTCCTCTGCTACTGCTGGGCTTGCTGGAAGAGTGCTGCTTGTGGTACCAAGGGTGGCCTCGGCTGATTCCCTCCTGGGGCTGGTGGTCTGACTCCTTCAACTCTCGTTTGCGGTGCTTCCAATATTGGAGAGGCTGGCCTTGGTACTGGTAACGCTCTTTCTCGACGTTCGGGGCATGTCTTTATTAAATGCTGACTGGATCCGCAAGCTAAGCATAATTTCCCTTTTTGTCTGCACTCATTCTCTATATGGCCTCGCCTACGACAATATGGACAGACAGGTAGTACTTGCGGAGATGCCTCTGGTGGCTGGTGCATGTGAGACTTCTTTGCAACTTCTTTCTGTGGTGCTCCGACTGGTGCTGATGTAGCTGGTTGTTGAATCATCAATGCTTTCTCTTGATGCTGAGGTCAATCCTTGGCTAAGTATTGATTGGTTCCGCAAATCAAGCATAATCCTAACTTGCGTCTGTACTCCTTCTCAATGTGGCCTCTCTTGGGACAATGCTGACAGGTAGGCAGTACTTGCGGTGGTGCTTCTGGTGGCTGGTGCATGTGAGACTTCCTTATAATTTCTTTTTGTGGTGCTCCGGTTGGTGCTGATGTGGCTGGTTGTTGAATCATCACTGCTTTCTTCCGATGTTTAGGGCAATCCCTTACCGAATGCTTTTGGGATCCGCAAGATAAACATCGTCCCAATCTGCATCAGCATTCTTTAGCGAAATGGCCTACCTTACCACAGTAGTGACAAGTAGGACGGACTAGTACGAGTGGTGTAGATGCTCTCTGCGGTGGATTCAGCTATGGTCGCTTCGCAACTCTTTCTTGTTGTGCTTGGTCTGGTGTTGATGCATACGGCCGCTTCTGGCTGTACCCTATCCTTGTGTTGCACTCCATGGGTCTTGCTGTAGTAAGAACATCCTCGTCTAAGGTAGTTGCAGCGGGGCTGATTAACTTCCGTAACTCTGAGCTGAATCTGTCGATGAACTTCTCCGCTTGGATCTGCTGAGCTTCTTCTTGAACCTTCTGATGGGCTTGCATCATCGCGTAGAACATTCGAAATATTTGTTGTTCGTCCATAGCCTGCCCTTGTGGAACGGTAGGCATCGGTGGAGCAAACTGCATCGATGATGGAACGTCATCTTCCTGGATTCTCGAGGCAGGCTGACTTGCTTGACTACGTTGTTGTGATGATTGACCTGCACCAACTGGTGTCACTTCATCTTCGTGGGTAACCACAACACCTTGTGGTATTCCTGGATGAGTCTCTTCGCCGGCTTGTGGATTCATTTCTCTACAACCAAAAATAAATTATAAGAGGCGTACAGGAATCAAGGCAGGATGCGAGTCAAGAAATAATTTGAATCCAATACAGATATCAAGAACGTTTCAAGCAAGTGGATGAGATCCTAGAAACTTATCATATTCTTATTGCAGGCTTGCTCGGTCTCTAAGTTGAAACCGAACAATTTAGTCGTAGACCTGCATGGGCCACCACAAAAACTATGTCACGCCCCAATCCCAAAATACCGAGGGACCGGACGCGTGATAATGGCCAGCAGCACACACCGATGGACAAACCCAATTTAATGGATCCATCGGGGCATGCTTAAGAGCTGTAATACAACAATAAGTAGGTCCAATGATACAAGTCACTGTCTAATCTAATCCCATCCACAACAGAAAATCATAGATCCAATGCCAGAATAATGTAAATAAAATAAACTGACATATCTCAATAAAAGGATCTCGGAGATCAATCCGAGAATAAATCCGATACATCAATGCAATAGACTGAAAATAAAGTAAATAAAAACAGAAATAAATGAGTATCCCAAACCAATACTCAGGAGAAGTCCTCTAGCACGATCTCGTCCTCGGATGTCGGTACAGCTCCTGTATCAGCTCCTGCTGTTGTCCCGTATACCTCGGGATAGATCTCGGCTGCAAATCCTGGGGACATAATCCGGATCCAGGTCCTCAGGGGATATAACAAGGTACAGAAAATACAAGCCAAAATAAATGCAGTGCAGCAGATAATGAAATAAACAGGGTAATACTAAATAACCAGCTAAGTGAAATGCAAGATGAGAGCATCACTAAAACTCAGGCTGAGCCACTACAAGCTCTGTGTCGGGGAGCCGGTAGCAGTAATATCCGGTAATGGGCCAAGCTCGGGCTTCAGAGTCTTGTGCCTCACAATAATAGGGGTTTATATATATAATCAGCCTGTAGCATGTGTGTCTCTCCCCACCCAATGTAATCACACATCTCATGTCTATGATGCACCATGTCCATGTCACGCACAATCATATCTAATGCAACAAGCCATAGAGTATCTAGGAATATAATGTCTTTGTCAGAAGTCTGTATCCTATACAGAATCACCATGAATATCTCAGAAGATCCTGTCATAAATAGTGTCAAGTGTCCTGGGTATAATATACTTGATAAGATAAGTACGAGAATGTAAAGGGGTCACGAATGTCCATCTCTAGATGACATACACAACATCGCGTACGGTGTTGGCACCCGACTATTAATCGGACGCTAAGTATGTCACACGGTCCTAGGTCAAGAATGCACATCAATATAAATAAAGCAAGAAAATATACAACAAGAACTGCACAGTCGGCAAGGTATACTTGCCCACTGATGTATAACTAAGTCAAGGAAATAAGTAGCAAAGCTGCAGGGTTTGGCAAGGTACACTTGCCTGGGGTCCTGGCTCCAACTGTAGCTCTGATCTCAGTGTGATCTGCAGGTACTTCTCCGACTGCTGAAATAAACATCACCATTAGATTCAGAAAATATCAAATAGCTAGAAATGCCTGTCCTTGAGTCCAATTTGGACACAAGAGCAAAAATCACAGTTTCTGGTCAGAGCGAGGTCCACATGTGTGCCACTTTGCACCGAAAATCGTGTCAGGGTCAAAGGTCTCCAAATTCGTCAAACTCAGTGTCAACAAGTCAAGAACGATGATACGAACCCAACGAAACTTCCAGAATTGGATTCCGATGAGCCGATCACAAAATCGCCCGTCAAGTGGAGCATGTGGGGCCCACGATACGCGATTTCGTCAACGTTCTTAGAATCGAACCAAACTTGGGTCACAGGACCAGCGTATTGCTACGAGTCCGATGGCGCAAGTTTCGTCTCGATCCGACGAGTGTACACAAAGTTACAATGTGTTCTAGAACTGACGGATACAGGACGGTATTCGCGAATACGCATTAATTTCGGTGTGCACGCACATCCAAATCAACTTCTGCAAAATCTTGCACGTCCGTATCGACGGCGCGCACATTTCGGTAAAGACCGCGTGCGACCAAGTCGTCCCGTTTGGCGGGGTGCACTCAGTTCCGGGGTGGAACAGGGCATTTATTTTCCTGTTTTTGGATCGCGGTTTGCGATCACCACAGGACGCGATGCACTGAGCGAATTGCACGGGCATCGAGAGGGTTATACAGTCTACGCATCACAACTGACAGAATCGAAAATGGGGTAACGAGGAGAGAGAAAACGATACCTGAACAGGGCTCCAGAAAATAAGGATTCGCGTGTCCGCGTCGACACGACACAGTGTCCGAGTCCTGTGTCCGTGTCCGCCTAGGGTTAGGGCTAGGCTTCAGTCGGAGTTACGGCGGTCGGAGGCGGGCCTGAGGGAGGCCGGGGCAGCGGAGGAGGCTCTGGCCGGAGGCGGCGGCGCGCCGGAGCGGGCGGGGGACGGCGGACGGCTGCTGTGGGCCGGAGCTGCTGCTGCGGCTGCGGGCTTGCTGGGGGGAGGAGGAAGGAGGCGGGGCAGCGTCGCGGCGAGGTGGCGAGGTGGTGGCGGCGTCGCGGCAAGGCGGTGGCGGCGTCGCGACGGGGAGTCGAGGCGGAGCTGGTGGTGGAGGGATCGGTCGAAGGCAGGGGCAGGGGTATTTAAGTAGGGCGAAGTGGAGCGGCTAGGCGCCGGGCGAGGCGGAGGAGGGGGTCGACGTGGCGTAAAGCGCGGAGGGGAGGTGCTGGTTGAGGCGGAGGGAAGGTCGACTGGTCGGGGAAGAAGGATGGGAGCGGCTAGGCGCCGGGCGGTTGAGCTTGGGGCGGGGGTCGGCATGGACGCGGCTGGGCGGCGCCGGAGACTCGCCGGAGGGGGTTAGGGAAAGGGGCGGCGGAGGTTAGGGTTAGGTTTAGGAAATTAGGGATTTTTAGGGATTTGGGATTTTTCTTTTTCTTTTCTTTTTGTTTGTGGAGAAAA
The DNA here is from genome assembly GCA_036927795.1 of Iris macrosiphon. Taxonomy (NCBI): domain Eukaryota; kingdom Viridiplantae; phylum Streptophyta; class Magnoliopsida; order Asparagales; family Iridaceae; genus Iris; species Iris macrosiphon. Next base: position 33,255,200 of record JAYESA010000011.1, read on the forward strand.
ACTAGGAAAAATATGTATTTATACGTACAAAAATTTGGACTAGAGTTTGACCTAGGATTTGGGCTGGGTCAACGCTCCTTGGGCTTGGCTTCGGCTCTCATGGAGATGTTGGGCGTTTGGCACGGGTTTAATTCGGTTTAATTCTTCATGGGTTTTTAGGGCTTTAAAAATGATTTCGGAGTCCAATAAATTCCCGGGAAATTACCCTATGTCCGGTTTTTTTTTACACCATAAAATATTATTTCTATAACATTTTAATACTATTTAACAGTAATTAAAAATCATTTTATTACCAAAATACCTAGGTTTTAATTACAGAAAAATCCTAAAAATTTACGGAAAATTGTGAAAGATCCAAATTAATAATTACTGAAAATCAGGGGGCTTACACCACCATCGTCCCTGTTCATTAAGAAGAATGTGAAGATTCGAATCTGCATCAACTTTTGTGATCTAAATACGGCATGTCCTAAAGATGAATTTTCTCTTCCGATTACCAACATAATGATCGACAACACTTGCGGCTTCAAGCACATGTCCTTCATGGATAGCTTCTCAGGCTATAACCAAATCAAGATATTTCCTGACGACGAAAAACATACATCATTCCGGACCCCAATAGGGTATACTACTACACGGTTGTGCCTTTCGGTCTAAATAATGCATATGGCACATACCAACGACCCATGAGTACCATATTCTGTGATCATCTGCGCAGGATGGTGGAATGTTATCTCGATGACATCTCCGTCAAAAGCCACTCCAAAGACGATTACCTCCAAGACCTGAGGACTGTGTTTGACCTAATACGCGCACACTGCCTCAGGATGAACCCTACTAAATCCTTTTTAGGAGTCTCCAGAGAAAAAAATTTAGGTTTCGTCATCACCGTTCACGGCATTCATATAGACCCTGACAATACCAAGGCCATCCTAGAGATGAATCTGCCAAGGAACCTCCAGGAACTTTGCGGTCTACAAAGAAGGTTGACATACATCAAAAGGTTTATATCAAACCTCTCTGGACGCTGCCAGCCATTCACACAGCTCACGAAGAAAGGTGTCTCCTTTGTTTGGAAAGAAGAGTGCCAACGAGCATTCGACAACATCAAAGAATACCTATCAAACCCTTTTGTGCTAGTGGCCCCGGTCGTGGAAAATCCATTCCTACTCTATGTACGCGCAATTGATCACTTTCTCGGTGCCCTTTTAGCCCAGAGCAATAATTCAGGTCACGAGAAGGACATATACTACCTCAGTCGGATGATGGTCGGCCCAGAGCATAGATATACCACAGTCGAGAAAGAGTTCCTTGCGCTGGTGTTCGCCATCCAGAAAATCCGATACTACGTGACTGGACAGACCATTCATGTAATCTCGCGGGTCAACCTCCTCAGGGTCCTCATGACCAAACCTCAGGCACTCAGTTCCCACTTGGCTACCTGGGCAATATTATTATCTCCATATGATATCATATTCATCCCATAGAAGGCCGTCAAGGGTCATGCATTGGACGACTTTATGGCAGCCCACCCAGGGTAAGAAATCTAAAAGCTCTATGAAGAGATTCTAGACAAAGTAGAAGACGCCAACGTCACCTCATACGAAGTAGTTTGACGAATGTTCTTTGATGGTGCTTTAAGGGCATGACCCAAAGGCAACATCATCGCTGGGGTCAGGATAGTGTTGATCTCCCCAGATGGTCTCGTCATCAATCGTGCCTACTCTCTCACTGAACCATGTTCCAACAATATGACAGAGTATAATACCTTAATTATCGGGTTCCAATTCGCCAAGCAAATCGAAATAGAATACCTAGAGGCCTATGATGATTCTCAGCTAATAGTCAAACAGGTCCGGGGTGAGTATGAAGTCCAAAATAAGGACTTGATCCCCTACCACCAGGCTGCACTTAATATTATCGCATCCTTCAAGATGTTCTTTATTGAGAATATCCCTCGGTTATAAAATATTGAGGTAGATGCTTTGGCCGACCTCGCCGCTTCCTTAACAATACCAAACAATGCTCACATGCTAATCGATGTGGTCGGCTAAAATCTGGTATTCCCCAAAGGCAACCTAAGCTTGTGCCTCCGCTACGCCACGGGGGTCAACACCGAAACTTGAGATTGGAGGATTCTATTCATCGACTACGCATTCTATGGAATTCTTCCCAAGAATCCAAGGAAAGCTACTTCGATCAAAAGACATTCCCTCAGGTCTGATTTTGATACAACCACCAAAACGTTGTATCTTTGATCCTACGACGGTCTCCTATTATGATGCTTATCAGACGCAGAAGCAAGACAAGCCCTTTATGAAGCTCATAATGGCGTATGTGGAGCACATCATCCTGGTCCAAAGTTATAAGACCGTCTTCGAAGAATAGGCTACTATTGGCCAACGGTGGTGGCAGAGGCTATTGACTATGCAAGAAAATACCAAGCGTGCCAAATCTACGCAAATTTTATCCATCAACCCTCCGAGTTCCTACACCCAAGGGTAGCATCCTGGCCATTCGAAGCATCGGAAATAGACATCATCGGACCGATAATTCCACCTTTGTCTAAGGGATATCGGTTTATTATGGACATCACAGATTACTATTCTAAGTGGGTGGAAGCAGTTTTACTCGTTGAAGTCAAAACATCGAATGTGATTAGCTTCATCAAGCATCACATTATCTATCGCTTCGGCTTGCCACTAAGGATCATCCACGATAATCGTTCGCAGTTCATGAGTTATGCTTTTTACTGGTTCTGCGATAAAAATTACATCCAGAACATGGCATTAACCGCCTACAACCTAGTAGCTAATGGATTGGCCGAGGCGTTCAACAAAACCATCATTAAGATCCTTAATAAGTTTGTGTCATCCAATAAGCACGACTGGAATGAGAAACTCGGGGAATATCTTTGGGCTCGCCGTACAATGGTTTGGATAGCTACTGGTAGTACACCTTTCTCTCTGGTCTATTGGAGCGAAGCGGTCCTACCTCTCGAGATCCAGATCTCTTCACTTCGAGTAAAATAAAGGATGTTCCAAGTGGGTAACCTCGTCTTAACAGTAAGAAGATCCATGGTTATGAACCACAAGTCAACATGCAAATTCTAACCTAAATGGGAAGGTCTGTTCATCGTGAAAACCGTATTTTCCAATGACGCTTACCGGTTGGCGAAACCCAACGGCGACTTGCTCATGATGCCCATTAACGACAAGTTCCTCAGAATTACTATGTCTAAGTTGGACTGGTACTCCTCTATCACCAAACTATATCATATATTCCTGGGCGTTGGTTTATGTCCACATGACCTCTAGATTGTCGCTCTAATACACTACTCCGGTGGAGTTTTCCACGTCCATATTACCTCTGAGCAAATATTCTGAATCTTGGTTATCGATTATTATGTCCATATTACCTCTGATATTGGTTTTCATTTTCACTTACCACCCGTACTCCCCAAGGTACGCTAGCAGTGCTAAGTCCACAAAAACTGCCACGTCCATATTACCTCTGGCAGGGCTTGTCTCGAACCTATTACTTGCACTAATATGCGCAAAACAGTAATGGGTCCATAAAATCTATCACGTCTATATTACCTCTGATAGAGTTTATTTTTCGATTTATTATTTGCACCCAACGTGCACAACAAATAATAAGTTCACCCAAAAATTCTCTAGTAGGATTCGTCATATCCTTCGCACCTCTGAGAAAACTTGTCAGATTGTTTATCGATCATCGCGTCCACAAGGCCCCTGATATCGATCGTCGTCTAAACTTACCACCCGTACTCTCCAAGGTACACCAATGGTGTTAAGTCCACAAAAACTGCTATATTTATATCACCTCTGGCAGGTCTTGTCTCCAACTTATTACTTGTATCTTCGTGCACAATAAGTAATAGGTCCACACAAAAAAATCTCCAACGAGATACCCGCTGTGGAAACGAATGCACACTTCCTTATCCCTAGTAGAGAAAAAGTTAGTTCAAGTCCATATTTTCTTTGAACTACGTCTCTCCACTATCCCCATAGAGTCATATTTTACCACGTCCATATTACCTCTGGCAGGGCTTGTCTCAAACCTATTACCTGCACTAAAAGGTGCAAAAGGGTAATAGGTCCACCAAAATCCTCCAGTAGGATATCCTTAAAAAAAAGGCTACGCTATGATGCTCCATTTATATTATCTCCAGTGCAATACCCAAAAGCCCACAACGCATTCTAAAAAAGGAGAGAGACGTCATTAATTAATATTCAAGATCATGAGTACATATGATGGAAATCCATTACATTCAAGGGTTTTCATTAGTATTCAAGGTCATGAGTACATATGATAGAAACCTGTTTTAAAGATTTTTTATGAAGTCTCGCTCATACAATTTTTTTTTATTAGAAGCGTCCTACCATGCTATCGCCACTACTGGCACAAGTCGAGCCCAATAATAGAGCTCAAGGCTTTCTAGCTCACTACTCCACAATGCAAACCTCAGTATATGAAAATTTTATGCTGATGGATAGCAAGGGAAGAGCAGGAGCAGACGCTCTATGACCATGCTGGAAACCAACGACATGAATGACAATTAATCCAAATCCTGTCATCGAGCCCGCAGCCTCCTGGTTGATAGTGAACCATATAAAAGGGGGAAAAGCAGCTGACGCGCTGCATGAACAAGGTCAGCTCAGCGCATGAAGCAGGATATTCGTTCTCGTCTCCTGGATTAGTTCTTGCCGAACTAACCGCGTCTCCTGAAGAAATGTCGTATAAGGTGGGTTTTTATCCCGAACAACGGGTGTTATGATATCCTTCCATGCTCCACCATGAGCATCACGAGCGAGGACAGAACCTGCAAAAAGAAGATATGCATTAGTCTCAAGAGAAGATCGTATAAAGATAAAATTACCAAATACTGTTGCCCGACCACAGCGATGCATGATCGAGTCTATACGCATGAGCAAGAGAAGGTCTCATCCATGCGGTCAAGCCAAAGATAGAGCTCTTCCATGAAAGCAGATGCCCCCCCCCCCCCTCATGCAGCCATGCCATAACTTGACACGCATATTACGGGGGAGTACTCGTTCATATGGCAGAGGACTGTGCATGCCCAAGACGAGTCTCCTATAGTAAGACGGTGTACTGGTGCCTTTGCGTCCTTCACAGCCCAATGTGAGAAGGGCGGTAATAGCCTACCTTCAAGAAATTTTTTTGGATCAGGAGACCACAGAGCGAGACCACCCCTGACAAACTCTTCGGCGAGGAGAGTTGCAGCCTTCGACATCCTTCACAGAAAAAAAAAAGAAAATGAAGCAAGGTGATACAAGTTCTCTTTCTCTCCCTGACTGCCTATTTATAGGCTCCAAAACCATATGAAGGGATTGAGACAATGAACTGAGCAGTTAATGAGATGAACCTAATACCTCAATCTACGTGATCCTCTTTATCTCTTCAAAAATCAATGCCTCGAGACCCGTGTCAGGAGACGGTGCAGAATCCTAAGAGATTTGCACAAATATAGAATCAAATCTCGCTATTTAATACAGATTTGACAGCATGGCAGAACCCTCCATGCGATAACCTCTACATGCTTTAACATGACGAAAGCAGACAATTAATGCGTGCTGGATTCATGCTTCTTATTCAAAGTATTCCAGACTTAGCCAAATCTGAAAACTTTGAAAGGGGTCTTGTAGAAGAATGAAAATTCTCCCATGCGCTCCAATTTATAGTCAATAAATAAGTAAGGAACACATAGCTATGGTGGGCACATAATACGATAGACGCATGACGCCCTCGGACAGGCCGAGACGCATACCATCCTGTAACGCATCGTCCATAAAATTATATTAGAGCATTTATGAATTTGACAAAACAGACAGTCATTCTAATCACCTCGAATCCTGTACCACTGATTGAAATCTGTGCTGAAAGCTATGTCATAATTACTTTTGGCAGTATACAACTGTTTAAATGCCACGAAAGCAAAAAATGATAAAAGATCCATGCATCTCTGGTCTAATGTATCCCAGACTCCATGTGCTCCATGCGTCTCTGGCCTAATGCGTCCCAGACTCCATGCATCCCATGCGTCTCTAGCTACATACAATTTTTGACTCCATGCGGCTTTGACTCCATGCAGTTCACATATACGGCCTGAACGACCACAAAGCAGGGCGGTCGCATAAAACCCCCTGATACAGACTTCTATGTCTGTCAGAAGTTCTGACACCCTACTCGTCGCCCCAAAATATTTTAGAATCCGTGCAGACGATGACTCAGAAAAAGACAACAAGTCACGTTAGTGCATTAATTGCCCCAACAGACGGGCTATGCCACGTGTCCTATGTATGCGGCTTCAAAGACCCATACGGCTTAGACATCATGCGGACGACATCATGCGGCCAGAGCATCCACCTGACCAAGGCCAAAAAAAGGATGCATGCGACTTTAAGACCCATGCGGCCTCGTCCACATACGGTCATAGGTTCATTCCGACCAAGACCAAGGAGAGCTTCTATGCGACTACAACAGCATACGGCTCTCGTCTCACAAGATTTTTTGTTACAACCGAGGATGACTTCTCGCACAGTTAGGGGATACCGAGCGTCTAATTGACCTAGTTATGGCACAACTGCCCTGATATCTCCTCAAACAGAAAATTCTAACTGAAACCACATAGCGGCCTGCCCACACCATGCGGCTACCATTACGGCCGCATCCAGCTGAAGGAGCCTCATGCGGCTACCAGGTACGGGGATATGCGGTACCCCTAACACGACTATAAAAAGTAGGGTACTACCCCTATACGAGAGGGGGGATGTCTGCGAATTCACACTAGAACCAAGAAGAGAAGTTTCTGTGTCTGGATCGTCCACGGAGTAAAAAGAGTTGCTATACTCATAACCCTCCATCTTTACCCCCCAGATCAAAACAAATTTGTACTTATATTGTCTTTTAGGACTATACTCTGTAGTCTCAAGTTTGTTAATCAAAATCAAGTCCTTTTAGTTCTTTCTTTTGATTTAAATGGAAAATACTCCAGAAGGCGTTATCAGCCTGGAGTTTGCGAAGAGCGGGGTGCTAAATGAAGAAATACGAAGGAAATCTCTGGGTACTTCTTCTTTATCCCATTTAGAGGCCCTAGTTTCAGAGAGACGTAGAAGAATTAAAATCAGGTGTTCGGGAGTGGCAGAGATATAAGCAAAGGAAAGTTGAAGGTTCAGTACGAGGACTCAGAGTTCTACCTTTGTGGCAAGAAGGGCCACATCAAGAAGAACTATTTTTCTTAGAAGAGAGAAACAGGACAACAAGGAAAAGTAGAGTGAGAATACAAAAGCGACAATCTCGGCACATGGAGGTGACATAATCGTTGTAGGTGATGATGTAGTGATAAACCTCGCCTGTGATGACAATTCTTGGCTGGTGGATTCGGGAGCTTTAGCGCATGTATCTCATAATAGGACATTATTTTCCACGTATACAATAGGAGATCATGTAGTGTTGAAGATGAGAAACGGAGATGTATCGAAGGTTGTTGCTACTAGAGATGTGCATATGAGAACTAAGACAGGTACATTTTTTGTTCTCAAGGATGTTCATCATATCCCCGATATCCGTTTCAACCTGGTGTCGGTTGAAAGGTTAGATGATGAGGGATTCTTCAATCACTTTGAAAATGGTCAGTGGAAGCTTTCCAAAGGTTCGATGGTGATTTTAAGAGAAAGCAAGAGGTCCGATCTCTACTATATGGAAATGAACGCATATGGGACACAAGAGGTGAATGCAGTTACTGATGCGTCTATCGAATTGTGGCACAGACGAATCAGCCATATCAACGAGAAGGGAATGAGCAACTTATTGAACATGAAGGTAATTTTGAGACTCAATTTTGCAAAGTTGGAGATATGCATGCACTGTTTGGAGAATACCCTGGAGTGCGACGAGTGTCATCCATGTGTCAGAGAAGTCCGAGGAGTGCATCGAGCATCATATATTGGAACATATATGGTAAGCAAATATATGATTAAAAATTTATCTTTGACTTTGATCATATATTTATGATTGAAACTTTCATACATTGACTTTTCATATAATTGGACTTCCAGTTTATGGCAAGCCAATATATGATTGGATTCCATATCTTTGATATAAATAAATAATTAAATATATTAGATTTCCAAATATATTGGACTTCTATATATAGATTTTAATATATATGGTAACTGTAATTCATGCAAGGGTTTATAAAAGGTTGATGAAAGTTGATGAATATTATATCAAGGTTACAACTTTTAAGAAAGATAAAAATGGGGATTGGAGGCTATTGTGAAGGAGAGATCGTTTCAGAATTTTTTTTACATCTCTTGTTCTTTGGAGTATGTAATCAGATTTTTTTCTTTCAAGTAGATGTGGTGATCTATTTTGGATTGATGAGAATTTTGTAAGGAGTCGATGTACTTTCTTATTCCATTAGTGGAGGCTTTTTATGGTTGGACTCCAATTATCCCATAGTTTTTTTATATAGATTTTTTTACGTAAAAATTGCTTGTGTCTGCGTTTGAATTTTCGGTATAATTTTGGCTATTTGGTTTTGTGTGCTTTTCTTTGGTTCTCTCACAGATTCTTGATTTTGGAGAATAGTTTTCGTATTTCGTTCCCAACAACCAGGACGTGTAGTAAGGAACCCTAGATCTAGCTATGAAACACCAGAACAAGCTGTAGGGGAAGGACACCCTTCTCTAAATGCTAATTATATTATAATCACAATAGGATATCATTAGATCCCACCCTATATTTTTTAGTTAGAACTATAGATTTTGTCTATTAATGCCTAGATTTATAAATACATGATACGTCGTGTAAATTCTCAATTTCATAACTCAAAATCATGCTCATTAGGAGCTCATATAGCCTAACATGTCTTGTGTACACAGCTACGACAAGCTTCAAGCTCAAAATCACAAAATTTTGTTATTGGCGGTCATAAAACCAATAATAATAATTTCCAAGAAAAACTAGTATGCAATGTTCCTAATGACTTGTGTGTGCTATGGTGACTGTAAGAAGCATAAAAATAATGAGACATCATTAGAACATAGCCTCCATGTTGAGTAAGCAAGGCTTGCCTCAGGTCTTATTTTTTTCCTACGGAGCTAGCTAATAAGATCGGGCTTCAAGTCCATCTCTAGACTGTCTCCTTGGAGAGCACAAGCCTCATAATCCTCCTTCTTGTACAAGTTTTAGGATGATCTGTGTTGGGCTAATGAGCAAGACGGAGAGAGGGATCAAAAAAGAGTTTGAAAGAGGGAAGGAGAGAACATAGGAAAGAATGAGATGCGAGAGAAGAAAAGAGGATTTTAAAAACACTTAGGTTTATTATGGACAATTTTTATCTCGATCGAGCGGTCGAGATTGATTAAGACTATTCAGATTTCCCTCGAACCTAAAGCAAGCGGTATACCGGCGGTATACTACTAGCTTATGTAATTTTGAGAAAAATCCACTTTGAGATATCCGTTTTATATGTGATCCTAACCAAGGTCTTCGATAATGTCGAAGGTCTCAACAAGTCTAAGGTAGGTTGTCACTTCATGTTTCTATTTTTCATATTTCTACTAGTATTTTATCTATATCATGTATCTTTGAATTTATTATGTATCCAATATCGATACTGTATTGTTAGTATTTGTATACGATATTGGACTCATATATATTGGTTATTGATTTCTATAAGAGTTCGAACAGATCTCCCGTAAGGCATTCGATAGGTCTAAAATAGATTTAAAAACTCATATAATTGTATTTAGGTTTCTATTTTTATCAAGATAATTATAGCTGAGACTATCCTAGACACTTAGATAGATCTTTAGCATTACCATAAACCCATAATAGGTCTTGGACATAGACTAATGTACCCATGTTTGTTTTTTCTCAAAATAGGATTTTTTTTCCTTCTTGACAATATACCATAGATATACCATACCATCGATTTACTGCTTGTGTGCTACTAGTACAATTAGCAGTTGCTGACTTGGCTATCCTTTCCCAATTGGTCAATTAGTTTACTTGGTGGTGGCTCTGATTGGGTAGTTACCTTGGATTACTGAGTTGGCCTTCATCCAATGGCCATCCCTTTCCATCTCTCTCTCTCTCTCTCTCATTCTTTTTTTCCTTCTCCAAAAGAAAACCACAGTATCCTTTTTCTTCCCCTCTTCTTCTTGGACCTAAAGCTAGCAGCTCTAGGAGCAGCCTTGAGGCTTGGTAGTGGTTGCTAAACCCATCTAGAAGGAGAAGTATAAGGGTTAGGCTTAGAATTTGGATAACCAAGTACATCTTGCTTAGGTGAATAAAATAAGATTATTTGCATTTAATTCTTTTAAATTTTATTGTTGTTTATTTTTATGTCTCTTTACTATTTTATACGATATATGATGAGTATTGAGTTGTGTTGATGTATTTTCATGTTATTATTAGGGCATTGGGTTGAGTTGGATAAATCTAAGGGTGTGAGATATAGATTTTATTCTAGCACTTAGGTTTGGTCCCAAAATCTTAGCTCTAATTATTTTAGGACCCCCATACTAATTATCCCAACTGTTAGAAATTATTTGAGGAGAATTTGATAAGAAATGTATATCGAAGTCCCATTTCTTGACCTTCTGTTTGCATTATATCAGTACAGGAGGTATACTGCTGGTATTCCGCTAAGGCAGTTATTTCTTACAACAAGTCCAGTACCAGTTCTGTGACACAAAATAGTGTACCGGCAGTATACCACAGGCTTTCTATTTTTTTAGGATAACTGGTTTTGTATTACGCCAATTTTGCCTTCTCTGAAACATTTTCTAGTGTCTTCCCATTGTCCCTTAAAATCGGTATCCAAAGTTATTTAGCTTTCAAGGAATTAGCCTCTCAACTCTCGTTACTTTATTATAGAGTGTTAATGATGTATTGATTGTTAAACCCGCATAATTAATTGATGGGTCCTGCCTGAACCAGTATACCCTTTGAGGTACTGTCCCTATTGTCACACCGAGGTACTCTTATTTACTTGTGTACTGAGGTGCTATATATTGGTAATTGGAACTCATGGTAGAAAATATTTGCCTATGTTGATTTAATGATCAATATCTTACAAAATATTTAATTGTCAAATTTATTTATATGTGCCATATCTATAATGGTTCTTTATAATGTTCAATAGTTAGATGTTATTCTTAAAACTTTATGTTTCTAATTTATGTCTTTTTTGGTTGGAAGGATTAGCTTAATAAGGCTATTAGTATTGCCAAGGTATAGTAGCTGAAGTAAAAAAGAATTCTTCTACTTATAGATTTTGTGTTCCTTATCTACTATATTAACTGCTCGTATCCGATATTGAGATGTTCTACTGAAGGGGCTTTGACCTAAGTGAATTCTCTAGAGAATTATTCTGGATCGATTTATATTATTATGTTTGGAGACCAAAATATAAATGAGACTCTGTCAAGAAATCTAAGAATTTTTGAAGATAACATATTCTTGGAACTCAACGTTATAGTATCGTACCAAACCCTAACCTAAGATGTTATATATATCAACTAGAGATAGACTTTTGATAACTCTAAACATATTTAGAGGTCGAACTGCCAAAGTTTGGACTCGTAGGACATAAACATGCAAGTGTAACGAATATAGAATCCATTTATATCTATATGTTCCAATATATGAAATATCATGCTGAGTTGTATTCTCATATACGTGATACTTGCTCCACGTATAGAGATATGTAATCTGGCTTATTTGATAGAATATCACATTGATCTGTATTCTCATATTACGTAATATTTTGCAAGTATAGAGATACTTATCTATGTTATTCTAATAGATAAAAATTTTATGCTAAATAAGTATTCTTGTATTCATATGATACCTATGGTACACAGATCAAGATATTTACTTGATCCAAAAAATGGCATATTTTGTAATATAATAGACATAGTGTTTTTGTGATTATAGAATAGAAAATTGGACGAGGGCGAACAAAATAGATCATACCGTATGAAACCGTGGTAATATAAATAACAAAAAACTGATCAATTAGTATTTTTTATTGCAAGACCTTACGATGTAAGAGTTGAGTTCTTAGCTCATGATGCATAAAAATTCATATTTTAAATAATATTTTTTTCCTATGTGGAAGGGTCAAACCACATAATATTGTGCCATTGTGTAACAGCCTAATCCCGGGCCTTATGTTTATCTCCTAGAAATTCATCGAGTGTGGGATCCAAAGATTGTTCTTAAAATTGTATCATCATATAGGTAAAATGTTATTGTGATTGTGATAGTGACTGTTAGGCTATAGGAATAGTTTGGATACTTTTGAATCACTAAAATTAGGATCACACTAAAGTCATATTCCAAGTTTACACTATAATACTTCTTTATGATTATTTATATTATATGAATATTATATCATGATTTTCAATCATATAACTATTTTGCTTTATTTATTTCACCATTCTTAGATTAAGAACTTACATGTCTTTGATGACCTAGTATTTGTTGACTATATGAAGGCATGTCAGAGAAGAAGATATATGCTATCTCTATTTAGCATATATGAGCCTGAAGAGTAGTACAGAAAGATGGTAGAGAAGTAGTTTTATTTTATAGATTTATATATCTTTTATGTATATTATCTTTTGAAGAAAAAAATTATAGACTTGTAAGGATGTATACATAGATGGTTTAATATTTATGAATATGAATATTCTCACTTTATCAATGGTGTAGTATTATCCATACTTTATCCTAAAACTTACAGTTGATAATCATAAATATGGATACTTGTGTATTCATATGACACGTTACATTGGATACTCGGTACATACTCGGCTTACCGCATTTAGGGAGCGGAATGTCACAACAACTCAAGAAACTTCTTGATGAATTTGATGAAAAAATGAAGCATCATACGGAAAACATCGCCAAGATGAAGTCATATTTGACTGTAACTACCTCCACCATACCTCTCAATAATTTCACTTTGCCTCAGAGATAGAATTTTGAAAGGAGAATATCCAAAATCTTGAGAGTTACTAGTCATTATGGAAGCCAGTTATCGAGAAGTTAAACAAGAACAGATACTAACGGATAAATTTGTAGAGATTCAACGTGCTTGTGATGCTGGAGAAAAATCATTAGTTTCAGGTAAACACAGACTATGGACCTATGACTAAATAAAACAATGATGAGACCCTCAAAAAAGAAGCAATTGGTAAGGTTCAGTCCAAGCAGAATGATCGTATGAATCAACTAAAGTAGAATATTTTAGATTTGTCCAAGTTTCCTCAGTGAAGTATATTTGCATCTTTGCTCCTTACATAGTAACTTTATATATATATATATATATATATATATATATATATATATATATATAATATTTGTATATGTTTTAAATATTTGTTATTCAGAGGTAATATGGACATGATAACAAAAACTTGTTTGGAAGATAGCCTATCTACTCAGAGGTAATATTTGGCCATACCAAAGAGGATGAAAGGAATATGTAAGTTAACTAATGAAGGTTTCGAGCATATTAGTTGAAAATTTTAAATCGTTCAGGGGTATGAATTGGACATGACGATCAATAAAAAATATTAACTCAATTATAAATTAGTAACTTGATTTTTTAGCCGCAAAAATAGTTTTATGAGAACCATTAGAATTAATAGAGGAAAGCCTAAAAATCTACTGGTATTGATACACGATGTGGATTACTTCCAAGCCTAAAAATCTACTGGTATTGATACACGATGTGGATTACTTCCAATCCTATATGGGATTAGAAATAAGAAACCTTTGGGTCAATTGGGATTAAAGATAGGAGTTATTTAGGAAATATACAAGTCTATCATTTTTATCTCAGCGAGGGCATCTCGTAGGACTTGATGATTATCCCACTAAGGAACCTTTTTATTGATTTATCACTAATAGAATACCCATAATCGGCAATAGATGATAGCTAAAAAATTTGTTTTAATTATGTAATATTCTATAAATGTGTTGCTAAAACTTCTTTTTATAGTAACAGTCTAGTCGGATTGTGTCATGACCTGCATTCAGATTTTCGTGCACAAGTGTATGGGTACGTCCAGCCTACCTTGCAGCATCGACGGTAGAATATTTTCAAGACCTCAAGATCAATACAATTTCAACTAATAAAAAATAATTACTCAATCACAACAAGCTAAAGGAAGATACTAATGAGAAAAGATAAATCTAATATAATATCACAAAAGTTATCCAAGTCACAAATCTGGAATCCAAAATATTTACAAATCCAAGTAACTTTCGGAGACAAATCCAGTCAACTATCTAATGGAATAAAATAGTAAAATGTAATGAAACTAGGAAATACTAATCTAGACCTCTCAAGAGATATCCAAGGTGTAAGAGCGATCTCAACTATAGCATCGTCCGGAGATCCAAGAGTGTGTGGCATAACATTCCTAATATTTTTAATATATCCAGTCAGGAAAGGAGAAAGTATTATTACAACTATGAAAGTACACAATTCATGTATAAATTTATCATGATAGAAACTGCATAAGTAATGATCTCCTATAATGGAAACAAGTAGAGATAAGTAGAAGCATGGAACTAAAATCATAAAAAACTGGCAACATGTAAGCAAGTAGCAAGATTAACTGACAACATGTAAGCAAGTATATGAGAACATGAATATCAAGATCTGACGAGACTGGTAATACCATGTGACCTAGAATACAGGGTTCGACCTGTGGGGGCCAGGCTAAATGAGGCACTTCGTACGTGAGGTGTACGACAGTTATGTATCTAAATGAATAAAAAATAGGGTTTACCATATGTTTACTACTGTATTCTCCCTTCCGACTCTCTCTCATTATAATCTCGAAAGACAAGTAATCGTATTCACGGACGTGAGTCAAGAACCACAAAATTAGATAGTCACTACTCACAAAGAACGGATAAACACATGTCACGAATATAGATAGTCACGAATCACGACACGAAGGCTCACAAATTATGATACAATAAACATGCATCACAACCCGGACTCACAAATCAAAACTCGGATGGTCATGATGTCAAAATACGTATATAACTCAATCATGAATCAAGATAAACTGTTCATGTGCATGAATCATAGTTTCATGACAAATAGCAAGAATGAATAATAATATTTATAATGTAAAGGTAAATCCATAATTGTAATGTACTTGCATGTTATCCTTGTAATGCCCCGCTCCGCGTCGGCATTATGTATCAAGGTGAGTGGGCAGAACTTCGTTCTCTGATTCTTGCACGCCTTAATAATAACTTAAGTTTTTGCTTGTAATATTTTCATAAGAGAATGATAGAACCTGCCTTGCATGTTAATGAAAGAACTCACCTAGCTTGTCTTTGAAATGATAAGTCTGCTTAACGAGAATCCTGAAACACTTTTCTAAGAGTGCATGAACATGTTCACCCCGCAACAATGATAAATATTCTGATGGTTCTTCTCGTCTGCATACTAGAGTTTATTTGATAGTGTTCCATGCATTCGCATCGGTCGGACAATGGCTTTTGGTGGAGAGCTGAACTGCATGTGTCACGGCTGCTACCATGATAGTAAAAAGCAACCATGAGTCACAGCTGCCATTAGCATCAGATGAATGAGTCATTGGTATGCTGGACCAACAGCTGCCGATCATGAGATACTCTGGGACCGTCCTGCATATAGCTAAGTCATTATGTTGGCTTGGATAGATAGACTGCCCCTAAGATTGTGCATGTGTGTCTAGCTATGCATTTGTCCCTGGAGTCTCACGAGACACGCTGCGCACTCCTTGAAACATGAACGAACGGCTTGCTTGCTTATATATCGTATATGAAACTCTGTTTCCAAAGATGTTTCCAAACAATGTAATATGACTCTGCTAGCAAACTGCATGAAACAAACCTAGGTAAAACTAGAAAGATCACTAGTGATGTAATATTTTATAACATGATTACTTAGTGTTGGTTTTAGTGAATGCTTACTTCTTTTCAGTTATTTTATCTCACCAGTACTTATAAAAGTGCTGACCCACCAACAGTTTACTTGCTTGCAGGTACTGGATCGTCCGAGGGAGTGATAGGCGTGCCTCAGTCCCTAAGACCCAGAATTCTGGTTTCGATTGTGTCCCGAGATGCTATCGTATAAGGGGGCATAATGTATGGAACAAATGCCTTTGCATAAAGGAACCCAAGTCCCTCGATTATCCCGAATAC
Source organism: Iris macrosiphon (assembly GCA_036927795.1). NCBI lineage: Eukaryota > Viridiplantae > Streptophyta > Magnoliopsida > Asparagales > Iridaceae > Iris > Iris macrosiphon. The sequence continues at coordinate 33,271,478 of JAYESA010000011.1, forward strand.
TCAGTTGGCTAAATGCATTATATTGCAACAATGTCCCTTTCCGCTGCTTACTCGATTGATGCGATGATAGCCAACAATCAACTTAAACGATAAAGCCTTATGCGAGCGCAACCTCAGGCTCGTACGGCATCACGTCCTGATATATTTGAACGGGCCATACATTCCCTTCCTCGCACCCGTAGGACGGGTGCGGTGATTCACGTCCGGTGGTGCGCCGAGGCCCAGTGGTTCACGTCCGGTTCAATCCGGCCGGGCTACGGGGCGAGGCGGCCTGGGGCGTGACAATCCTGAGTTGTTGGTACCGGTCAGAATCTGTATGGAAGTTCAAGTAACCTATATTATTAGTTTACAACATCAATTGGTGAAATAAAATCAATAAAAATCCTATCTACTTGGTTGTTGGATTTCTAGGTCAATTTCCAAACCAATTTGGGTTTATACTAGGTAGATTGTATTTTGTTTCCTATTACCTCCTTATATATATATATATATATATATATATATATATATATATATATATATATATATATATATATATATATATATATATATATATATCAAGGTATCTCATTGATACTACCTACTCAAGTATCCTAGTATCTCATGTAATCATATACCCAAGATACTAGGATACTCATCACTTGTATCACATACCCATGACACTCACATCTACCTATGGATACTTGATACTCATTCTAGGATATTCACTTGTATTATGGTATTTTGATACACAAACCTAGAAACTAACCCAACACATAGACACCCTAGGATATAATTTTCTCTAAGTACACCAACTGGTATACTCACACTCATTGATACACACATGTGCAGTCACTCACTTATGCACAACACATCTAAACACATAGCCACTTAGTAGATACCTACATGATTTACAAAAGGTAGCTTCACATACTTATCTCGACTCACACTAGAACCACAAATACAACACTGATACTCAAAAACTGGAACCACCTACAGACTGCTGCACACTAACTGCAGTACCTACCTACCTATTGCTATATTAATAATTTACTTCTACCTATGAATAACTCTATATACATATATGTAGATATCAGATACTTGATATCTATCTATGTATTTATATAGTTATCTCTTAAGTATAAAAATATATTTTCACTCAACTATCTATCATTGTGTGTGTGTGTGTGTATTGGTACTACACTAATCACTAAAACACTATAATGCAACTACACTCTATATTAGTGCACACTTGGCTCATAGAGTTTCATACTAGAAAATGTTCCATTCACCCACAGACCTACTAATACTCTATTACCCATCCTTAGACATCACTCCAAATAGATAGTTTGGCTCAGGTAAATGCCAATTCCATGGAAGGATATTTAGTGCAAAGAGGGTCTTTAACCCAATACCCAGATAGATAGTGTTTTAGTGATCTAGTAGAGAATAATATAACCAGGATCCCCACTCTAGAGATTACATGTCCAGTACACACTCCTATCCGACCCCAATCTGCACAAATTTTGCAAACACAATTTGTAAGGTACACACTCACATAACCGAGGTTAATACCCTGCTTTTATTAGTGGGGAAACATACCTATACCTGTATCTTACTGACGGTTGTTGTTATTTTCCTGAAATACACACTCTGAACGCCCTTTGTGCCCACATCCAATCACATATAACTCTGCAGTTCTTTCTGATACACACTGTGCATAATATCTTCTGCTATGCACTCAAGCACAGGTATACGAAGTATCTACTACACACAAAAATATCCACAACACATTAATTTACCCGATTCAACCTACATGATTCACTGCAGAATAGTAGATACTGTTATTGTTACTAAATCCCCATTATGCATTACCTGCACAAAAACAACCTGCAGTAGCTGCTACATTATGCTACTAACGTGTGAAATCTGCACTGCTCCAGATTCTGCAACCTGCTGCTACCTACTTTTATTTGCTCTACTTAGCACTACTACTGCTATGCAGCAACTGCTGCACCATTCATACCCACTAGTTTTAGACCCAACTGTAACCTAAAATGAATATAGAAATTTGTGTTTTATTCTGCGCTTGGTGACACACTCTCCTAACATAATATTACACACACTAACCCATGATATGTACTCACATTTACTAACCCATTGATACGAAATGATACCCACAGTGACACAAATACTATACCTACACTAGTACACTCTCTAGATACTTAGGATACATCATGTACACTCTCTATTTGACACATACATAAGCCCATATCCCTAAATTGACATATATAAACCCAATTCCATATGAATAACCAAATTTATCATGTGTATCCTAAATTATCATGACACAAATACTATGTATCCTATTTAGGACACAAAGACACAAGCATAACCCAAAATTAGACACAAAATTTCTTTAAGGACATAACATAAACATTTGGTGGACACAAATTTATAGTTAACCAAAATTTACCATTCTAGATCCTAGATATAGTAAAAATTATACATCTACAACTTAATTCACCACTAAGAGGGTCATAACTTCTAATTTGGGATTTCTACTAGTTCAATTAGAGAATCTCTATTATAGAATTAGGGGAAACATCAATTTTACCTATAGGAAGTAGATCCCAATATAGATCCACGAATTTGGGGACACGAGAAAGATTAATTAGACATGATCCACCTTGCTTGTGCTTCTCCAAAGCTTTTCTTGTGCTCCCAAGCTTTAGCTATCCGTTGGAAGAGGTTTGGAGAAGGAATGGCTTAATTTGGAGTGGTGGAAGAGAAACTAGGATTTGAAAAATGGATGGAGAAGTGGAGAAGATGACTTGGGGAAGAAAATGAAAGAATGAAGAAGAAAGAAAATTGAGGGAAATGACGCCTTATGGTGAGAGTAGGTTGTTTGATTATTACATGTTTGTCACTAACCATTCTAATTTTGAATTCTATAATAAATGGAAAATGAATCAAATTGGTTAGGATAGAATCTAATTAGTAAGAAAGGGAATATTCTATCTACGATTAAATATATAATTAAACACTAAAGCAAATTAATTAAATGAATAAACTAACATTATTTAGAAAATAAAATAAGTTGACAAAAGAAATCCCTAATTTCATATTTTGGGAAAACGGAGGATACATATCAGACATAATATTTTTTGAGAAATTTGCCACTGATAGGCATCATAAGTTAACCTTCGCCTTGGTAAGTCGATAAGCTCCATTAGAATACACAGATTCCACTGTGAATGGCCCCTACCACTTAGCTTCAAATTTGATCTCGCTTTTGTGAGTCATTTTCATATGCCTTCTAACTGTTAGGACCAGATCGCCAACTTAGAAGACCTTTCCTTAACCTTTTTATTGAAGGCTTTGGAAATACGAGCTTGGTATAGGTTAATAAATTATTGAGCTTGTAAACACTTTTCATCAAGTGCTTCCAACTTTTGTAAACATAACCGATCTTTGTCAATAGTCAGCTTATTTGAAAGAGCCACACGAAGAGATAATATATGTATTTCTAGTAGAAGAACTGATTCACATCCATATACTAGAGAGTAAGGCATACTACTAGTTGGTGTTCTCACTGTTGTTCAGTAAGCCCATAGACATTTGTCGAGCTTCTCATTCCAATCACATTTATTGGAAGAAGCAAAGAGTATCTTGATGATATTCTTATTAACTTTAGTTAACCCATTGGCTGGAGAGTTTTACACTGTAGAGGCCATATTCTAAATCTGATATTTATTGCAGAACCAATTAAATACATGACTGACAAACTGGGGATCGTTATAATGTATAATCCTTCGAGGAACACCAAATAATAAATAATATAATATTTTATGAAGCTAATAACATATTATGTCCTTAATTCACTGAGTGATATAACTTTTGCCTATTTAAAGAAATAATCGGCTATTTCCATGATGAATCGATGTCCTTTCACAGATAGGAGATTATATGAACAATGATATCCATTCTCCATGCATCGAAGGCCACAAACTGCCATTGGATGTAGGAATTCTAATAGTTGGTGTATAAAATCAAAATGGATTTGGTATTTCTTGCACTTCTTGGCATAATCTACGACGTCAGCTATTATACTATGCTAATAATAACCCATAAATTTTAGTTGATCATGAATCTTAAGACCTGGTTGATGTGCAAAAAATGTACCATCATGAGCTTCTTTTGCCTCAGTATTTGACAAGCATAAAATCATAACTCCTTCATAAGAATGCCGGTAAACATATTTATGAGAGGATCTTAATAGAATATGAGGGAGTATCTATGAATAGATGCTGCTTCTTTGGGATCAGCTAGCAAAAAGTTAATAAGTAGAAATATCCAGTCTCTTGGTTCAAAGTCTATCTCCGCATTATAAATTCTTTGGATGTTAAGATTATTTTTGGCATAAAATAACCGTCGACCCATCAAAATCACATAATATCTACATGAATGCCAAAATTGACGGTTTCATAAAATCACAAGTCGATAAAGTGTTATGTCCACAAGGGCGCACAGATGACAGTTTTTGGTGGTTTCCTATTTACATCTACGTTGCACGAATTTTACAGTAGATTAAAATTATATTTTTAATTCTGCAAAATTAATTTTATGTAAGTTTATCTTATCAACTTTCTGGAACTTCAAACGGTTCATAATTTTGAGTTCGAGATCTCCCATAATCTCAAAAATACCAAAATGCGTCTGATTTCAGACAGCTGACACTTTCAGAATATTCTGGAAAAATAGGTTCAAAAATTATTAAAATAATTTATATATCAGAAAACTAACCTTGATATGGTTAAAAAATTTGTACTACTTTTGGAGTCCGGAGCTAGGAGATATCGTCTTTTTAAGTCGTCATAACTACTAGAAAATGAGACTCAATTTATGACGAATTTTGACTGTTTTTGGATGAAAAATAGAGGAGTTTGGCGAAGAAAAATATAAAAGATGAGTTTATTTCATAAGTCAAATAGATATTTATAATGGTAGAGACTACTTAATTGAATACGACTATGATTGGCTAATTTAGATATGATTAGGATGAGTCTAAATAAGGATAGGATATGCATGAAGTTGCTTTCCTAGTAGGCTCAAGATATGAATTAATTTAAAATAGAGTTTGAGTTTATCTCAATAATTTATATCTTAAATCATATTAAAGATAATACAAATAATTTATATATAATCTTATTAATATCTATTAACACTAAATTAGCTTCTATCTAATATTAAGACTATATATATCCAATTAAATCCTAAATAATTTCAAAAAATCCAAATAAATTCCTTAAAATTCTAAATAAATTACAAAAAAATATAATTAAATATATTAACCTAAAATAAATATTTGGTAGTAATAATATGGTCTCTTAGTAAATCATAGAAGTCCTAAAAATTTATGCTTCCTTGATTTTAATTACCCAAAAATTCTAGAAAAATCTCCCAAAATCTAAAATAGCCTTAAAATGATTCTGAATAAATATTTATATAAATAAATATATTAAAAAATATATTTTCTAATTAACTAAGAGAATACTTTAAAGAAATTTAATATTTAAAATAATCTAGAATAAATATAATAATATAAAATATACACAAAATAGCTATTTTGGGTGAGAGAGTTTATAATCTACCCAACTTACAAAAATTTTGTCCTCGAAATTAAAAATAAAGAATAATTTTTTAATATTTCACATTCGTATCTAAGGCAAGTCAACCACAATCTTCTCAAAAATTTAAATGACAAAATTAATTTAAATCCGTCACAATCTCTTCAAAATTAAAATAACTACTGTTTCAATCAAAATTTAACCTATCATAATCTCTTCTAGATTTTTAAATAATCAACATCAAAATTTAATTTAAATCTATATGACATCTTTAAGATTTAAATAACTCACATCAAATTTTATATCACGATTTCCAACTATCATAATCTCCTATAGATTTTAAATAATTCTAATCAAATCTTATTCCTTTATTTCAACTTAACAATTTTGTACTCTTCAAATTTTAAATTCAATTTCTATTATCAACATTTCAAATAGGTGATCCAACAATCAAAATTCAACTTTTAATTCAAATCATCAAATTATAAAATTTTGAAATCAATGCATCAATATTCATGTTTAGAGTTCTATTTTTTTCTCAAGATTTAAATCGTTAATTCAATCTCTAATATTCAAATTTTAAATTATGTGCTCAAATTATAAATATTTGGTTTGCAATATCAAAATTTTAAAATTTATTCTATAAGGCATTCTTATCTTTAAAGTTAAATTCTCATCATCTAAATCATTCTTCTAAAAATTCTCAAAATTAAAATGACTTAAATCTCTCAATCTAATCTTACTTGATCACAATATAAATTGTTTTACCTCAAGTTGACAATGCAACTTCTACCCAACTTAGAATTTACCGATCTATCACATAGGCTATACATTTAAGAAAAATTTTCTAAAATTATTTAATCGTGTTATCAATCCATAAAATATCTCACATGTTTTATGTCCTTAATTACAAAAGATAGTCACCAAGTATTATGATTGGGCTATGGGATATATCTAGTACTATCCGTATATCAAACTTATACCAAGCACGAGATTTTGTCTTTTCGGAATAGGGGAAGATGAAAAACAATAATAAAAAATTCAAAGGGGAGGTGATAGAATACAAGTACGGGGTTCAAGGCGATTAAAGAATTCAAAAAGAGAGTTGTCAAGGTAGTTGCAGATGAGATCATATTTTGGTAAATTCTTATTTGTATGCTCATATCAAAACAGTTATGCACCTGATATGATATGCTCTGACCTGTCTAAAGGGCAAGTATATTCGTCTAACATGCTGAGTCAATTATATCTCAATCCACGCAAAGTAGTCATGCGAAGAGCGAACCAAGCGAACTAAGGTTGATCAGACCGTAATACACTGATTCTAAATAGATAAATGTATTAGAGTAGCCCCCAATAACACATATGTTACGAACAAGCTCGATAAAAGAATAAGCCTGCAAAACTAGACTATAATAGCAGCATAAGTCGAGGTAGTCCAGAAAATATAAGTACGCTGAATTATGATGAAGGAAGGTACAAAATATTTAAGTTCACCAAGAATATAAGACTCGTCCGGTGTTGTGCCTCTATAGTTGCCATACTAACTTCTTGTCTAAGTCTCTAGTCGACCAAATGGGGGTATGGGCCTCTAAGTTCTACAGTCTGGATAAACACTATCTTCTTATGCAAACCTATAGTTGGTATCATTCAATTATACTTCATTAATGGGTCAAAAGTACTATGTGATACTAGGTTATGGGATATACTATCCAACTTACAAGAATTTAACTAATAGTATTATTGAACAATAGAGTGTATATACCTAGTACAAGTCACCTTCCTGACCCCTATCAATCACGAAAGAAAAGATAAGATTAACGTTGTGAAAAGATCAAGCAAGATGCAATACAAGCAATCAAATAAGAATGCGAAATAAAATCAAGGGAGATAATTAATAAGTGGATGAGATCCTATACTCTAATCCTATAAGCAGGCTTGCTTGGTACAGTAACGTAACCGAGATAATATGCTCTCGACCTGCATGGGCCAATACAAAAATATGTCACGTCCCAGTCCTAAAATATGTAGGACTAGGAATACGTAAGCATACCAGCCGTATGCATATGACAACTCTAATATATGAAAACCATAACACATACGTACGATATATTATAAATAATAATTTATAAGTGGTATATAATTGTCATAAGTCACAGGGCATAACTAAATCTCATCCACAAAAATCATAAAGAAATAAATGATCAAATATGTCAATAAACCAACTATGAATTAGTCGAGAAGAATTAATAGTTGGATGGAGACAAATCCACTACCAAACTAGAATATAAAAGTAAATATAATAAGTACATCATCTAATGATCAGAGAGGCTCGAAGGAAAGACATCCTTGAAAGATAACGAAGTAGCAAGTCCTGATCCATTCTCCTGCGAATAGTCATGATCGTCTACAACTGGAAAGGGACCAGGTCCTCAGAGGGACGTAACAAGATACATAGAAGCATGCAAATTAAATACAGTAAAACATGCATAATAGATAGAAAATATACAAGTACGTTGTACTAGACAATCTATATGAGAATGCATAATGAGGACAACTTTTTAACGTATGGACAGGTGTAGGCTACTCTAATACACACGCTATCTCATAACTCATGAATACTCACACACACACGTGCATATACTATCAATCGACATACCTTGAAGGTAACGACTATCGTAACACCAGAAGCCGACAAACCTCAAGGGTAGCGACTATCACGACACAACTACTGTAGTGCATCCAGTTACTATGGTTTACCAAAGTGGGTAGCCCATATGCCTACTGATTGTCCTTCCCTCCCATGATACTATGTGTCAAGTGTGTGTCAACATATATAATATATAATTATGGCTGAAAAAATACATATATAATGAATATATGAAAATATAATAAGCATGCAAGTACTATAAGCAATTTGGCAAGGTATACTTGTCTTCTCTGAAAAAGGATGAAGTCCCAACTCTAGGCATCGTCCGATCTACCCGTCACATAAATTAAACAAGTTAGGTTACAAAAGTGGATTAATAGGTTCCTCTATTTTAATCTATTTTAATTCTGAATAAAATAACCTAAAATAGTATTTTAATCTTTTTATAATCTGATTTTATTGTTAAACCATAATTTTGGCCCAAAGAAAGTCAATTTTATGGATTTATGATCCGTTACACGCAAATCGAGGCAAACCGTTGACCAAAAAGTCAACCAACTCAAATCCTAGATTTGTGTATAAAATCTTAAATATTTTAGTGCTATATAAATATCAGAATTTATGGTTTCATAAAATTACAAGTCGGTAAAGAGTTATGTCCACAAGGGCACACAGATGACAGTTTTCGGTAATTTTCTATTTATGTCTACGTTGTATGAATTTTATAGTAGATTAAACTTGCATTTTAAATTCTGAAAAATTAATTTTATGTAAGTTTATCATGTCAACTTTCTGAAACTTCAAACGGTTCATAATTCTGAGTTCGGGATCTCCCGTAATCTCAAAAACACCAAAATGCATCTGATTTCGGACAGCTGTCACTTTCAAAATATTCTGAAAACATAGGCTCAAAAATTATTAAAATAATTTATATATTCAGAAACTAACCTTGATATGGTTCTAACAAAAAAAATTGGACTACGTTTGGAGTCTGGAGATAGGAGATATCTTCTTTTTAAGTCGTCATGACTACTGGAAAATAAGGCTGAATTTATGACAAATTTTGACTATTTTTGGACGAAAAAGAGAGGAGTTTGGGGAAGAAAAATATGAAAGATGAGTTTATTCCATAAATCTAAAGAAATAAGCGCCTCTGAGTGTGATGTGGATGAAGAGCCCTACGAACGTCTCTGCATCTCTTCATTCAGTACCCCGCTCTTGGCAAACTCCAGATTGACCACGCCTTCCGGAGAAGAAGCAATCATAGACACTCGTACGGTCTCCCACGAGTCTAACAATGTATACAACAGCCATAGTCTATGAACCTCATCGTTGAATTTGACTTCCATCGAGGATAGCTGGTCAACTATACCCTGGAACTCACTCAAGTGATCCTAATAGACTCCCCATCTTTGTACCGCAGACCCATCATCATCCGAATCAAGAAAAAAATATTTACTCCGGTCTTCTTCACATACAAAGATTCTAGCTTATCCCACAGTATCCTCGCATGCTTATTACTAGCAACGTGGTTATACACGTTCTCGTCAACGAACTGCCAGATGTGCCCACACACCTATATATGCTCAAAATTCCAGTCCTCTTCGTGTCATGCCCCAGTCCCAAAATACCGAGGGACCAGACGCGTGATAATGGCCAGCAGCACACACCGATGGACAAACCCAATTTAATGGATCCATCGGGGCATGCTTAAGCTGTAATATAACAATAAGTAGGTCCAATGATACAAGTCACAGTCTACACTAATCTTATCCAAAATAGATAATCACAGATCAAATGCCAGAATAATGCAAATAGGAATAACTAACAAATCTCAATAAAAGTGTCTCGGAGAACAATCCGAGAACAAGTCTGATACATAAATGCAATAGACTGGAAAATAAAGGAACTGGAAATAGAAATAAATGAGTATATAAAGCCAATACTCAGGAGAAGTCCTCTGGTGTGATCTCGTCCTCGAAGGTCGGTACAGCTCCTGTATCAGCTCATGTATCTACTCCTGCTGCGGTCCCGTATACCTCGGGATAGATCTCGTCTGTAAATCCTGGGGACATAATCCGAATCCAGGTCCTCAGGGGACATAGCAAGGTATAGAAAATACAAGCCAAAATAAAAGCAGTACAGCAAATAATGAAATGGATAGGGTAAGTATTCTGTGTGAAATGTAAGAGAGAACATCAATAGTACTCAGGTTGAAACAACTACAAGCTCTGTGTAAGGGAGCTGGTAGTAGTGGTATCATGAGATGGTCTAGCTCAGCGGGAGACTGAGTAGCCGACATAATATAGTCAACCTGTAGCCTGCGGGTCTCTCCAGCAATAGATGGAACAATAAGGGAATACTAAAATAATCAGCTAAGTGATATGCAAGATGAGAGCAGCACTAGAACTCAGGCTGAAGCCACTACAAGCTCTGTGTAGGGGAGCCGGTAGCAGCAGTAATAATGAGTAATGGGCCAAGCTCGGGCTTCAGAGTCTTGTGCCTCACAATAATAGGGGTGTATATATATGATCAGCCTGTAGCCTGTGTATCTCTCCCCACCCAATAAAATCACACGTCTCATGTCCATGATGCCTCATGTCCATGTCACGCACAATCGTATCTAATGCACAAGTCATCTAATGTCTAGGAATATAATATCAATGTCAAGTCCTGTATCCTATACAAAATTACCATGAATATCTCAGGAAGATCATGTCTCATGAATGGTGTCAAGTGTCCTGGGTCATAGTGTACTTGGTAAGACAAGTACGAGAATGTAAAGGGGTCACGAATGTCCATCTCTAGATGACAATACACAACACCGCGTACGGTGTTGGCACCCGACTAATAATCGGACGCTAAGTACGTCACACGATCCTAGGTTAAGCATGCACAGCAATATAAATGAAGCAAGAAAAATATGTAACAATACTGCAGAGTTTGGCAAGGTACACTTGCCTGGGGTCCTGGCTCCAACTGTAGCTCTGGTCTCAGTGTGATCTGCAGGTACTACTCTGGTTGCTGAAATAAACATCACCATTAGATTCAAAAAATATCAAATAGCTAAAAACGCCTGTCCTTAAGTCCAATTTGGACACAGGGGCAAAAATCAAAGTTTTAGGCCAAAGCGGGGTCCACATGTGGGCCACTTTACACCGAAAAGCGTGTCAGGGTCAAAGGTCTCCAAATTCATCTAACTTAGTGTCAACAAGTCAGGAACGATGATATGAACCCAACGGAACTTCCAGAATTGGATCCCGATGAGCCGATCACAAAATCGCCCGTCAAGTGGAGCCTTTGGGGCCCACTATACGCGATTTTGTCAACGTTCTCAGAATTGAACCAAACTTGGGTCACAGGACCAGCGTATTGCTACGAGTCCGATGGCGCAAGTTTCGTCTCGATCCGACGTGTGTACACGAAGTTACGACGTATTCCAGAACCGATGGATACGGGACGGTGTCGGCGGATACGCGTTGATTTCGGTGGCACACACATCCGAATCAACTTCTGAGAAATCTCACACGTCTGTATCGATAGCGCGCATGTTTCGGTAAAGACCGCGTGCGACCAAGTCGTCCTGTTTGGCGGGGCATACTCAGTTCTGGGGTGAAACAGGGCATTGATTTTTCTGTTTTTGGATCGCTATTCGCGATCACCACAGGACGCGACGCACTGAGCGGGTTGTACGGGCATCGAGAGGGTTATACAGTCTACGTGACGCAACTGACGGAATCAAAAACAGAATTACGAGGAGGGAGAAAATGCTACCTGAACAGGGCTCCGTGAGATCTGAATTTCTGTGTCCGAGTGTCTCCTTCGTGTCCTGCGTCTTGTGTTGCTGTGTCCACTGTGTCCAGGCTAGGGTTCAGAGTTCGAGTGCTGCCGGAGACCCGTCGGAGGGTGGCTGCTCGGGGCGGCCGGGGAGTGGCTGCTCGGGAGGAGGACGGCGAGGGAATCGTCGGCTGGAGTCGACACGGTCGGCTGCAGCTGAAGATGGTGGAGGCTGCGGGGTCCGTCGAGGGAAGGGGACGGCGAACTTGGGTGGAGTAGGGAGAACGGAGGGAGGAGACGGAGGAAAGGTGGTCGAGCGGGGCTAGGGCTAGGGCTATGTCGGCTGTGGCGGAGAGGATGACGGGGTGCTGCGGGCGGACTCGAGTGAAGGAGAGGGAGGAGGAGGAGGATGAGTCGTCGGGCGGCAGCGGCGAGGCGAAGGCGGCTTGGCTGGCCGCTGCTGCGGAGGGGAGCGGGTCGCTGGGGTCTGCGGAGATGGGCGGCGCTCTGGCCGGAGGAGGGGGTCGTCGAGAGGGGAAACGGGCTGGAGATGGGAGACCGCTGGTTGGGAACGATGGCGGAGGAAAGAGGAGGGAGTTGATCGGAGACGGGTCGGCAGAGTCGCGGCTGGAAGCGTCATGGCTACGGGCTGAGGAGAGGGTGAGTCCGGGCGGAGGAGCAAGGCGGGGAGAAGGAGGAAGAAGAAGAACAGTAAGGACGGCTGGCCGCGGAGAGAGGTGGAGGAAGGAGGAAGAAGAGGTCGGGGCACGGCGCGACGTCGAGGGCGGGGCACGGCCGGACGAGGCGGCGTCGGAGTCCCGCCGGAGGGGGCTGGGGAAAGGGTGGCAGCTCGGTTAGGGTTAGGGTTAGGGATTTGGGGATTAGGGATTTGGGATCTTTTATTTTCTTTTTCTTTTTATTTGTGGAGAAGAACTTAGAAAATTATGTATTTATACATACAGAAATTGGACTAGGGTTTGACCTAGGATTTGGGCTGGGTCAACGCTCCTTGGGCTTGGCTTCGGCTCTCATGGGGATGTCGGGCGTTTGGCACGGGTTTAATTCAGTTTAGTTCTACATCGGGTTTCAGGGCTTTATAAATGATTCCGGAGTCCAATAAATTCACAAAAAATTACCCTATGTCCAGTTTTCTATTTTACACCATAAAATATTATTTTCATGATATTTTAACATTAATTAACAGAAATTAAAAATCATTTAATTACCAAAAGCCTAGGTTTTAATTACAGAAAAATCTCGGAAAATTACGAAAAATCCAAATTAATAATTACTGAAAATCAGGGGGCTTACAATCTACCCAACTTATAAAAATTTCGTCCTCGAAATTAAAATAAGGTAAGGTTCTCTCTATACAATCTCACTTGATTACAGTCTAAAGGATTCCTCTCAAGTGAACACTGCGGTCTCTACCCAACTTAGAATTTACCCATCTATCATCTAAGGCTATACATCTAATAAAGCTATACCCCAACTTATTTAATCATGTTATTGAATCCTCAAGTCTTTAACACCAAACATATCACCTATGATATTCCCTTAATCATATAAAAGGGTCATCAACACTGCGACTGGCCTGTGGGGCATATCTAGTACTGTCTATATATCAAACTTATACCAAGCACGAGGTTTCGTCTTTCCGAAATAAGGGAAGACGAAGATCAATAATAAAGAGTTCAAGGGTGAGGTAATATAATAGAAGTATCAGGATCAAGGCGTTTAACGAATTCAAATGGGGTTTGTCAAGACAATTGTGGATTGAAATCCTATTCTGGTAATCCTTTGTTCGCATGCTCGTATTAGTACAGTTATGTAACTGATACGATATGCTCAGACATATCTAGAGGACAAGTATACTAGTCAACTATATATCTCAATCCACGTGAAGTAGTGCGAAGAGCGAACCAAAATGTACTAAGGTTGATCAGACCGTAATACCCTGATTCTGAATAGACAATTGTATTAGTGTGTCGACCCAATAATACATATGTCATGAACAAGCTCGATAAAGAATAAGCTTGCAAAACTAGGCCATAAAATAGCAGCATAAGTCAAGGTAGTACAACAATATAAGTACGCTAGATGATGATGAAATGAGGTACAACTTAATTCAAGTTCACAAGGACAAACAAAATAAGCAATAACAAAAGACTCTACCATCTCTACAGTTATCAATTATAAAAGCATACTAGGTTATTAGCAAGTTCAAAATTATATAGGTTAAGGCTGAGGTCACGAACCAATAGGCACGAGATTAAAACAAATCGATAAACAGATAACTACGACAAATTACGCGCATTAGCTACTCCATGGGTCTGTGCGTCTTCCAAAGTCATCGATGGAGCTTGTTCACGTTCTTGCAGTTGATTCCTCTGCTGCTGTTGAGCCTGCTAGAAGAGTGTTGCTTGTGGTGCCAAGGGTGGCCTCGGCTGATTCCCTCCTGGGGCTGGTGGTCTGACTCCTTCAACTCTCGTTTGCGGTGCTTCCCATGCTGGAGAGGCTGGCGTTGGTGCTGGTGACATTAGCGCTCTTTCTCGACGTTCGGGGCATTCCTTTAATAAATGCTGACTGGATCCGCAAGCTAAACATACTTTCCTTTTTTGTCTGCACTCGTCCTCAGTATGGCCTCGCTTGCGACAATATTGACAGATAGGTAGTACTTGAGGAGGTGCTTCTGGTGGCTGGTGCATGTGAGACTTCTTTGTAACTTCTTCCTGTGGTGCTCCGGCTGGTGCTGATGTGGCTGGTTGACGAATCATCACTGCTTTCTCTCGATGCTGAGAACAGTCCTTAGCTAAGTGTTGATTGGTTCCACAAATCAAGCATAATCCTAACTTGTGTCTGCACTCCTTCTCAATATGGCCTATCTTGCCACAGTAGTAATAAGTAGGAAGGAATGAGGCTCTGGATGCTGCTCTCAGTGGTCAATTTATCTGTGGTCGCTTTGCAACTCTTTCTTGTTGTGCTTGGTCTGGTGCTGATGTATACGGCCGCTTCTGGCTGGACCCTATCCTTGTGTCGCACTCCATGGGTCTTGCTGTAGTAAGAACATCCTCGTCTAAGGTAGTTGCAGCGGGGCTGATTAACTTCCGTAACTCTGAGCTGAATCTATCGATGAACTTCTCCGCTTGGATCTGCTGAGCTTCTTCCTGAACCTTCTGATGGGCTTGCATCATCGCGTAGAATATTCGAAACATTCGTTGTTCGTCCATATCCTGCCCTTGTGGAACGGTAGGCATCGGTAGAGCCAACTGCGTCAATGGTGGAACATCATCTTCCTGGATTCTCGAGGCATGCTGACTTGCTTGCTGTAATGATGGACCTTCACTAACTGGTGTCACTTCATCTCCGTTGGTTATCACGGCACCTTGTGGTGTTTCTGGATGAGTCTCGTCGCTTGCTTGTGAATCCATTGCTCTGCATCAAAATAAACTATAAGAGACGCTCAAGAACCAAGGCAGGATGCAAGTCAAGAATTTAATTCGAATTCGATATAGATATCAAGAACGTTTCAAGCAAGTGGATGAGATCCTAGAAACTTATCATATTCTTATTGCAGGCTTGCTCGGTCCCTAAGTTGAAATCAAACAATTTAGTCGTTGACCTGCATGGGCCACCACAAAAACCATGTCACGCCCCAGTCCCAAAATACCGAGGGACCAGACGCGTGATAATGGCCAGCAGCACACACCGATGGACAAACCCAATTTAATGGATCCATCGGGGCATGCTTAAGCTGTAATATAACAATAAGTAGGTCCAATGATACAAGTCACAGTCTACACTAATCTCATCCAAAACAGATAATCACAGATCAAATGCCAGAATAATG
Source organism: Iris macrosiphon (assembly GCA_036927795.1). Taxonomy (NCBI): domain Eukaryota; kingdom Viridiplantae; phylum Streptophyta; class Magnoliopsida; order Asparagales; family Iridaceae; genus Iris; species Iris macrosiphon. The sequence goes on from JAYESA010000011.1 coordinate 33,287,364, forward strand.
CAAATAGGAATAACTAACAAATCTCAATAAAAGTGTCTCGGAGAACAATCCGAGAATAAGTCTGATACATAAATGCAATAGACTAGAAAATAAAGGAACTGGAAATAGAAATGAATGAGTATATAAAGCCAATACTCAGGAGAAGTCCTCTGGTGTGATCTCGTCCTCGAAGGTCGGTACAGCTCCTGTATCAGCTCATGTATCTACTCCTGCTGCGGTCCCGTATACCTCGGGATAGATCTCGTCTGTAAATCCTGGGGACATAATCCAGATCCAGGTCCTCAGGGGACATAGCAAGGTACAGAAAATACAAGCCAAAATAAAAGCAGTGTAGCAAATAATGAAATGGATAGGGTAAGTATTCTGTGTGAAATGCAAGAGAGAACATCAATAGTACTCAGGTTGAAACAACTACAAGCTCTGTGTAGGGGAGCCGGTAGTAGTGGTATTATGAGATGGTCTAGCTCAGCGGGAGACTGAGTTGCCGACATAATATAGTCAACCTGTAGCCTGCGGGTCTCTCCAGCAATAGATGGAACAATAAGGGAATACTAAAATAATCAGCTAAGTGATATGCAAGATGAGAGCAGCACTAGAACTCAGGCTGAAGCCACTACAAGCTCTGTGTAGGGGAGCCGGTAGCAGCAGTAATAATGAGTAATGGGCCAAGCTCGGGCTCAGAGTCTTGTGCCTCACAATAATAGGGGTGTATATATATGATCAGCCTGTAGCCTGTGTGTCTCTCCCCACCCAATGAAATCACACGTCTCATGTCCATGATGCCTCATGTCCATGTCACGCACAATCATATCTAATGCACAAGTCATCTAATGTCTAGGAATATAATATCAATGTCAAGTCCTGTATCCTATACAGAATCACCATGAATATCTCAGGAAGATCCTGTCTCATGAATGGTGTCAAGTGTCCTGGGTCATAGTGTACTTGGTAAGACAAGTACGAGAATGTAAAGGGGTCACGAATGTCCATCTCTAGATGACAATACACAACACCGCGTACGGTGTTGGCACCCGACTAATAATCGGACGCTAAGTACGTCATACGGTCCTAGGTTAAGCATGCACAGCAATATAAATGAAGCAAGGAAAATATATAACAATACTGTAGAGTTTGGCAAGGTACACTTGCCAGGGGTCCTGGCTCCAACTGTAGCTCTGGTCTCAGTGTGATCTGTAGGTACTACTCCGGTTGCTGAAATAAATATCACCATTAGATTCAGAAAATATCAAATAGCTAAAAACGCCTGTCCTTAAGTCCAATTTGGACACAGGGGCAAAAATCATAGTTTTGGGCCAAAGCGGGGTCCACATGTGGGCCACTTTAACCGAAAAGCGTGTCAGGGTCAAAGGTCTCCAAATTCGTCTAACTTAGTGTCAACAAGTCAGAAACGATGATACGAACCCAACAGAACTTCCAGAATTGGATTCCGATGAGCCGATCACAAAATCGCCCGTCAAGTGGAGCCTTTGGGGCCCACGATATACGATTTTGTCAACGTTCTCAGAATCGAGCCAAACTTGGGTCACAGGACCAGCGTATTGCTACGAGTCCGATGGTTCAAGTTTTGTCTCGATCCGACGTGTGTACACGAAGTTACGACGTATTCCAGAACCGACGAATACGGGGCGGTGTCGGTGGATGCGCGTTGATTTCGGTGTGCACGCACATCCGAATCAACTTCTGAGAAATCCTACGCATCCGTATCGACAACGCGTATGTTTCGGGAAAGATCGCGTTCGTCCAAGTCGTCCCGTTTGGCAGGGCGTACTCAGTTCCGGGTTAAAATATGGCATTAATTTTCTTATTTTTGGATCGATGTTCGCGATCACCACAGGATGCGGCGTACCGAGCGGGTTGCACGGACATCAAGAGGGTTATACAGTCTACGTGACGCAACTGACGGAATCGAAAACGGAATTACGAGGAGGGAGAAAACGCTACCTGAACAGGGCTCCGTGAGATCTGAATTTCTGTGTCTGAGTGTCTCCTTCGTGTCCTGCGTCTTGTGTTGCTGTGTCCGCTGTGTCCAGGCTAGGGTTCAGAGTTCGAGTGCTGCTGGAGACCCGTCGGAGGGTGGCTGCTCGGGGCGGTCGGGGAGTGGCTGCTCGGGAGAAGGACGGCGAGGGAATCGCCGGCTGGAGTCGACACGGTCGGTTGCAGCTGAAGATGGTGGAGGCTGCGGGGTCCATCGAGGGAAGGGGACGGCGGACTTGTGTGGAGCAGGGAGAACGGAGGGAGGAGACGGAGGAGAGGTGGTCGAGCGGGGCTAGGGCTAGGGCTATGTCGGCTGTGGCGGAGAGGATGACGGGATGAGGGGGTGCTGCGGGCGGACTCGAGTGAAGGAGAGGGAGGAGGAGGAGGATGAGTCGTCGGCCGGCAGCGGCGAGGCGAAGGCGGCTCGGCTGGCCGCTGCTGCGGAGGGAAGCGGGTCGCTGGGGTCTGCGGAGATGGGCGGCGCTCTGGCCGGAGGAGGGGGTCGTCGAGAGGGGAAACGGGCTGGAGATGGGAGGCCGCTTGTTGGGAACGATGGCGGAGGAAAGAGGAGGGATTTGATCGAAGACGGGTCGGCGGAGTCGCGGCTGGGAGGGTCGTGGCTGCGGGCTGAGGAGAGGGCGAGTCCGGGCGGAGGAGCAAGGCGGGGAGAAGGAGGAAGAAGAAGAACAGTAAGGACGGCTGGCCGCAGAGAGAGGTGGAGGAAGGAGGAAGAAGAGGTCGGGGCACGGCGCGACGTCAAGGGCGGGGCACAGCCGGGCGAGGCGGCGCCGGAGTCCCGCCGTAGGGGGCTGGGGAAAGGGTGGCAGCTCGGTTAGGGTTAGGGTTAGGGATTTGGGGATTAGGGATTTGGGGATTAGGGATTTGGGATCTTTTTTTTTCTTTTTTTTTGTGGAGAAGAACTTAGAAAATTATGTATTTATACATACAGAAATTGGACTAGGGTTTGACCTAGGATTTGGGCTGGGTCAACGCTCCTTGGGCTTGGCTTCGGCTCTCATGGGGATGTCGGACGTTTGGCAGAGGTTTAATTCGATTTAGTTCTACATCGGGTGTCAGGGCTTTATAAATGCTTCCGGAGTCCAATAAATTCACAGAAAATTACCCTATGTCCGGTTTTCCATTTTATACCATAAAATATTATTTCCATGATATTTGAACATTAATTAACAGAAATTAAAAATCATTTAATTACCAAAAGCCTAGGTTTTAATTACAGAAAAATCCTGAAAAATTACGAAAAATCCAAATTAATAATTACTGAAAATCAGGGGGCTTACACTTCGGATTTGTCACTGGGTCTCTCGAAAGCAAATACTGGCAGATGCAGCTTCTTGACAAATAGCAGATCCTTCATCTTGCTCATTCAGTAATGATAGTTGGTACTGTTCAGGTTTACCAAACGCACCGACTTAATGTCCATCTTTCCTCCCTAGTTTGCCTATCAACTCCTGACATCCTTTTAAAATTTTAGAACCTGGCTCTGATACCACTTGGTTAGGAACGAAAGTGCGAAAACTATTCCCCAAAGCAAAGAGTACCTGCGAGAGAACCAAGCAAAATGCATAAACCAAAAATGCCAAACACGAATCGTAGACACACATATTTTTGACGTGAAAAACCTATACGAAAAAAATTATGGGACGATCGGAGTCCAAACCTGAAAAGCCTCCACTAATGGGATAAGAAATACACCGACTCCTTATAAACTTTTTACCGATCCAAACGGATCACCACAACTCTTTTGGAACATAAAATATATTATAACCATGAAGAAGAAAGACAACAAGAAATACCCAAAACTGATCTCCTTCTTCGAAATGGCCTCCAATTCTTCTTTCTCCTCTCCAATGTTGTAATGGCACACTTATCTCATTTTCTCTTCTTGTTGCTATATTTTTTTTTAGAGAGAGAGATATATATTTTAGGTCCAAGAGACACCTATATATAGCCTCAAACCCACAACTAGCATTCCTATTATAGATAGAAATATTCATTCCAAATCCATTGACATATTCATATTATATGTAGGAATATCCAATCCATATCCATTGAGATATTCCTATTATATTTAGGAATATCTAATCCAAATAAATTAAGGTATTCCTATTATATGTAGAAATACTCAATCCAACTCCAGAATATTTTCCACATATGTTGGGAACCCCATCCACTCAAAAAATTAGCTCTTTCATAAGGCCTTATGAAGTGAGTGTGTGAGGCTTAATTCACTTACCTGTATATAATTTTGGACGTACCTATTTCAATTTAAAGATCAAATAGGTGAATTAATGATATATTATGCATATGTCGAGCATGGTCGAATTCTAAACATCGTACCACCAAGTCATCGCCTGAACCCTGGCCACGGGATAATACCTAATTTGAATTAAAAGATTGAATTAGTTGATTAAAATAATATTTCTCATTCTTATGCTCATGTCGAGTAGGGTTGGATTCTAAGAACCATGCCACCAAGTCACCATATGATCCATGGCCACGTAATTATTGTCGAAAAATTAGGTATTGTATGTGATCCACATGTGTTCTCTATATTGCATCATCATATAGGAACTTTCTTTATGATTGTGGTAGTGGGTAGGTAATCCAAATATGTTGATTGTGATTATGATTGTGAGTGCGAATTATTAGGACTTAGTTATAAGACAAACACTTCACTAGAATAAAATCTAGTCAAAGTCATATTTCAAGTTAGCACTATAATAAGCCCTATAAATTAATTAATCAATCGTGTCACTTTAGAATTATGAGAATCAAATCATTCTCAAAATTTTATTTTATTTTATTTTATTTATTTTCCTCATCCTTGACCGAGGTCCTATATATCGTTTGATGACCTAGTATTTTTTACAAGATTTATAGAAATATCTCAAAGAAATCTGCTACTGTATATTGAGGAATAACTGGAGATCAAGAACGAGATGTGCAATTGATTATGCAATATGTGACATATGGTAAACCTATCTTAGAACTGTAGGGTACTAGGTATTCGTATGTTGCGTAACCTAGGAATGATGTTACGTACCTGGCTCGTCGTATTCTGGGAGCGGAGCATAACATCCTCCACCATTCTTGTTATTATTTTGATTCTTTTGAGGCGTTTAGACACTGGACACTTGTTTTGCTAGTGTATTCTGGGAGACTGTCTCCCAACTATTTCGATAACATGATTGTATATATATTATACTACAAAATGATGATTTAATCATGTATGACTTGATACGGTATTAGCTTTCTATTTTGTATAGGTACCATCATGATCATTTTGATATAGCGTCGGAGATGCCTTACTGTTTTATCTTATATATTCTATATTTATGTTTCTTGTGTAAACACATAATTTTTAAAAAAAAATTAAAATATAAATTTTAATGATTTTTTATGATTTTTAAATATTAAAATAAATGTTCTTCAAAGGATAAATAATTTTTGTGAATTAAATTAAATATTATAAAAATTATATTTTTGAGTGTAAAATAAATAATTAGTCATAGTGTAATTTTTCTGAAATTTATTGGGCCCAAAAACTAATTTTAAATAGCTAAAAATATCATTTTTAATTAAACAAGAATAAACCGGATTAAACCAACCTGAACCGAACCGAACCGAACCGAACCAGCCTAAATAAACCAACCCAACCCAAACCAAACCCTAGCGGGTCGGATCTAGACCCAACCAGTACCAGCTAAGCCGTACCGACCCGATCCATTAACTGCTACAGTAACATCAAAAATCCCCCAACTTCTTCCCGACCGTTCCCCGCGTCTCTCTGCCTCCCCGTCGCTGGCCGCTCGTCTCCCCAACCCAGCGCCTTCCGTAACAGCATCGTCGACCCATCAAATCCCACAACCGCCGTTGTCCGCTCGCCATCTCGCCGACGCTCCACCTCCCTGAAACCATCGTCGGCCACCCTATAAAAACCTCGGCCACCCTCTTCACCATCACAGCCACCGTTACTTCTTCCCTCCATCACTCCGCTCGCCTCTCTGGCCACCTCGAGCCACCGGCGACCCCGAGCTCCCTACAGCTACCTCCGGCGACCACCCCGAAGACGACCGCCGCCGACGAGCACAACACCGCCACCATGCAGTTGTCGTGCCGCGCCGCCCCGTCTGCGCATTACAGTCAATTTTGACCCCTGTTCCGGTAAGCTTTTCATCCTCCTCGCTGTGTCAATTTTCAAACAGCCTATTGCGACATATTTGCTGTGTGACCCTCTCGAACCTCGTGCAATTTTGGGTATTGTGTCATGTGTCGATCGCAGACCGTGACACAAAAATAGAAAAATAGCCCAATTTTGGACTTCAGAAATTATTCCGAACTCACAAGTTCACGACCGTTTTACGTTCAACATGTTTAATAAATTCTAAAATTAACTTAAACAGTAAATTAGACAATATAACCGTGTTTGAAAACCTATAATTAGTTTATTTTATTGTGCTATAATTTGTGTTTTATTCCGGGTGAAGTTGACCAAAATCTTGGTTTTTAAAACCCAAATTCTCCCAAAACTCGGTGTGTTCCGCTAAACGAGGTGACTTCGTCATGTATGAATTTTATCGAAAGGTGCGCATCGTTAATACAGACATGTGAGATTTTACGAAAGTTGATTTGGGTGTACGTGTACACCGAAATCAACGTGTATCCGTCAAAATTATCCCGGATCGGATCTGTTTTGAAACTCATTTTAACTTCATATATGCTTGTCATTTCATAACGAAACTTGCGCCATCGGATTCGTAGCGTTATGCTAGTCCTGTGATCCAAGTTTAGTTCGATTCTGAGAACGTTAACGAAACCCCGTATCGTGGGCCCCAAGGCTCCACTTGACGGGCGATTTTATGATTGGCTCATCGGAGTCTAGTTCTGGATATTCCGTTGGATTTGTATCATCGTCCTGGACTTGTAGATAGTAAATTTAATAAATTTGGAGAACTTTATCTCTGGCACATTTTTTGGTACGAAGTGGGCCACTAGTGGACCCCGCTTTGATCAGAAACTGTCAATTTTGCCCCTGTATCCAAATTGGACTTTTGGGTAGGCAATCCTAGCTATTTTATATCTTCTGAGAATGATGGTAGTATTTATTTTAGCATCCGGAGGAGTACCTGAAGATCCTGCTGTTACAGGAGCAATTGGAGGAATTCAAACCCCATGCAAGTGTACCTTGTCAAACTTGCAGTACTTGCTTCATATTATTTCTTGATTTATTTTTGTGATGTATCTGCTTAACCTAGGACCATGAGATGTTGCTTAGTGTCCGAATAATATTCGGGTGTCGACGCCATACGCGGATTCGTGTAATGTTAGTTAGAGAGTTGATGTTACGATCCTATATTTTCGTGCTTGTTTTATCAAGTACGTCATACCATCGGACACCTGACACTATTCATGAGTCAGAATCTTTCTGAGTTATTCATGGTAATTCTGTATAGGTTACAGGAATCGTGACATAGATCTTACATATGCATAGATATCATTATGACTCGCTGCATTAGTTAGAGGTCATGATCTTGCGTGTTATGGATATGAGATATGAGGTTACATTGGGTGGTGAGAGTCTTACCATACTAAAGGCTGATTATATTATATATATATATATATATATATATAGTTATTCTGGAGGTGACTTAGACTCTGACCAGAGCTATGGCATATGCAATGGCCCTTCGAGATATAAATGCTGCTATGGGTTTTCCCGACACAGAGCCTATAGTAGTTTCAGCCTGAGTATGATTAATGCTCTCATTTGCATATCACATAGTTAGTTACATAGTTTGCCCGATTGATACATTTTATATACTGCACTTATCTGGATTGAGTTATTCTTACACCTTTCTATGTCCTCTGAGAACCTGGATCCGAATTATGTCCCCAGGTATAGCAGAGGAGATCTACCCAGAGGTATACAGGACATGAGCAGACGTTGGAGCAATTCCAATACTAGAGGAAGAGGTGATGCCAGAAGACTTCTCCTGAGTATTTTATTACTCAGCTATTTATGTTCTTGATACTTTATTTCCTGTCTCGTTGATTAATGTATTAAACTCATTATCGGGTTGTTCCCTGAGATATTATATTATGACTTGTTGGATATATTTATTTTGATTATTCTGACATTGATTTGTGTTTATCTTCTGTGGATGAAATTAGATTTAGACTGTAACTTGTATCGTAGACCTTTATTGTTGTTTTATAGCTTAAGTACACTCTAATGGGTCCATTAAATTAGGTTTGCCCATTGGAGGGTGAAGTTGGCCATTGCCACGTGTCTAGTCCCTCGATATTTTGGGACTGGAGCATGGCATAGTTTTTTTGGTGGCCTACGCAGGTCAGAGCATTAAGGTCTACGACTATATTGCTTCTGTCACCCCCATATTTCAGATTAAGGGTATTTTTGTCCTTTCATAGTTAATGAGTAAATGATTGCATGATAATTAATTATATTTAAATAATTATGATTTTATTTGATTGTTGTACTTTATAGTTGCTTCGATAATTAGAATACTACACTAGCCATTGTCTTCCAACTGATTTCATAACCTAGTCTTAAACATGCCAAACTGTTACTTTGACCTTTGTATGACTCATAACCATGTCTTGTTTTATCTTCATCTTAGTCTCACAGCATTCGTCGCAACCGACTACACTTAATTTATATAAATCAAACCTTGTATCCTTGTGTGTTCCAATCAAAATTGGAGACACAATCTCGACCCACTTTGAGCAACCCAAATTAGGATAATATTCTATTCTGAGTCTACTTCATTCATGACACTTGTGTCCCACTTAAATTCAGTCTCTTGTACTTATAATTTATTTTAGAACACCACTTGCATTTATTTTAAATAAATTAAATTCATAAATCTCACTTTGTGTAATTTTCTAATTATTGGGCACTTTTGTGCAAAAGTGCATTGAGGTATCCATTCCGTTGGACACGACACTTAAATAAACCCTTTTTCCTTTCATGTGTATTTTTCCATAATTTTTGAAAGTGTGTAAATTGCGACATTGATCCCTTTGGACCATGGCCTCAAAACCGTGAACCAATGCATCCTAGCCTTCCATTTTTAATTTCATTTAAATCATAGCCCTTGAAATACCCATAAGAAAGCCCAATCCCAAGAGGGCTTTGACCAAAGTCAACTTCTAGGTCAAACCAAACCCCCTTATGTATAAATATTATTTTTACTTTTCTTTCTTTATTTCCCTTAAACCAAGCCATCAGCCGAATTTTCCCATCATCTCTTTCCTTACCCCGCCGACTCGAAACCAGCACCCCCTTCGCCGGAGCATCCTCGTCAGCCGCTACACCCAGCCCGCAGCCGCCTGAACCAAGCCGATCCCGCGCTCGCCTAAAGCCGCTACCAATTACCGACTTCCCACGACGGAACACCGGAGCACACGACTGGACGCCCGATCTCGTCTCGCTGGAACCGTTGTCCCCGACGAACCTACTAACCGTCGAACACCCTCAACCTACATCCCCTCCACGATGCCGAAGCAGCCCGCCTCATCTCGACTCAGACCCCGAATTTGACTGGACTGACGCTGTTCTTGCCTGCACCATCTTCTCGCTGAACAAGAGAAGCCGGAGCCACTGACCTGCTGCCAACCAACCTGCCCGACTTCGACCAGCACAACTGCCACCCTCGCCATCGACTGAAGATCCCGGACTCGCCTGCACACAAAGTCATCGACAGCCTCCATCTCCGACTGAACCGACCAGAACTCGCCATACGCTGTCTCGACTGTCCTCAACCGAACACCCCGCGACGACCTCGACGCACTACTCGCCCACGTACACAGGTTCGAGCCCCTTCACGTACGTATACGCGCACGTACATATACGTATTTTATAATGGTGTGCATACGTATATGATAGTATACGCGTATTGTTAGTATAAATATATAATTAATATGATTGGTATATACTACGTATTAGTATATGGCTATGGTATATAAGTATATATACATATATATATGTATAATATAATTCTTATTTAAGTATATACACCTATGTATATAAATTGTATGGGTATTCCCTAGTATACGTGTAATATGTATAAAAATTGATTGGTATATATATATATATAGTATAGATTCTCTTAGTATATATATACATATATATATATATATATATACATATATATATAGACATATTGTATATATCTTCCTAAAGTATTAATCCTATATATGTACATATATTTATTATAATTGTAACCAATGGATATTATGAATATGTTAGTTCATATTATGTACTGTGTATTATATGTACTAGATGACTTGGATGTAACCACGGATACCCCGTAGTTACATTGACCTGTGACCATGTAGCATGTTAGCAGACTGCCATATGTACACCGACGTACTGTCAAGACCCGTATCATCGACTGTCTGTTGTGCACAGCAACTACAGATGTGACCCCCTAGCGTAGTCTCTGAGATCTTTGTGTTGATTGTGTGTTAGAGTAATGTCTGATGCACTATTGTGTTATATAATATGTCTATAGGACTGTTGGATCATTCAGACGATACTTTGGAACCAGGACATTGGTATTGCCAGCTAAGGACCCCAGGCGAGTACATTCTCTGACAATTTCCATTATGTTGATTATCTCTATAACTCTTATTGTATAGCGTACATGACTCTGACACTGTTATTTACACGAGTTGGCATCATCGAGACCTGTCACGAGGAGTCATGATTGGAATCCATCGTGCTAGCCGGAAAAAATAGGGAAATATTAGTAGCTTATGTGATCATATCCAAACTTTACATGCATCTCAGCTCACCAACACCTCACGTCGGTACAGCCTGACCATTACATGCCTTATAGCCTGTTATGTGTGACTAGCCTGACTATTGCTTACATCATAGCTATCCGGATGGTTAGCCTGACCTTACATGAATCATAGCTAGTCATACATAGCGAGCCTGATCAGTCCCAAGCCGATCACATGATATGCTGATGTTTCACACACTTAGTTAAATGTTCTTGACATGTATCTCTAGTATATTTATATAGCATTCCTTATGTTCTAGTCATTATTCTAGCATTCACATATATACCAGTTCATTGTTCTAGCGTGTACTTGTATTTCTATTTCATTGCTAGATATACATTGATGATGACATATGCTCCAGTATTCCATTTATTTTATTTATTTCCAGTACTTCATTAGTCCAGTATTTCTTATTGCCAGTTTTCATATCTGTCTTGTATTTCTTTACACTGTGTTATAGTTTTTGTCAATATATATGGAACTGTTGTTAGTGCTTGTACTTCGTTCCAATCCTGACTGGATATTTTTTCCAGAGGATCTTGAGGATTTCTGTACTACACACTATGGACCGGGTATAGATACAGATTACACACCAGAGATCTTAGAGAAGACTATTCCTTTAGATGAGACATCACCTGCAACTATCTAGATAGTATTATATTATGCATCTGAGACTTATTGAGGTTTATTTCAGTTTATATTTAGACTTATGTTAAGTTTAATTTGAGACTTGTGGAGACTTTATGTTGGACAGGTAGACTGTGGATTATCTATATTTTGAGACATGGTATTTAACTATGTCATTCTTCTTATCTCTTATCATGCCTTATACTTTTATAGTTGTTATGATTGAGTTTACATTATGAGCTATTATGAGATGTATATTGTCCTCCTTATGGAGATTGATATCATTGACAGATATTTAGTTATATAGTATTATTGTAACCTAGACAGCGTTCTACCGCCGATACTGCGGCGTTACTACCAGAAAAAGTCAAATTAGCGACGCCCAAAAATGTCGCTAAATGACAAAAAAAGTTGCCAAACACATTTAGCGACGTAATTAGCGACGTTTGAAAGCAATCGGAAAAAACCAGGTCGCTAAAACAAAAAACGTCGCTATACCGACGTTTTTAGCGACTTTAATGTGTCGCTAAATTTAGCGACGTTTAGCGACGCCGCGTCACTAAATAGCGACGTGTATTAAAGTCGCTAAACGTCGCTAATTAGCGACTTATATAGCGACGTAACAGCGACATCTTTAATGACCTGGCAATACTGCCATGTCAGCATTTTGCGACATACAGCGACGTATTTAGTGACGTTTAGCGACGTAATTAGCGACGGCTTTTGACGTCGCTAAGTAGCGACTTGTTTACCGACGTATAAAAACGTCGCTAGGCGTCGCCAAATGTCACTAAATACGTCACTAAATTTACAAAAAAAAACTGAATTGTTCCAAACTGCAATTTATAAATTTCTAATTAAAAATAGACCCGGAGCAACCCTCCGTTGAATTCTTTGGGTTCGCCGACCCCTTTGGTGGAACACTCAACATCGGATTAACAATATTTAATATGAATAAAAGTATCACAGTCATACAATTAATACACACAAATATCACAGTCATACAATTAATACACACAAATATCACAGTCACATAATACATAATATATAATTATCACAGTATCACAGGGCATAAACAGCGTCACAAAATGTATATTATCACAGTCACACAAAATGCATAATATATAAGTATATGAAACATCACAGTATCAATCTCGAGGATATCCAATACGCTGGGGCAGATACCAGTCCCTCAAATACTACGCATAAACAGCGTTTATGTTATCAATCTCCGCTATGGGTGCTGGGTGACTGGAACTCCCCCTCTGAGATACAGCCGCTATAGGTGCTGGGTGACTGGAACTTCCCGTCTGAGATACAGCAGGTGGTATCTCTTCCTCCTTAACTGTAGGAGGCATCACTTCCTCCTTAACAGTAGGAGGCATCACTTTCTCCTTAACAGTAGGAGGTATCGCTCTCTTGGGTGCCATCTGATAAGATAGATGAAAACAAAGAATATAATTGATAACAGATATTACTTAAGACATATCCTTAATAATACGGAATGGAAGAATTAGATGACTCACAAAGAATTAGCTGTTTGTTGCAGTATAATAATGATACCATAATATCTATTGCTCAATATTTTGTCCTTACAATAAAAATACTATAAGATGTATCTAGTCAACCAACGGATACAAATCTATTGGTAGTATTGATGATGGAGATGATAATACAAATGATGATGATTATTAGGGTTTTGTCAAGTCTTCTATTTTATTAGCCCAACTTATAACACTACTCCACATTGCTATTCTAACTGATATCAACTTCTCTTAACCAATATCTTACTATCTAACCTATCTTAACCAATTACCTATCTACCTTGGCACTCAACACTTAATCATTACTTACCTCTCTATTACTATCCTCATTCACTTGCACACACCTGAACTCACATAACACATGGACACCTGCACTCACATTTGCAGTGCCCTCTCAGACACATATCAAATCAACCCTCAATACCTTAGAATTATACACATACTACCCCTCCACATCAGTGCTACCATTGTTGCCCAACTCTTGCTACTGCAACCAAGTCCAAGCCTTTACTTTATGGATGGAGTTCATGAGAAGGTTAGCAGAACTAGAGGAGAGTTAGCCTTAACAACTCATAATCTTTCTCTAAAGGCTAGTATGCAACCTTTATCCAAAAGTTGGGTCTTGATATCCATAAAAATAAGATAAGTACGAAAGTACTATTCAACAAGATAATATCATTCAAAAAACCTAACCCTAATCCTAAACCTAATGTTTGGTTTATTGAATTCTCATATTCAAGGAAGGTAATGGTATTCTTACGGCTGAAACACATCATTCGCATCCTTAAAGGTTGTTCCAAGTATGGAATCCAGTCCTTCACATCTTTAAGTACAGGTTCACATTTCTTTCAGATATCGTCTTCCAATAAATAAGTTGAACTCATATCTCCTGTACTATTCATTCTTGACCCTTCAATTTGGTAAATAGAAATGTGCAACATTCTCTTAATGATTTTAAGACTAAAAAAAATTAACTACATCTCACTTCGCTAAATAAATTGTTTGGTCAACTATCACTAGAGCTCTATCAAACTTATTAGTAGTGACTTCTCATAATATTGAAAAAAGTAGTAAAACAAAACTGGATACAATATGTTCCTTATATTCAAATCAAGCTGAAACTACTAGTCGATTCATATCATACCAATAATATGAAAAGCCCACAACTTTGGCTCTCTTAATAAAGAGAGTTCAATCAATTTCATGTCTACTGAACACTTTTATTGTTACATCTTTGTCAGAGGACAGGCACATATTTCTCTCAGATATAATCGAAAAGAAAGAACTGTCCACATATTGTTAGTACCATACATCATTATGCATAATACTGATTCATCATCCCATTAGATCATCCATTCATTTTCTTACATAACAATAATTTCATTCTTAATACCACATTTCCTCTTGGACTAAGTTGTACTGTATTAGTGGGGAAGGAAGTGCCACAAACAACTAATGCAACTGGGATAACCATAAACATGAACATCAAGTACAAGTAATGTTCTGACTTATGATGTGAGAATATCACAATTGGCAAAACACAATATCGAAACATGAGAGCACGATACTATTAAAGAATTATAGATCATACACAGACTTATTAAGATGCATTATTAATCAGCCTGTAAAGTTGTATATTGGAATAAAGCATGTAAGAGAGACCTAAAAAGTGAAATAACAAGCCACCAAATTGATCACTGTCTAATTAGTTATTAGTTTACTGGAAATGGATATCCATCATTAGAACAGTTTGGAACATAAACAAAATGTATTGCTTTCTCCTTGTACATTTCTTGTTTTATGTAAACCTTGATTTTTTTTTCTTATTATCCCCAGCCTTAACCCAGATCAAAAAACCTAACCCTAACCCTAACCCAGGTCAAAAAACCTAACCCTAAACCTAACCCTAACCCTAACCCCTGATCAAAAACCCTAAATCTAACCCTAACCCTAACCCCAGGTCAAAAAACCTAACCCTAGGTGTCGTGTGTGTCTGTCAGTGTCTGTGTGTGTGTGTGTGTGTGTGTGTCTGCGTCTGTGTGTGTGTGTCGTGTGTGTCTGACAGTGTCTGTGTGTGTGTGTCGTGTCTGTTAAGTGTGTCTTGTGTCAGTGTCACATGTGAGAGAGAGAGAGAGAGACTTGTACATTTCTTGTTTTATGTAAACCTTGAATTTTTTTTCTTATTATCCCCAGCCTTAACCCAGATCAAAAAAACTAACCCTAACCCTAACCCAGGTCAAAAAACCTAACCCTAACCCTAACCCCTGATCAAAAACCCTAAACCTAACCCTAACCCTAACCCCATGTCAAAAAACCTAACCATAGGTGTCGTGTGTGTCTGTCAGTGTGTGTGTGTGTGTGTGTGTGTGTGTCTACGTCTGTGTGTGTGTGTCGTATGTGTCTGTCAGTGTCTGTGTGTGTGTCGTGTCTGTCAAGTGTGTGTTGTGTTAGTGTCACATGTGAGAGAGATAGAGAGAGAGAGTTAGGGTTTACCTAGAGCTCGAGGAGGAAGAGGGGGATGTCGGAGTAGCCACAGCCATGGAGAGCTGTTCGCCGGTCGCCGGAGAAGGGGGGTGGGGGAAATCGAAAGGTTTTAAAAACTTTCAAAATTTTCGCAGATGGGGGAAAAGAAAACTGAGCCCTAATTAACCAAAATTTAGCGACGTTTAGTGACGTAAAAAAATGTCGCTAAATAAAAATTTAGCGACGTCAAACACGTCGCTAAATACGTTGCTAAATATTTTTAATACATACGTCGCTAATTATGACGCTAACCGTCGCTAAATTATACATATTAGCGATGTTTAGCGACCTTAATCAAACTTATAGCGACTAATATTTTTAAATCTTAATAAAAGTCGCTAAATGTCGCCATTCAGCGACGTCTAGCGACGTTTTTAACGGAGTCGATGATTTAGCGACGTTTTTGTTCAGAGTCGCTAAAATGCGTCGCTAATCCCACTTTTTCTAGTAGTGCGTAGGCTGGACGTACTCGCGTACTCGTGCCCCTATAACGGGTGTGGGTTGTGACACATTTTTAGTGGTGGCCCATGCAGGTACAGTTTCACAAATTGTGCGATATCGTGGTAGTGCGACAACTTAGTTGTACTGCTACGAGCCTGCGATAGGATATAGGAAACAGGATTTAGGATGCGAGTATGCTCAATCACACTAGAAAATTCTGATCTTCATAATGCTATTCTAATTGATTGCTTCCTTTAGCATTTATTGTCCTTCCTTGATAATATCGTATCTATCACCTTAATTTGATTCTTTTGATATGTATTCAGGATGCCACCGAATACTAGATCTACGAGAGTGGGAACATCAATTTCAGAGAGGTCTGCCACCTCTCGACCTGACGAACAGACACCTGGAGTTCCTCCTACATCTCCTGTTCTTGTGGGAGTATCTGCAGCTAACGGGATTCCTCCTCCACTATTCAGAGGATTGCCCCAGCTATGACAGACAACCTTCCACCACCACCGACACTGATTCCCGGAGGAGTGCCCACTAACGGGGCACAGATGTTCGCACTAATTCAGGGCATGCTAGAGGACCAGAGAGTAACAACAGAAGCTCAGTGCATTCAAGCTGAGGCTCAGAGAGTGCAAGCAGAAGCATACCAGGCGCAGACAGAACTGATGAAAGAGAGCATGGAGAATGTCCATTAGGTGGCTCTCCAGGCTGTGGAGAGAGTAGCACGACAACCGCAACATCATGGCCAACAATAACATAGGCCAGGTATTATAGTGGACTTTAAGAGGATGATGCCTCGAGAGTTCAAAGACACAGAAGGAATTATCTATGCTGATGATTGGTTAGAGGACATAGAGAGGAACTTGCGTTTAGCCCATATTCCAAAAATTCTTCAAATCGAGGCCGCTGGCAGTCAGATGTTTGATATCGCGCTGACGTGGTATCGTACAGAACCGAGACTCGCTATTGAAGGACTTACTTGGGAGCACTTTAAGGAGCTCTTCAAGGAGAAATTCTTTCCTGACGTGGCTTTTGGGAGCATTGGAAAGTCAGTTCCATGACTTAATCCAGGGAGGCATGTCAGTCGACGAATATGCCCCAGAATTTTGTCGATTGAGTCGATTCGCGCCATCGATGATTCGAGACCCAGGAGATGGAGCACAAAAATTCAGAAAGGGATTGAATAGAGAGATCAAGTCTCGTACTTCGGGACGACGCACTGCTACATTTGAGGGTATTCTGATGGATGCCCAGATTACTGAAGATGACTTGGACCTCAGGCCCAAGAGAGGATGCGACACTTCTGGAGGAACATGTGGTAACACAGGATAGGCCAAGCGCCCACACTTTCAACAATAACAACAACAGCAGAGGCCATACCAGCAGCAACACCAACAACAGGCACCAGTTCGAGGATATATTCAGCAGCAGCAACCACAGAGACAGAATTAGCCCGTTGCCCAGTGTGCGTATTGCGGAAAGATGGGACATACAAGAGACATCTGCAGGAAAGGTTGGGCACTTGCTTGTCATGTGGATCATCAGCACATCAGCTGAGGGACTGCCCAGCTGTTCAGACTCGCCAGGGAGGGGCAGCAGCTCAGAAAGGACCAGCCAGAGTACCTACTGCACCAGGAGGCCAGCAGAGAGGACCTCCACTTCTGCCACAGCAGCAAAGGTTTGCTCAACACCAGCAGCAGCAGAGAAGCACCACAGGGACGAGCTTATGCCATGACTACAGAGGAGGCTAAGCCAGCTGGAGACGTAATTTCAGGTTCAGTTTTACTCGATTCTATTCCAGCACTTGCATTATTTGATTTTGGCGCTTCCCATAGTTTCGTATCTGTATCTTATGCCCTTAAGCACTATTTAGCAACAAAACCATTAGATAGGACTTGTAAGATCACGACAGGAGGAGGTATTATCCTAGTCCGTGATTGTTGCAAGGATCGAAGAGTGTCATTGGAAGGCCGAGAGTTGAGCGTGAGTTTACTCGTCATGCCACTTCCGGGATACAATATTATACTCGGAATGGACTGGCTGAGTAAACACCATACTTCTATAGATTGTCACAGAGGTAAAGTATTATTTCGACTACCAGGAGAGCCAGAGTTTGAGATCGCCAAAGGAGCAGAGGAGCGGAGCAGAGGCACTTTTTGCGGAGCCAGGATGGAAGAAGAGGAGTTACCACATCCACTTATAGCAGAGTTCCTGGATGTATTTCCAGAGGAGTTGCCAGGTTTTCCACCAAACAGAGATGTTGAATTCTCTATAGACTTGATACCAGAAGCGGAGCCTATTTCGCAACATGTCTATAGAGTCAACAATAACGAGTTGGTAGAACTGAAGAAGCAAGTTGAGGAGCTATAAGACAAAGGTTTTATTAGATCCAGTTTATCGCCATGGGGAGCACCAGTATTGTTCGTACCAAAGAAGAACGGCACGGTACGCATGTGTATCGACTATAGAGCTCTAAACAACTTTACTATCAAGAATAAATACCCGCTGTCGAGGATAGATGATCTTTTTGATCAATTGAGCGAAGCAAAGATATTTTCAAAGATAGATTTGAGGTCAGGCTATCACCAGGTGAAGGTAAAAAGAGAAGACATATCGAAGACAATCTTTCAGACCAGATATGGCCAGTTTGAATTTATGGTAATGCCGTTTGGTTTAACCAATGCACCAGCAGTATTTATGAACTTGATGAACAAGGTATTCCACCAGTACCTTGACAAGTTTATAGTGGTGTTTATTGACGACATTCTAATATATTTAAAGATCCCAAAAGAGCATGAAGAGCACCTGAGGATGGTCTTAGAGACTCTCAGGAGAGAGAAGTTGTACGAGAAGCTTTCAAAGTGTGAGTTCTTCCTTGACAAGGTAAAATTTCTTGGACATATGGTGACGGGTAATAGAATTTCAGTTAACCCAAAGAAGATCTAAGCAGTGGAGTCATGGGCTACCCCCAGTTCAGTAGCTGAGATCAGGAGATTTCTCAGACTAGCAGGATACTACAGAAGATTTGTACAAGACTTCTCCAAGATTGCAGAGCCAATGACTAGACTGGCCAAGAAAGACGTAGAATTTGTCTGGACAGAAGAATATCAAGCCACATTTCATGAGCTGAAGAAGAGATTGATGATAGCACCAGTTTTGACATTGCCATCAGGGACAGGTGGATTCACTATCTACAGTGATGCTTCAGGAAAAGGGTTGGGATGCATTCTTCAACAACACGGGAAAGTAATTGCCTATGCTTCAACACAATTACGCCCTCATAAAAAGAACTACCCCACTCACGATCTGAAGTTAGGCGCAGTTATCTTCGCCCTAAAGCTGTAGAAACACTATCTGTACGGAGAGCGTATAAAAATCTTCACAGACCACAAGAGCTTGAAGTACATGTTTACACAGAAGGAGCTGAACATGAGACAGAGAAGGTGGTTAGAGTTTATGAAAGACTTTAATATCTTATACAGTACCATCCAGGAAAGGCCAACGTAGTCGTCGATGCCTTGAGCAGGTATCCGATGGCTATGTGCTTGACTTCAGATAGACATTTATTAGCTGATCTTGAGAGCTTAGAAATTGAAGTACTAGTTCCAGGAGTTGAGATTCAGATTTGGGGATTACAGATACAATCAGAGTTGATAGATAGAATTAAAGCTGCATAGTATGATGATGAGACTCTGAGGAATATCAGGGCACAAGTTCGGACAGGATTGATAGACGACTTTACTATTACGGATGATGGATCGCTATGGCATGGCACGAGGATGTGTGTGCCAAGTGGAGAGCTGTGCGAAGAGGTTTTGCAGGAGGCACATCGCTCTCAGTACTCGATGCATCCCGGAGCCAACAAGATGTATCGAGATTTGAGGCAGCATGTATGGTGGTATGGTATGAAGCACGAAGTAGCACGCTTTGTATCCCGATGTTTAGTGTGCCAGTAGGTAAAAGCAGATCGACAAAGGCCAGGAGGATTACTTTAACCTTTACCCATTCTAGAGTGGAAGTGGGAGCATGTGACAATGGACTTCGTTTCAGGGCTTCCACGTTCTCTAGGAGAAAATAACTCGATTTGGGTCATCGTGGATAGGTTGACCAAATCAGCCTATTTTTTACCATTCAAAGTGGGTACTTCGACAGAGAAGTTAGCAGAGATGTACGTCTAGCAGATTGTCAGATTACATGGAGTTCCTGTGAGTATTGTCTCAGATCGGGTAGTCGTTTTACTTCCCATTTCTGGAGGAGTCTACAGGTTAGCTTGGGCACTCAGCTCAAGTTCAGTACCGCGTATCACCCCCAGACAGACGGACAGTCTGAAAGGACTATTCAGACTCTTGAAGATATGCTACGTACTTGCGTTTTAGATCTCGAAGGTTCTTGGGAAGATCATCTACACCTAGTAGAGTTTGCTTACAACAACAGCTACCAGGCCAGTATTGAGATGTCACCAATCGAGGCTTTATATGGACGAAGGTGTCGTACACTATTATCGTAGGATGATATTGGAGAGAGAGCTTTGTTAGGACCAGAAATAGTAATGGATGCAGTAGAGAAGGTAAAACTTATCAGAGACAGACTGCGAGTGGCGCAGGACAGACAGCAGCATTGGGCCGATAGCCACCGTAGACCCCTAGAGTTTTAGGTATAGGCTTTGTTTTATTGGTTTATGATTATTTATTTTAGATTGTGTGTTAATATTGTTTATTCTAGGTTAGCGATTTGGTGTTCCTGCGGATTTCTCCGACACGGGGTACGATTCATTTTGGCAGAGGCGGAAAGCTTAGTCCACAATACATTGGGCCCTTCAGTATTCTTGCAAGGGTCGGTGTAGTGGCCTATAGACTTGATTTATCGTCTGCTCTAGATAGAGTGTATGACGTGTTCCATGTGTCATAGCTAAGAAGGTACATGGCCGATCCTAGTCACGTACTAGATCACTCGAAGATCGAAGTTGGACCGACACTCAGCTATCCTGAACAGCCCGTTGAGATCTTGGATCGTAGAGAGAAGGTATTGCGAAACCAGACTATTCCCTTGGTTCGTGTTGTATGGAGACATCACTCTCCAGGCAAGTCAACCTGGGAGAGAGAGGACGAAATGTGCGAGCAGTATCCGTATCTCTTCGAGACTTGAGGTATAATTCATTGTTTGATTGTTGTTCTTGTGCTAGTTTATTTTAAATTTTGAGGAAAAAAATTTTTTAAGGAGGGTAGACTTGTCACCCCCATATTTCAGATGAAGGGTATTTTTGTCCTTTCATAATTAATGAGTAAATAATTGTATGATAATTAATTATATTTAAATAATTATAATTTTATTTGATTGTTGTACTTTATTGTTGCTTCGATAATTAGAACACTACACTAGCCATTGTCTTCCAACTGATTTTACACCCTTGTCTTAAACGTGCCAAACTGTTACTTTGACCTTTGTATGACTCATAACCATATTTTGTTATGCTTTATCTTAGTCGCACAATATTCGTCGCAACCGACTACACTTAATTCTTTATAAATCAAACCTTGTATCCTTGTGTGTTCCAATCGAAAATGGAGACACAATCTCGACCTACTATGAGCAACCCAAATTAGGATAATATTATATTCTGAGTCTACTTCATTTATGACACTTGTGTCCCACTTAAATTCAGCCCCTTGTACTTGTAATTTATTTTAGAACACCACTTGTATTTATTTTAAATAAATAAAATTTATAAATCTCACTTTGTGCAATTTTCCATTTATTGGGCACTTTTGTGCAAAAGTGCATTGAGGTATCTATTACATTGGATACGATACTTAAATAAACCCTTTTCCCTTTCATGTGCCCATAATTTTTGGGAGTGTGCAAATTGCGACATTGATCCCTTTGGACCATGGCCTCAAAACCGTGAACCAATGCATCATAGCCTTCCGTTTTTTATTCCATTTAAATTATAGCCCTTGAAATACCCATAAGAAAGCCCAATCCCAAGAGGGCTTTGACCAAAGTCACTTCTAGGTCAAACTAAACCCCCTTATGTATACATACTCTTTTTACTTTCCTTTTTTTATTTCCCTTAAACCAAGCCATCAACCAAATTTTCCCATTATCTCTTTCCCTCACCCCGCCGACCCGAAACCAGTAACCCCTTCGCCGGAGCAACCTCGTCAGTCGCTGCACCCAGCCCGCAGCCGCCTGAACCGAGCCGATCCTGCGCTCGCCTGAAGCCACTGCCAATTGCCGACTTTCCACAACGGAACACCGGAGCACACGACTGGATGCCTGATCTCGTCCCGCTGGAACCGTTGTCCCCGATGAACCTACTAACCGTCGAACACCCTTAACCCACCTCGCCTCTACGACGCTGAAGCAGCCCGCCTCGTTTCGACTCAGACCCCGGAGTTCGACCGGACTGACGCTGTTCTCGCCTGCACCATCTCTCGCTGAACCGGAGAAGCCAGAGCCACTGACCTACTGCCAACCGACCCGCCCGACTTTGACCAGCACAACCGCCACCCTCGCCATCGACTGAACAGCCCAAACTCGCCTGCACATGAAGTCGTCGACCGCCTCCATCTCTGACTGAACCGACCAGAACTCTCCATACGCTGTCTCGACTGCCCTCAACCGAACACCCGGCGAGGAACTCGACACACGACTCGCCCAAGTACCCAGGTTTGAGCCCCTTCACGTACGTATACGTGCACGTACATATGCGTATTTTATAATGGTGTGCATACGTATATGATAGTATACGTGTATTGTTAGTATAAATATATAATTGATATGATTGGTATATACGTATTGGCATACGTATTAGTATATGGCTATGGTATATAAGTATATATACGTATATATTTGTATAATATAATTCTCATTTAAGTATATACACCTATGTATATAAATTGTATGGGTATTCCCTAGTATACGTGTAATATGTATAAAAATTGATTGGTATATATATATATATATATATATATATATATATATATATATATAGTATAGATTCTCTTAGTATATATATACATATATATATAGACATATTGTATATATCTCCCTAAAGTATTAATCCTATTTAAAGTATATATATACATATATCTATTATAATTGTAACCAATGGATATTATGAATATGTTAGTTCATATTATGTACTATGTATTATATGTACTAGATGACTTGAATGTAACTATGGATACCCTGTAGTTACATTGACCTGTGACCATGTAGCATGTTAGTAGACTGCCATATGTACACCGACGTATTGGCAAGACCCGTATCATCGACTATCTGTTATGCACAGCAACTACAGACGTGACCCCCTAGCGTAGTCTCTGAGATTATTGTGTTGATTGTGTGTTAGAGTAATGTCTGAGGCAGTATTGTGTGATATGATATGTCTATAGGACTGTTGGATCATTCAGACGATACTTTGGAACCAGGACATTGGTATTGCCAGCTAATGACCCCAGGCGAGTACATTCTTTGACAGTTTCCATTATGTTAATTATCTCTATAACTCATATTGTATAGCGTACATGACTCTGACACTGTTATTTACACGAGTTGGCATCATCGAGACCTCTCACGAGGAGTCGTGATTGGAATCCATCGTGCCAGCCGGAAAAAATGGGGAATATTAGTAGCTTATGTGATCATATCCAAATTTTATTTGCATCATAGCTCACCTACACCTCACGTTGGTGCAGCCTGACCATTACATGTCTCATA
The DNA here is from genome assembly GCA_036927795.1 of Iris macrosiphon. Lineage (NCBI taxonomy): Eukaryota > Viridiplantae > Streptophyta > Magnoliopsida > Asparagales > Iridaceae > Iris > Iris macrosiphon. The sequence goes on from JAYESA010000011.1 coordinate 33,311,060, forward strand.
GCCTGTTATGTATGACTAGCCTGACTATTGCTTGCTGTAAACCCCCTCACCAAAAATAGATATTTTGTATATATTTTATATTATTATATTTATTATAGATATTAAATTACTTTAGCGTATTCTCTTAGTTAATAAGAAAATAAATTTCTTAGTATATTTACTTATGTAAATATTTATTTACAATTATTTTTAGGCTATTTTAGATTTTTGGAGATTTATCTAGAATTTTTAGGTAATTAAAACATAGGGAACCTAAATTTCTAGGACTTTCATGATTTACTATGAGACCATACTTGCATATTGTTCCTACCAAATATTTATTTTAGGTTAAAATATTTAATTATATTTTTCTGTAATTTATTTAGAATTTTAAGAAATTTATTTAGATTTTTGAAATTATTTAGGATTTATTTGGATATATATATATAGTCTTAATATTAGATAGATAATAATTTAGTGTTAATAGATATTAATAAGATTATATATAAATTATTTGAATTATCCTTAATTTTATTTAAGATTATAAATTATTGAGATAAACCCAAACTCTATTTTAAATTAATTCAAATCATGAGCCTATTAGGAAAGAAACTTCATGCATATCCTATCATTATTTAAACTGATCCTAATCATATCCAAATTAGCCAATCATAGTCGTATTCAATTAAGTAGTGTCCACCATTATAAATACCTCATCCTTCATTTTTTTTTTCCCCAAAATACTCTCTTTTTCGTCCAAAAAGAGTCAAAATTCGTCATAAATTCAGCCTCATTTTCTAATAGTTATGACGACTTAAAAAGACGATATCTCCTAGTTTCGGACTTCAAACGCTCTCCAGTTTTTTTGTTAGAACTATATCAAGGTTAGTTTTCTGAATATATAAATTATTTTAATAATTTATGAACCTATTTTTCCAGAAAATTCTAAAAGTGTCAACTATCCGAAATTAGACGCATTTTGGTATTTTTGAGATTACGGGAGATCCCGAACTCGGAATTACGAACCGTTTGAAGTTTCGGAAAGTTGACATGATAAAATTACATAAAATTACTTTTCCAGAATTTAACATAAAAGTTTAATCTACTGTAAAATTTATGCAACATAGACGTAAATAGGAAACCACAAAAAACTATCATCTATTCGCCCTTGTGGTCATAACTCTTTACCGACTTATGATTTTATAAAATTGTCGATTCTGGCATTCATATAGCGCTATAATCTATAGGATTTTATACACAAATCCAAGATTTGAGTCGGTTGACTTTTTGGTCAACGGATTGCCTCGATTTGCGTGTCACGGATCACAAATCCATAAAGTAAATTTTTCTTGGACCAAAATTAGGATTTAGTAATAAAATCAGATTATAATAGGATTAAAATACTATTTTATGTTATTTTATTTAGAATTAAAATTGATTAAAATGGAGGAACATATTCACCCACTTTTGTAACCTAACTTGTTTAATTTATGTGACGGGTAGATCGGACGACGTCTTGAGTTGGGACTTCATTTTTTTTTAGACTAGGCAAGATACCTTGCCAAATTGCTTACAGTATTTTGCATGCTTAGTATATTTCTATATATTTATTGTATTTCTATTTATTTATTGCATGTGTAGTTCCTTTCAGTCATTACTATATATTAGATATGTTGGCACACACTTGACACTTAGTATCATGAGAGGACAATCATTAGGCGTATAGGCTTTTAACCACTCTGGTAAACCGTAGTATATAGCTCGCACTACGGGCGTGTGTCGCGCTGGTCGCTACCCCCGCGGTATGTCGATTTCTGATATCCACTGACGAGTGTGTGAGTTGTGAGGTAGATCGAGTAGCCTACCCCTGCCCATACGTTAAAAAGTTGTCCTTATTTGTATTCATATAGATTTTCTTGTACATCATACTTATATATTTTCAAATATTATGCATGTTTACTGTATTCAAATTGGCTTGCTTCTATGTATCTTGTTACGTCCCTCTGAGGACCTGGCCCTTCCAGGTATCGCTGTTCTTGAGTATTTGCAGGAGCGTAGATTCGGATGGTTACATATATTTTGAGGATGTCTTCTCTTCGAGCCCCGTGGTCGTTAGCTGGTACTCATATATTGTGTTTATTTTGTTGTACTTTTTCATTCGAGTTGGTAGTAGATTTGTTTCCATCCAACTATCATCCTTAGATACTTTGTATTGAGATCTAGTTTCATAGATATTGGTTGTTTATATTTGATTTTCATGGATGAGATTTAGATTATACCCTGTGACTTATTATAGATTTATACCACTTGTGGATTGATATTCATATTACAGCATACGTGTGGATTTTGGTTTCCATATATTGGAGTTGCCATATCCATACGGCTGGCATGCTTACATGTCCTAGTCCTGCGTATTTTTGGGACTGGGGCGTGATATATTTTTTGTGGTAGCCTATGCAGGTCGAGAGCATATTGTCTCGGTTACGTCACTGTACCGAGCAAGCCTGCGCATAGGATTAGAATATAGGATCTCATCCACTTATTTATCACCTCCCTTGATTTTATCTCGCATTCTCATTTGATTGCTTGCATTGCATCTTGCTTGATCCCATCTCAACATCAATCTTCCCTCGTGCTTGATAAGGTTAGGAAGATGACTTGTACTAGGTATATACCCTCTAGTATCCAATAACACTATTACTTAAATTTTTGTAAGTTTGGTAGTATGCCTTATAACCTAGTAACACATGGTCCTTCTGACCAATTAATGAAATATAAATGAATGAAACAAACTATAGACTTGCATAAAAAGATAATGTTTATCCAGACTGTAGAACTTAGAGGCCCATACACTCATTTGGTCGACTAGAGACCTTGACAATGAGTTATTATGAAAACTGTAGAGGCACAACACCGATCTTCTTAGTGAACTTAGATTATTCTATACCTTCCTCCATCATAATCAAACGTACTTATATTTTTACTACCTCGACTTATGATGCTATTATAGCCTAGTTTTGCAAGCTTATTCTTTTATTGAGCTTGTTCATGACATATGTATTATTGGGGGGCCACACTAATACATTGTCTAAATCAGAATCAGTGTATTATGGTCTGATCAACCGTAGTGCACTTGGTTCGCTCTTTGTATCACTACTTTATGTGGATTGAGATATAGTTGACTCAACTTGTTAGACAAATATACTTGCCCTCTAGACTGGTCAGAGCATATCATGTCAGGTACATAACTGTTTTGATGTGAACATGAGAATAGGAATTTACCAAAATAAGGTTTCAATCCATAACTGCCTTGGCAACTCCCTTTCGAATTCTTTAATCCCTTTGAATCCCGTACTTGTATTATATCACCTCCTCCTTGAACTCTTTATTGTTGTTCTCTGTCTTTCCCTATTTCGGAAAGACGAACGCTCGTGCTTAGTATAAGTTGATACACGGATAGTACCAGATATACCCCATAGGCCAAGCACTCATGATGACAAATAAGAAGCGCGGGCACAGGAAGTCATAGATACAGGTACGACCTTAGCTATATGTGTCAGTTCATACTCATGACCCCCATTATGATATGAGATCTTAGGTGCATAATAGCCGTAGAATTATATATAAGGTAGTTTAGCAGTTATAAGGATATGTTGATATTCTAACTAGATGGCATATCCACGAAGCTAATGGATGACGCGAGTAGCAGTAGTAGTATTCTTTCTCTATCACCATCTCGCCCCTTGGGGTAGCCCATCTTCTCTTCCATCCCCATTCCTTATCTCATGCTTAACTCTTCCTATCATAGTCGTATCCTTTCGTGCTATTATGAATTATTTGAATTACTTCAACCTCACCCTTATTTTGATAGTTATAAACATAAATGTGTTAGTAAATGATTAATAACTAAATGATGAGTTCATAACGATAACCCTTATGTATATGCACTATAGCAATACTTGTATTCTTTTATTAATTTAACCCTTAAGTAGCATCATTTAGCCTAATAGAAATTTGTTAGACTATTTGAAATAGTTCATACTTCTAATAGTTTTATAAAGTTAGTCAAGACCTTAATTGTTACCTTAAAACTTAGACTATGCCTAGGAAAGAATTGAAGGCACTTGTTACGAAATGACAACTATGACAAATTGCTATAAAGTAGCGACAGCTGCAGCTAGACTGTTGTAGTAGAGTAGTCGAAGTAATTGCAGACATACTGGTTAGGTGGCATGGCAGTATTAGACTACGATACTTGACGGTTATAAAGAAAAATTATGGTTATGAGATTCTAGACAGGTATCCCAAGATTCTTGACCCAATAAATAAATTCGTCTAACAACCTAGACAATAGCCACAAAAGACTTTGACTACTAGTAAAATTCTTTTAAGTTGGGTAGTGTATATGAGTTAGAGGATAAAAGAATAGTATATGAACAATAAGGGAGAAAAGTGTTAGGGTGGCTGACCATAACCTTTTAGGAAGTACAGCAAGCTAGCAACAAAGTGTTAATAGCTATTGTGATTTATTACGAATATTGGTTAGGGTTAATTTCGAGGACGAAATTCTTTTAAGTTGGGTAGATTGTAAACCCCCTCACCAAAAATAGATATTTATATATATTTTGTATTATTATATTTATTATAGATATTAAATTACTTTAGCGTATTCTCTTAGTTAATTAGAAAATAAATTTCTTAGTATATTTACTTATGTAAATATTTATTTTGAATCATTTTTAGGCTATTTTAGATTTTTGGAGATTTTTCTAGAATTTTTAGGTAATTAAAACATAGGGAACCTAAATTTCTAGGACTTCCATGATTTACTATGAGACCATACTTGCATATTGTTCCTACCAAATATTTATTTTAGGTTAAAATATTTAATTATATTTTTCTGTAATTTATTTAGAATTTTAAGAAATTTATTTAGATTTTTGAAATTATTTAGGATTTATTTGGATATATATATATAGTCTTAATATTAGATAGATAATAATTTAGTGTTAATAGATATTAATAAGATTATATATAAATTATTTGAATTATCCTTAATTTTATTTAAGATTATAAATTATTGAGATAAACCCAAACTCTATTTTAAATTAATTCAAATCATGAGCCTACTAGGAAAGAAACTTCATGCATATCCTATCATTATTTAAACTGATCCTAATCATATCCATATTAGCCAATCATATTTGTATTCAATTAAGTAGTGTCCACCATTATAAATACCTCATCCTTCATATTTTTCTTCCCCAAAATACTCTCTTTGTCGTCCAAAAAGAGTCAAAATTCATCATAAATTCAGCCTCATTTTCTAGTAGTTATGACGACTTAAAAAGACGATATCTCCTAGCTTCGGACTCCAAACGCGCTCCAGTTTTTTTTTTTAGAACTATATAAAGGTTAGTTTTCTGAATATATAAATTATTTTAATAATTTATGAACCTATTTTTCCAAAAAATTCTAAAAGTGTCAGCTATCCGAAATTAGACGCATTTTGGTATTTTTGAGATTACGGGAGATCCCGAACTCGGAATTATGAACCGTTTGAAGTTTCGGAAAGTTGACATGATGAAATTACATAAAATTACTTTTCCAGAATTTAACATGCAAGTTTAATCTACTGTAAAATTTGTGCAACATAGATGTAAATAGGAAACCACATAAAACTATCATCTATTCGCCCTTGTGGCCATAACTCTTTACCGACTTGTGATTTTATAAAATTATTGATTCTGGCGTTCATGTAGTACTAAAATCTATAGGATTTTATATATAAATCTAGGATTTGAGTCGGTTGACTTTTTGGTCAACGGATTGCCTCGATTTGCGTGTCACGGATCACAAATCCGTAAAGTAAATTTTCTTTGGACCAAAATTAGGATTTAGTAATAAAATTAGATTATAATAGGATTAAAATAATATTTTAGGTTATTTTATTCAGAATTAAAATAGTTTAAAATGGAGGAACATATTCACCCACTTTTGTAACCTAACTTGTTTAATTTATGTGATAGGTAGATCCGACGACGTCTTGAGTTGGAACTTCATTCTTTTTCAGACCAGGTAAGATACATTGCCAAATTGCTTATAGTATTTTGCATGCTTAGTATATTTCTGTATATTTATTGCATTTTTATTTATTTATTGCATGTGTAGTTCCTTTCAGTCATTACTATATATTAGATATATTGACACACACTTGACACTTAGTATAATGAGAGAACAATCATTAGGCGTATGGGCTTTTAACCACTCTGGTAAACCGTATTATATAGCTCGCACTACGGGCGTGTGTCGTGTTGGTCGCTACCCCCGCGGTATATCAATTTTTGGAGTCTCGCTGGTCGCTACCCCCGCGGTATATCGATTTCTGATGTCCACTGACGAGTGTGTGAGTTGTGAGGTAGATCGAGTAGCCTACCCTTGCCCATACGTCGAAAAGTTGTCCTCATTTGCATTCATATAGATTGTCTTGTACAGTATACTTATATATTTTCAAATATTATGCATGTTTACTGTATTCAAATTGGCTTGCTTCTATGTATCTTGTTACGTCCCTCTGAGGACCTGGCCCTTCCAGGTATCGTTGTTCTTGAGTATTTACAGGAGCATAGATTCGGATGGTTACATATATTTCGAGGATGTCTTCTTTTCGAGCCCCGTGGTCGTTAACTGGTACTCATATATTGTGTTTATTGTGTTGTACTTTTCCATTCGAGTTGGTAGTGGATTTGTTTCCATCCAACTATCATCCTTAGATACTTTGTATTGAGATCTAGTTTCATAGATATTGATTGTTTATATTTGATTTTTGTGGATGAGATTTAGATTATACCCTGTGACTTATTATAGATTTATACCACTTGTGGATTGATATTCATATTACAGCGTACGTGTGGATTTTGGTTTTCATATATTGGAGTTGCCATATCCATACGGCTGACATGCTTACGTGTCCTAGTCCTACGTATTTTTGGGACTGGGGCGTGGCACTTGCATCATAGCTATCTGGATGGTTAGCCTGACCTTACATGAATCATAGCTAGTCATACATAGCGAGCCTGATCATTCCCAAGCCGATCACATGATATGCTGATGTTTCACACACTTAGTTAGTTGTTCTTGACATGTATCTCTAGTATATTGATATAACATTTCTTATGTTCTAGTCATGATTCTAGCATTCACATATATACCAGTTCATTGTTCTAGCGTGTATTTGTATTTCTATTTCGTTGCTAGATGTACATTGATGATGACATATGCTCCAGTATTCCATTTATTCCATTTATTTTTAGTACTTCATTATTCCAGTATTTCTTATTGCCAGTTTTTATATCTGTCTTGTATTTCTTTACACTGTGTTATAGTGTTTGTCAATATATGTGGAAATGCTGTTAGTGCTTGTACTTCGTTCCAATCCTGACTGGATCTTTTTTTCCAGAGGATCTTGAGGATTTCTGTATTACACACTATGGACCGGGTATAGATACAGATTACACACCAGAGATCTTAGAAGAGACTATTCCTTTAGATGAGACATCACCTGCAGCTATCTAGATAGTATTATATTATGCATCTGAGACTTATTGAGATTTATTTCAGTTTATATTTAGACTTATGTTAAGTTTAATTTGAGACTTGTGGAGACTTTATGTTGGATAGCTAGACTGTGGATTATCTATATTTTAAGACATGGTGTTTAACTATGTCATTCTTCTTATCTCTTATCATGCCTTATACTTTTATAGTTGTTGTGATTGAGTTTACATTATGAGCTATTGTGAGATGTATATTATCCTCCTTATGGAGATTGATATCATTGACCGGTATTTAGTTATATAGTATTATTGTGACCTAGACAGTGTTCTACCGCCGATACTGCGGCGTAGGCTGGATGTACCCGCGTACTCGTGCCCCTATACCGGGTGCGGGTCGTGACAGCTTCGGTTTTAACTAAGGAATCGAATAAGCCTGCGATTAGGATAGGATAAGTTATAGGATCTCATCCACTTGATTGAATCGTTCTTGATCTCTATATCGAATTCGAATAAATTCTTGACTTGCATCCTATCTTGATTCCTTTGTGCACCTTTTATAGTTTATTTTGGATGCAGAGTAATGGATTCACAAGCAAGCAACGAGACTCCTGCAAGAACACAACAAGTTGCAGTTGTCACCTACGACGATGAAGTAACACCAGTGGGTGGAGGGCAATCAACACAACAAAGCAATCAAGCAGATCAGCTCGCCTCAAGATTTCAGCGAGACGATATTCCACCATCACCGTAGTTTACTCCATCGATGTCTATCTTTCCACCAGGACAGTCTTTGGACGGACAGCAGATGTTCCAAATATTCTACGCCATGATGTAAGCCCAATAACAGGTTTATCAAAAAGCCCAGCAACAGCAGAGGACACCACCACCGGGACGTTGACAGGCTTTTGCGATAACAATGGAGGACGCACAAACTCGTGGAGTAGCGAATACGAGTATGATTTAAGTTTTATCATAGCTATATATTCCTAGTAATGCTTTAGCATGTGCCTGTTAGTTTATTACCCTAGCCTAAGGCTAGTATTATGAACTTGTCAGTAATGGTATCCAAGTTTTCCTAAGTTGTAGTTGATCATTGCTCTAACCAGATTTCTTTACTCTTGAATTACTTATCTATCATTGCCTAGAAAAATATTTTTATTCCTTCCCTACGTATTCTGCTTAACCCTCACACTTTCTCTCGATTCTGCTTATTCATGATTCTTATTCCCTTGTGTCGTGCTACAAACATGTCTTGCAACTGTGTTATCTCTTTTGACCGCTTATGTTTCATTTTTCTTAATTGCGAGGACACAATTCTTTTAAGGAGGGTAGATTGTAAACACCCAAATTTTTTAAAAATTAAAATATAAATTTTAATAATTTTCTGTGATTTTTAAATATTAAAATAAATGTTCTTCAAAGGATAAATAATTTTTGTGAATTAAATTAAATATTAAAATATTATGAAAATTATATTTTTGAGTGTAAATAAATAATTAGTCATAGTGTAATTTTTCTAAAATTTATTGGGCCAAAAAACTATTTTTAAATAGCTAAAAATATTATTTTTAATTAAACTAGAATAAACTGGATTAAACCAACCTGAACTGAACCGAACCAGCCTAAATAAACCAACCCAACCCAAACCCTAGTGAGTCGGATCTAGACCCGACCCATACCCTCTAACCCGTACCCGACCCGACCCATTAACTGCTACAGTAACCGCAGAAATTCCCCGACTTCTCCCCGGTCGTTCCCCGCGTCTCTCCGCCTCCCCGTCGCCGGTCGCTCGTCTCCCCGACCCGGCGCCTTCCGTAACTGCGCTGCCGACCCATCAACTCCCACAACTGCTGCTGTCCGCTCTCCCCCCCGCCAACGCTCCACCTCCCTGAAACCGCCGTCGGCAGCCCTATAAAAACTCCGGCCACCCCCTTCACCATCACAGCCACCGTCACTTCTCTCCTCCATCACTCCGCTCGCCTCTCCGGCCACCTCGAGCCTCCGGCGACCCCGAGCTCCCTACGGCTACCTCTTGCGACCTCCGGAGACCACCCCGAAGATGAAGACGACCGCCGCCGACGAGCACAGCACCGCCACCCTGCAGTCGTCGTGTCGCGCCCCATGCGCGCATTACAGTCGATTCTGACCCCTGTTCCTGTGAGCTTTTCATCCTCCTCGCTGTGTCAATTTTTGAATGGCCTGTTGTGACATGTTCGCTGTATGAATCTCTCGAACCCCGTGCAATTTGATTGGGGTATCGTGTCCTGTGTCGATCACAAACCGCGACACAAAAACAAGAAAAATAGCCCAATTTTGGACTTTGGAAACTGTCCCGAACTCTCAAGTCACGGTCGTTTTACGTTCAACCTGTTTAATAAATTCTAAAATTATCTTAAACAGTAAAAGACAATATAACCGAGTTTGAAACCCTATAATTACTTTATTTTATTGTACTATAATTTATGTTTTATTCGCGGGTGAAGTTGACCAAAATCTTAGTTTTTAAAATCCAAATTTTCTCGAAACTCGATGCGTCCCACTAAACGAGGCAACTTTATCGTGTGTAAATTTTACCAAAAGGTGCGCATCGTTAATACGGACGTGTGAAATTTCACAAAAGTTGATTTGGGTGTGCATGCACACCGAAATCAACGCATATCCGTCAAAATTATCCCGTATCGGGCCTGTTCTGAAACTCGTTGTAACTTTGTATGTGCTTGTTGTTCTGCAACAGAACTTGCGCTAGTGTTATGCTGGTCCTATGACCCATGTTTGGTTTGACTCTGAGAAAGTTGACGAAATCTCGTATTGTGGGCCCCAAGGCTCTACTTGACAGACGATTTTGTGATCGGCTCATCGAAATCCAATTCTGGACATTCCGTTGAGTTCGTATTATTGTTATGGAATTGTAGACACTAAGTTTGACAAATTTGAAGAACTTTGTCTCTAGCACATTTTTCGGTGCGAAGTGGGCCACATGTGGATCCCGCTTTGACCAGAAACTGTCAATTTTGCCCCTGTATCCAAATTGAACTTTTGGGTAGGCAATCCTAGCTATTTCATATCTTTTGAGAATGATGGTAGTATTTATTTTAGCATCCGGAGGAGTACCTGAAGATCCTGTTGTTACCGGAGCAATTGGAGGAATTCAAACCCCATGCAAGTGTACCTTGCCAAACTTGCAGTACTTGCTTGATATTATTTCTTAATTTATTTTTGTGATGTATCTGCTTAACCTAGGACCGTGAGACGTTGCTTAGCGTCCGAATAATATTCGGGTGTCAACACCGTACACGGAGTCATGTAACGTCACTTAGAGAGTTGATATTATGATCCTATATTTTCGTGCTTGCTTTATCAAGTACGTCATACCATTGGACACCTGACACTATTCATGAGTTAGAATCTTTCTGAGTTATTCATGGTGATTCTGTATAGGTTACAGGAATCGTGACATAGATCTTACATATGCATAGATATCATTATGACTCGCTGCATTAGTTAGAGGTCATGATCTTGCGTGTTATGGATATGAGACGTGAGGTTACATTGGGTGGGGAGAGTCTTACCATACTAAAGGCTGATTATATTATATATATAGTTATTTTGGAGATACCTTAGACTCTGACCAGAGCTATGGCACATGTAATGGCCCTTCGAGATATAAATGCTGCTATGGGTTTTCCCGACACAGAGCCTATAGTAGTTTCATCCTGAGTATGATTAATGCTCTCATTTGTATATCACGTAGTTGGTTACATAGTTTGTCCTATTGATACATTTTACATACTGTACTTATTTGGCTTGAGTTATTCTTGTACCTTGCTATGTCCCCCGAGGATCTGGATCCGGATTATGTCCCCATATATAGCAGAGGAGATCTACCCAGAGGTGTACGGGACATGAGCAGACGTTGGAGCAATACCAATACCAAAGGACGTGGTGATGCTAGAAGACTTCTCCTGAGTATTTTATTACTCAACTATTTCTGTTCTTGATACTTTATTTACTGTCTCGTGGATTAATGTATTAAACTCATTATCGGGTTGTTTCCCGAGATATTACATTGTGACTTGTTGGATATATTTATTTTGATTATTCTGACATTGATTTGTGTTTATCTTCTGTGGATGAGATTAGATTTACACTGTGACTTGTATCGTAGACCTTTATTGTTGTTTTATAGCTTAAGTACACCCTAATGGGTCCATTAAATTGGATTTGCCCATTAGAGGGTGCTGCTGGCCATTGCCACGTGTCTAGTCCCTCGGTATTTTGGGACTGGGGCATGACATCTTATTTTTCTTATTGAGACAATATATGTTCTATGAGACCATAGGAGATTTGTATTATAGTATTTACCCAATTGTCTAGGTACAACCGTGATTGCATTACGAAATACTGACGTATACCGTAGTGCATAACTGGCTGAGTCATACCATCGTTCTCCGTATTTCGGTACTAGTATGTGACAATAACTCTGGAGTTAATTGTAGAGATTTTAAAATGGTATTGAAATAAGTAAGTTTGAATCATTTGACATGTATTTTAAGTAGATTTAAAAAAAGAATTTTGTGGTAGAGTAAATCTAACTCTATGCACATATTGTTCCTCCCTCTTATCATAACTCTTTAAAGTTTAACAATCTAATTATTACAAATAATTCTATTGAGTTGTAACTATCTAATTATTAAAGGCAAACTGAAAATGTGATGCAAAATAAAACAAAAAGACCATATCTAAGTGAATAACTAAATTGTCTTAATCATAACATTAATCTAATATGAATAACTAAATTGTCTTAATCATAACTTTAATCTAATGATTCAAGAAAAAATAACAATAGGAAAATATGAAGGCAGAACAAAATTATGGGACTGCTCAAAATCTTATTGTGGCGAGTCAAAAATAATTGGATTGGAGGGAGAAAACCAAAACAAGTCATAATCCTTTTTGATGATTATATTTTTCATTGTAGTGACAATACTCAATAAAATAAAATAAAACTTTAGAAGTTGTATTTTATTTATTTATTATTTTATGATAAATGAAAGATAATGAGTTGTTTATTTTTGATTTTTTTTTAACTCTGGAGTTAATTGTAGAGATTTTAAAATGGTATTGAAATAAGTAAGTTTGAATCATTTGACATGTACTTTAAGTAGATTTAAAAAAAGATTTTTGTGGTAGAGTAAATCTTACTTTATGCACATATTGTTCCTCCACCTTATCATAATCCTTTAAAGTTTTAACAATCTAATTATTACAAATAATTCTATTGAGTTGTAACTATCTAATTATTAAAGACAAACTGAAAATGTGATGCAAAACAAAACAAAAAGACCATATCTATGTGAATAACTAAATTGTCTTAATCATAACATTAATCTAATGCCAATAACTAAATTGTCTTAATTATAACTTTAATCTAATGATTCAAGAAAAATAACAATAAAAAATATGAAGTCAGAACAAAATTATGGGACTGCTCAAAATCTTATTGTGGCGAGTCAAAAATAATTGGATTGGAGGGAGAAAACTAAGACAAGTCATAATCCTTTTTGATGATTATATTTTTCATTGTAGTGACAATGCTCAATAAAATAAAAGAAACTTTAGAAGTTGTATTTTATTTATTTATTATTTTGTGATAAAGGAAAGATAATGAGTTATTTATTTTTTGTTTGTTTTAACTCAGGAGTTAATTGCAGAGATTTTAAAATGGTATTGAAATAAGTAAGTTTGAATCATTTGACATGTATTTTAAGTAGATTTAAAAAAAAGAATTTTGCGGTAGAGTAAACCTAACTCTATGCACATATTGTTCCTCCCTCTTATCATAACTCTTTAAAATTTTAACAATCTAATTATTACAAATAATTCTATTGAGTTGTAACTATCTAATTATTAAAGGCAAACTGAAAATGTGATGAAAACAAAAGACCATATCTATGTGAATAACTAAATTGTCTTAATCATAATATTAATCTAATACAAATAACTAATTGTCTTAATCATAATTTTAATCTAATGATTCAATAAAAATAACAATAGAAAAATATAAAATCAGAACAAAATTATGGGACTGCTCAAAATTTTATTGTGACGAGTCAAAAATAATTGGATTGGAGAGAGAAAACCAAAACAAGTCATAATCCTTTTTTATGATTATATTTTTCATTGTAGTGACAATACTCAGTAAAATAAAAAGAAACTTTTGAAGTTGTATTTTATTTATTTATTATTTTTTGATAAAAGGAAAGATAATTAGTTGTTTATTTTTGGTTTTTTAACTCTGGAGTTAATTACAGAGATTTTAAAATAGTATTGAAATAAGTAAGTTTGAATCATTTGATATGTATTTTAAGTAGATTTAAAAAAAATGAATTTTGTGGTAGATTAAATCTAACTCTATGTACATATTGTTCCTCCCTCTTATCATAACACTTTAAAGTTTTAACAATCTAATTATTACAAATAATTCTATTGAGTTGTACCTATCTAATTATTAAAGACAAACTGAAAATGCGATGCAAAACAAAACAAAAAGATCATATCTATGTGAATAACTAAATTGTCTTAATCATAACATTAATCTAATGCGAATAACTAAATTGTCTTAATCATAACTTTAATCTAATGATTCAAGAAAAATAACAATAGGAAAATATGAGTCAGAACAAAATTATGGGATTGCTCAAAATCTTACTGTGGCGAGTCAAAAATAATTGGATTGGAGGAAGAAAACCACGACAAATCATAATCCTTTTTGATGATTATATTTTTCATTGTAGTGACAATACTCAATAAAATAAAATAAAAACTTTAGAAGTTGTATTTTATTTATTTATTATTTTATGATAAAGAAAAGATAATGAGTTGTTTATTTTTTGTTTTATTTTTTCCTTTTATGAAGATTTCGAACTATATTTAGTCATTATAATTGGTAAGATAATTCGATAAGATATTTGGCAGATTTTTTTTGGGTAGAGAATACTTAATATGGAAAATGAATATAGACTTTTAATATGTTATATGCACCGAATTAAAAAAACAGAAAATTTACTGTAGCGAAATAAATTTATATTAAATTTTTGTAAACGAAACAAGTTTGAAAAATTTGTAAAAAAAGTCATAGTCCGCCAACAGTGTTGGCGGAAAACACAATTACTGTACACGTAAGCAGCAAAAGAATTAAAAAAATTTAAAAAGTGGGCCCCACGGCCAATTTCCGCCAACTCTGTTGGCGGAAATTGGCCCCATGGGGCCCACATTTTTTTTTTGTTTTGTTTGGTTTGGTTTGATTTGATTGGTTTTTTTCGTTGGTTTAGTTTAATTAGTTATATTTTTGTTTTATTTATTTAGTTTAGTTTAGTTTTGTAATTAAATTTAAGTAAAAATATTTTAATGAAATAAAATTAAAATAAATTATTTGGAAGGAAAGAAATATTTAGAATAGACATTAAATATTTCTAAATTTTTAATAGACATTAAATATTTGGAAGGAAATAAATTATATTTCTGTTTTTTTTATAATAGACATTAAATATTTCTAATTTTTTTTTTTGTAGATTGAAACATCGTTTTAAATCCGTGGGCCCCCACATCCAATATAAATTTATTTTCCTACAGTAAATTTTAAATATTCAAAAATAATATTACCGAAAGTCAAATTTGGAGGTCAAAATATCGTTTTTTGACGATTCTAAAATTTTCCGAAGTCCGTCAAAAGGTGAAACTGTTTATCCCGAAGTACTTTTTCATACGGTCATTTTGGCTCAAACTGGAGCTTGTTTCGATCTCCCAGTCAAAAGTTATGATAGTTTGAAGTTTTATATTTTATATTTTTGCCTGTAACATATGCGTCTTGTTTCGGATAAATTTTTTTTTACATGATTTGTGTTGCTCTCGTCGAAAACATACAAATCGACTTATTATTTAACGAAAAACGATTTCATAACAAGTACTTATGGTCGTTCGAAGTCTGCGACGGCAGACGTAATAATCTTACGACAGATTATTATTATTATTATTATTATTATTATTTTAACGTCTGTTAACGACGAAAAAATGTACGATAAAAATATAATATTTATAAATATAAACGTCCAATTCATATTGATATTTTTTTCGTAATTTTTTTAAGCTTTTATGCTTTAGATGGAATTTATACAAAACTTTTATGCTTTAGATGAAATTTATACTAAATATTTCTTTCCAATTAATTTATTTTAATTTTATTTTGTTAAAATAATTTTACTTAAATCTAATTACAAAACTAAACTAAATAAATAAAACAGAAATATAACTAATTAAACTAAACCAACGAAAAAAACCAATCAAACCAAACCAAACCAAACAAAACCAAAAAAAAAAAAACGTGGGCCCCATGGGGCCAATTTCCGCCAACAGAGTTGGCTGAAATTGGCCCCCCCCAATTTCAGCCAACACTGTTGGCGGAAATTGGCCGTGGGGCCCACTTTTTAAATTTTTTTAATTTTTTTCTGCTTACGTGTACAGTAATTGTGTTTTCCGCCAACACTGTTGGCCGACTATGACTTTTTTTACAAATTTTCTAAACTTGTTTCGTTTACAAAAATTTAATATAAATTTATTTCGCTACAGTAAATTTTCTGTTAAAAAAAAACGAATAAAAAAAACAATTTGGCTGAAAAAGAAAGATTTCTTTGACGTCAAAAACTAAAATAAGAACCAAATTGGAGATTTCTGATGTTTACAATAATCCAAGATTTTTTTACATAAAATTGGAGGACTAGATTAGGTATGTAATGAAAAATTATAGCCTCGGGAGCATATCCACCACGAATATCCGCCACGTGTACGGTACTACTTAATCCAGAGAAATAGTACTTATGTACTCACCGACCTCCCCACCCTCTCTCTCTGTCTCTCTCTCACCCACGCGCACACACAAACCTCATCTTTTTCTATTTCCCGATAAAGTCCCACTTTTTTATTTCCTCCTCCTCCTCCTCCTCCTCCTCCCTCTACCGATCCCAAACCCTAACCCTAACTTTTTGGATGGGAGGATGACGAGGCGGTGCTCGCATTGCAGCCACAACGGGCACAACTCCCGCACCTGCCCCAACCGCGGGGTCAGGCTCTTCGGGGTGAGACTGACTGATGGGTCCTCGTCGATCAGGAAGAGCGCCAGCATGGGGAACCTCACCCACTACGCCGCCGCCGGAGGTGGCGGCGGAGGAGGGGGAGGTTCGCCCGCCGCCGACGGGCACGACGGGCCCGGCGATGTTGCGGATGGCTACGCGTCGGAGGACTTCGTCCAGGGGTCCTCCTCCAGCTGCCGCGAGAGGAAGAGAGGTGAGTTTTCTGGGAGGGTTAAAGTTCGGATCTTTGATGTCGGTTTGCTGTTTTTTTTCTTATGGTTTGTTTCATTTTGCTAGATTAGTGATCGGAAGAAAGTAGTTTTAGATGGATATAGATTGGTCCGAAGCTGATTTGTGTTAAGAAATTTGTTGATTTAGAATTTTAGGCTTCATCTCATTTGACTATATTTAGTAATCATCAGAGACTAGCGTGGATGGGCATAGTTTTATTAGCAATGGATTTTTCTTAGAAGAATTTGTTTTTGCGAGTTATTTTTGTTGTTGCACTTGAGATTGATGAACGATCGATATATGTTAGTGCGAATGCAGTCTGATGATGGTGTCATTTACGGAGATTCTGATAAGAGTTTTTTTTAGTTTGAATATGTTTGCTAGTTTAGTAATCGGAAGATAGTAGTGTTAGATGGTCGTAGTTTGATCAGAAGCTGATTTTTGTATTAAGATTTTTTTTTTTTATGTCTTAATTTGTTTCAAGTTTTGATCTTTTCTGTTGATTTGGAATTTTAGGCTTCATCTCGTTTGACTATATTTAGTAATCATCAGAGACTAGCGTGGATGGGCATAGTTTTATTAGCAATGGATTTTTCTTAGAAGAAATTGTTCTTGCGAGTTACTTTTTGATGTCGGACTTGAGATTGAGGAACGATGGGTAGTCGATATATGTTAGTGCGAGTGCAGTCTGATATTGGTGTCATTTTGCGGAGATTCTGATAAGAGTTTTTTTTAGTGTGAATATGTTTGCTAGTTTGGTAATCGGAAGATAGTAGTGTTAGATGGGCATAGTTTGATCCGAAGATGATTTTTTTTACTAAGAAATTTGTTTTTTTGTCCTAATTTGTTTCAAGTTTTAATCTTTTCTGTTGATTTGGAATTTTTAGGTTTCATCTCGTTTGACTATATTTAGTAATCATCAGAGGCTAGCGTGGGTGAAATTGTTTTGCAAATTACTTCTTGTTGTTGGACTTGAGATTGATGAACGATGGGTAGTCTATATGTTAGTGCGAATGCAGTCTGATGATGGTGTCATTTAGCGGAGATTCTGATAAGAGTTTTTTGGGTGTGAATTTGTTTAAAGTTTGATTTTTTTTTTCTGTGATGTGGAAATGGATACTTTTCTTAGGATTCATTTGATTAGAATTTGTAACTAGCATATAGTAGTCGGACTGGGCATAGGTTGATCCAAAACTGGACAATGACAAATAATGTTTTTGCACTATTAACTTTGTATATCATGTCGAAGCCTGAATAATAATGCTATTGTAGTGAATATATATGAGTCTGAATTCAGTCTGATCAGGGTGTCATTTGGGGAAAGTTTTGGTTTTGCTTGATAAAAATCTGATAGCTATAGTTATTTATCATTGATCTTGTTGAGAGTGATATTGTCTATAGTTGGAATCCTTGTGTGAGTTTGTATGCAAATGGATAGTGTCTTGATCCTTATCTCAGGGTTCATTTGGCTTGGGATTAGGATTAAACAGATATAGTAGTTTGAACAGTCGTGTCATATGAAACTGGTGTGTTAGAAAGTTCTATTGTAGCAAGTATATGTGAGGTTTTAGTGATTTTTATAATATTCATCACCGAGTATTTTCCTGCTCGATCAATTATTCTTTACATCTTAGATATGTAACCAAGAATCAACGTTCGAAGTATCAAACTCAAGATTGCTGGATATTTCCACTGTAACTAGTATATGTGAGCGGTTTTTGATGTAGTCTAATTTTATAATATTTATTACCGTGCATTTATCTGTTTGATCAATTAGTTTTTACATCTTAGATATCACCAAAAATTATGGTTGGAAGTATTGACCATATTGTATCAAAATTATAGATACCTGACCCAAGGTTGTGAAAAGCGCTAGGCTATGTTACCTGAACTCGGATACGGGTATCGGGTACGGGTACATATCCAAGAGTCGGACCCTTTAAACTCATAATTGAAGAACACATGGACTCGGCTAAAAAGATCCAAATTTTGGATACGGGTACGGGGATATGACTATTAAAATAAATACATTTGAATATGGTTTCATAAAAAGATATATCATGTAATTAAATTTGTATAGCTTCATAAAAGATATGCAATTAAATTTGTACGGTTTCATAAAAAGACATACTCTCTAATTTAATTTGTATGATTTCATAAAAAGAAGTTGTAATAAAGTTTGCATTGTTTTATATATTTAAGCTTATAATTAAATTTGTATGGTTTCATAAAAAGACATCATGTAATTAAATTTGTAAGGTTTCATAACTTTACTACAAATCCACCATATTAAAATAAACTATCTACTTCACTACCGGTCTTTCGATTGTCACCATAAAGGACCATGAATGATCCGATTGTCACTATGGAGGATCGGATACGGATTCCATATCCATACCCATGTCCTACCCGGTGGACATAGGTAATTTCCTAAAGTGAAGAGTCTAGGTAACATAGGCGCTAGGCGGACGGGCAGCCTAGCGCCTAGCCCGCCTAGGCTAGGCTGTCCAGCAGACCGCCTAGATCTAGGCGGTTCAATAGAATAAAATCTAAAATATCTACTGAAAATTGCAGAAAAAGTCCATAAAATCCTAAAAATTGTATAGTCGAGCATCAGATTGCCTAGGTGGACATCGGACGGGTACCATGCGCGTAGCACCTAGGCGCCGCCTAGGCGGCCGCCTTTTAGAACAGTAACCTGACCTGAAACCTTTCCAAAATCACAGTATCAGCTCGATAATGCTGGTGCAGACTGGGTATCAACCTAAGTCTACTGGAGAATTCGTTGTTGCCGAATGCTTCAGAAGATCGGTTGATACCGACTGATAACGGCTAGTATCTGCCGATACTGACTAATGTTTTGCCAATAAAACAAATACTCACCCGCCGTTCGTCGTTCACCAATGTGTTTGATTGTTGTGGACCTGTGGTCGCAGAGTGGGTTATGTTTTTGAAAAGGAAAGGAGGGAAACAGGAGATGCTTGAGATAGTGGTGAAGGTATAAGAGGAAATCTACCTCTCATCTATGTGTATTTGTTGGAAGTGGATGAAGGATTTAAGCCTGGCTTCGAGATTGCTTATCATGGCTGCCGCTGCCTATTTTCTTCTGAAAACAGTTAAAAAATGTTTGGTAACAACAATTTACCATTTTTTTTGAAAAGCCAGTGCAAGTTTGCGGCCGCTTGTGAGAGGTGTGAACTTGTTGTCAACAGCTGCTCTTGCTGCTGATTTTTGAAAAGCATCAACAGTCCCAAACCATGTCTAAGTGGGTATGTAGCAGCCAATTAAAGGTTGGAATAGAGTGGCAGATATGATGGATTTAATCCACTACTTCCAAAATATTGTGTTGTCTAGTGTTGTCCATGTAAATGGATTGGGTACACGATTTTTTGACACCTGAATAAGTCAAAATATTGTGCTAACCCCCTTATTAACATGGATAGTACGGGACAACATGATATTTTGGTAGCAGGGGATGTGGATCCTTCTTCTCCTCACAAGTGGTACATGACAAACAATGAATGAAGGGGAAGGAGTGGTAGCCAAGAATTGTTTCCTTTGTTATGATGTTTTTTCTCTACACAAATGCATACGTGGCAGCCAATAAATGGATGGGTTGGGGGTGGCAACCAAAATGGTCTGATGGTTTTTCCTCTCCAGAAGGGGGTATGGTATGTTGCAACTGGCAACCACTGAATGGTTGAGAACAGTGGCAGCCCAGGATGTTCTCTTTTTTGATGGTTTGTTTCTCATATATATATATATATATATATATATATATATATATATATATATATATATATTCTGAACATTTTATTTTCTAGCAAGGTCCAAGACCCACAAAAACCAAGTTATACAATTGGAGTATTTAAGTGCAGATGGATCAGAACAATCACATAAAATTGTATAGTTTCTACTTTATTTTTAGTTTTTAGAAACCAAAAAAAATCTAATGCTGCTGCAACCGTTGATATTGATATTCATAAGGGCCCCGATACTGTGAACCTAGTCGAACTTGAAAAGGTACCTAGCTGATTCCATAAACTTTTTCAACTGACAAACTTCAACTTCTAACTACACACAAACTTGCTCCGGTGTGTAGCTTAAAGTTTATAACTTATAGTTAGCCTTTTTATGAGGCGCTATACATGAGAGAGTGAAAACACATAAGAAAGAACTATAGTAACAAAAGGAAGAAGCCCAAGGCTATAGCCCCCTTCAAGTTGCATCTTCTAATGTTCAGCACTAGGCTGAGTCTTACCCTTTATTCCACGACTTATGAAAGGTTGAAAATCCATCATCTAAACCCATCGCATTTGATCATTAGAATTTTTACCCCTCTAGTATGGTTTTTAACACAAGGTTCGAGTAGTTCATATCGGCCAGAATGAACAACCTCATGGGCGACAAAGCAGGCTTCGAACCTTTTATGGCTGTTGCCGCTATTTCAAATGGTTCTGATATGGACATGTCATTGCTCTATCACCAGAAGGTCATAACTGGCAAGACAGCTGCCACTTTGCATGGTAGATAAAATGAGATGGCTTTAAAGTTTTGTCAAGTGTCAGTGATGAGGGGAATAACACATGTAGTACATACCCTTTTTCTTCTTCTATATACTCTATACTATTTGCTTTCAGATGCTACTGTTGGATTTCTATGCCCATATGTGTTAGGATTTCTTCTCATGGGTTTGAGAAGTTGAATGCCTATGTGCTAATTTAGTTATGGTGCATCACTTGAAGAATGAATCTTGTCATGAGTGATTTGCTTTAGGCCCTTGATACTAAATGTTCACTACTAGTCTACTATAAGTAATCTAACATTTAAAAGTCTTTAGATTTACCTCAAAACAGATGTAGTGACTCCTCAAATGTAGGTCGACTCTTCTCTCTCTCTTCCTATATTATGCTGATGAAAAGTTACTAATTTATCATGTCAATTGTCAAAAAGTTGAAATAGAAAGCATTAGTTCCATAGCTATATGCTATGTTGCACAAATATGGATAAGGACATGATAATGATATGGAATCCCCTATGTTGCATGAATGCGGACACATACTGATACGAATATGATAAGAATACAAACACCATATTTTCCTGTTTCCTTGCAACATAGGCTATATGTCGATGTAGTATGAAGCCTTAATTATATTGAGATTATAAATGATATATATGATGGAGTTACGGCTATCATTCATATCATTGAAGAATATATTACAAAATTTCCAATCACCGTTGGCATTCATGAAGAAGTATCATCAAGTCTTTACTTCTTTACTCTAGTTATGGATGAGATTGCTAGCATATTAATGATGAGCTTCTTCGGTGTATTATGTTTGTTAAAGAAGTTGGTGACAATATAGAAGGATTAGCTTATAAATAGAATTGTGAAGAGGAACTTTGTAATCTAAGGTGGTTTTAAAGTTACTCTAATGAAAACTAAGTGCACAAAATGCAAACTTCAACCGTATGTCAAAAGTAAATGGGGGAGTCCATCAGTCCATTGATGGACAATTGATACCTAGGAGCTAGTTTTTGGTATTTAGGACCAATTATTGATGATATATTTCACACAGTGGATAGATTAAGAAGGATGTTTTTTCATAAAATCAAATGATGATAGTTGGAATAGAGGAGTACTTTGTGATCGCATGATGCTCTTGTAGTTGAATGCTCTTGTAGTTGATTTTTTTTTCCTGCAAGACCCTATAAACCATTCATGGGTTGAAACGGTGGACAATTAAAAACATACCCGGAAAATGAGTGTAGCCAATGATACAATGGCTTAGTGGCAAAATATTGGAAGATAAGATTAGATAAGAAATGAGTGAATTCATAGGAGGAAGATGCATGCCTATTAAGGATAAGATGATTGAAAATTGCCTTAGGTGGTTGGAACCTGTGCAATATAACAGCAGTATATGCACCACCAATTAGAAGCAGTGATAAAATATTAGTAACTAGGGGTAGACCTAAACAAACTAAGGATAAGATGATTGAAAATCGCCTTAGGTGGTTGGAATCTGTGCAATATAACAGCAGAATATGCACCACCAATTAGAAGCAGTGATAAAATATTAGTAACTAGGGGTAGACCTAAACGAACTAGGATTTAGGCTACAGAGAGGAATATGGTTTTTGTTAATGTTAAAGAGGACATGATCCATTACAGAGCTGAATGCAGGATAAGGATCTAAATAGCTGAACTTGGAGATTTGGATAATGGCTTTGCTGTTATATAGAGAAAGGAAATCGCCCTAGGTGGTTGGAATCTGTGCAATATAACAGCAGTATATGCACCACCAATTAGAAGCAGTGATAAAATATTAGTAACTAGGGGTAGACCTAAACGAACTAGGATTTAGGCTACAGAGAGGAATATGGTTTTTGTTAATGTTAAAGAGGACATGATCCATTACAGAGCTGAATGCAGGATAAGGATCTAAATAGCTGAACTTGGAGATTTGGATAATGGCTTTGCTGTTATATAGAGAAAGGAAATATCAGTTTAAGCTCTTTTTTGCGTAGGTTTCTTGTGCTTGTGTGCGTACATTTTAATGGTCCATTTGTAGCATTTGGGTACCTTTTAGAAGGGTGAATTTCACTAAGACTATCTAGGTCTGCCCCAAAATGTGATACCATTTACCATTGCTTTCAAACTAATCATGAGAGATCTTTACATTGTATTTTACAGTACTACTTTCCTCCATCACTTTCATGCTTCCTTCTATCTAGTAGAACATAGGGCCCTTGTGATTGTTCTTTTAGCCTTGCTAAAGATGGATGAATGCAAACTATTAAGCTTTAGAAACTTGAGGAGGTCATGTCCTTTAGATGAAACCTCAGGGTTATGTTCTTGTAGTATATCTGCTGATAAGAAGGTTCCTATATTGACGAAGTTCTTGACTTAGCCAATCAACTAAAGTTGTCGACCCGAACAACCTTATTAAACTGTACATCATACAGGATGTTTTACTTTGATGGTTCTTGATCTCCATTCCGTAAATAGTTGGAATCTGTCTATAACATGCTTGTTTAAGGCAGCTGCCTAGGTATTTCAGATGGCGCGTTGCCTAGTCAGCAAGCATTTAGGTAGCTAGGTACTGAGGCTGCCTCCTTGGCACGGGAGGCTGGCACCCAAGCCACCTCAACATGAAATGTGAACCGGCCCAGACATTAACATTGAAGTAGGAACCCTACCTAGGCCCAATAGGTACTTTCATAAAGTATAATTTTCTTGTAGTTTTAAAAATAGGTGCGCCTCACTTCAATTAGGTGAGCGCCTCGATATGTGCCTCACTCCTAGGCTCAAAGGGACCTTTTTGCCTCAACTGTGCCATTTGGTTTTAAACCACTGGTTCCTTTTATGCCCTTTCTTCTGCCCATGATTCATACTTCACTTTCTCTTGATGTCTTTAGCATTCTGTTGAAGCTCTCCTTGGTTTACTAGAAAGTCATTGGCACTGTCAAAATAAGTCTTTACTGCCACAACTTATTATTTGTAGGATCCTATGTTTGTGGCAATCAGATGCCTCCAGTGAAGATGGTAGCTATTTGAGAACCAGATCTGATCTTAGGTTTATATTGCAATCAATTAGATTTGAATGTGGGAAATCATAAAAGTGATCACATTCTTGGACTCATAGACTTGAGTTTGGAGTGCTGGGGGAATCAGAAAGGACTCTTCTTCTTTGACACACGGCTTCTTTTTGTGCCATTTGTAGAATTGAATGTTCTAGGGAAGGTTGCTTGAAAGTTGAAACTATCGAGGAAGGGAACCCATTTGCGAAGTTCCAATTAATTTGAGTAAAGGTAGATACCAACTGATAGAATACATATTTACCTATATTTTGGCAAAGTCATGAGTTCAATTTGTGAGAATCACATTGTTTATTTAGGGATTCAGATCACCTAATGCCAATATCTCATAATGTTTCATAATTCCAACACAAATAGGGGGAATGTATGAGATATTGGCAATTTCTTGTGGCCAATTTCTCATTTATTCTCCTCTATTTGCGATGCCATTAGGGGGCATTATGAGATATTGGCATGGATCCAAACTCCAACTTGCAAAATAATGATGTTGTTGCACATCAGATAAATTGGATGGACGTGAATTTATATTGTTGGTTGGAGCTGTATATGCATGAAGTTTGCTAAACTATTATATCATTTCTGGAATTGCTACTGTGCATCACATCTTTTTCTTTAGAACTTATTGATGGAATTTGCAGGTGTACCTTGGACTGAAGAAGAGCACAGAATGTTTTTACTTGGCTTGCAAAAGCTAGGCAAGGGTGACTGGCGAGGAATAGCACGTAATTTTGTGATATCAAGAACACCTACTCAAGTGGCTAGCCATGCCCAAAAGTATTTCATCCGCCAAACCAATGTGAATAGAAGAAAGAGAAGATCCAGTCTCTTTGATATAATACCTGATGAAGTTGGTCTCTCTTTCTCTAATACACACACACACACACCCCTGTCTGTTTGCTATTTTTTCTGCAATTTCGTTGTCTTTGTTGAGAGTATATCCTGTCTTTGATCATAGCACTGTCCATGACTGGGGTACTTTTTGTCTTTCAGTCTGTTGATTCTCAATTGTTTCCCATGAATGGTGAAGAACCAGAAGTGCAGTGCACCAATCCATTGCCTGTTCCTCCAACTTTGGAGGAGGAATGTGAATCGATGGATTCCAATAATTCTGTAGATGTCGATTCAGCTGCTCCAAAGCCGGAAGCTCCACAGTGCACCTACCCGCCGCTTATGTATCCTGCTTATTTTGCACCAGTCTTCTCTTATTCCATGCCCTTCTGGCCAGGCTACAGTACTGAACCTGCAGAGCGGCGCACACATGAAGTTGTCAAGCCAACGCCTGTACATTCGAAGGCCCCCATTGACGTGGACGAGCTCTTGGGTATGTCGAAACTAAGCATAGGAGAACCTATTATCGATCCACCAGCAGTGCCGTCATCTCTGTACCAAAATCAGATCGGAGGCTCAAACAGACAATCTGCTTTCCATACCAATCCACCCCCAAGTGGCTCAAGCATAAAATCCAGTACAGGTCCAATCCAAGCAGTCCAGTGATCTCACTGTTGATGAACTAGGTTTACTTGATGATGCTAATCATCATATTGTTAATAGGAGTTGCTTATTCCTGCACTTTTCTCTCGTTTTCTTAATTTATATACTTTGCAGTTTATTGGGATATAATTATGACCCACTTAATTATGAAAGTGACTGATGCATTATCGATTCTTTCAAGTTTTTCACTATAATATTTTACTTTTAGCTTAATAATTCAATGTCCGTTTCCGTCTTGATTCTTCCTATCATGCAGGATTTGCTTCGTCGGGAATTATTTAGTTGTATTGTTTACTGCATGCTATAGTTTCAATGAGCATTATTGTGTTAGATTTCTGTAGCAGTAGAGTTGCAAACTATATGAGTGAAAAGAGTGTCTGATTTCTCTAACCTGTCATGAAGGATTGATAAGTATGTACATTCTTCCCCCTGTATCAACTGTCAATCTCCTCCACCACAACAGGTGCTCCCTCCACACGTTCCATCTGCTCGATCTGTGTACGTCTCTGGTGCGAGCACCCACCCACCCCACGCAGTCATTGCGAGCACCCACCTGGACTTCAAAAGCAAGCAGGATCTTCACACCGACCACCCTATCCCGTGAATCTGATCTCCAATGGGGACGTCCACTTCGGAGCCCGTAACATGAACTAAGAGAGGTGTGAACTCTTCCACAACAAGTCTAGCTTGCTAGACAATGATATAAATTGCTAAAGTGGAATGATTTGTTTAATAAGAAGCTATTTAAGATAACTCTGCTGGAATGATTTAGATCCGTTGCTCAAGGTGAGATTTGATCGTGTTCGTCAATTCTTTCACGTGAACCAACAAGTTCAGAAGAACTTCTGCAACGCTCTTTGTGACTTCCCTTCGTTAGACTAGGACAAAGTGATGTCCTGATGATGGATCACTCTGACAAGTGTTGTTGCAGAAAGCATCGACTTTAATAGAAATTCGGTTCTTTTCTTTTTGATATTCTCTCCGATCTTTATTTTCCAAGTGCTGGAGCACTGATTTATATAGGGAAGCAATCCCCTGATTGATTATAACTGTCAACTAAAGACGTGGACGGATAACGAAAAAATAACTCCCTAATGAATAGGAAAGTTACTTGCATTAACTCCCTAATTAAAATGGAAGTTACAAACTGAACAACATGAAGCAGCAAGGCTAGTAAAACAACGACGTAGACATAGTGCAGTAGTGAGGCGGCCTGCCCCGCTGCTCCGCACCACTACATCCCTATTGCTCTGTAGTGATGCAGCTCGCAGCCCCGTTGCTCCTGCACCCTTCGTGCAAGAGCACGACGACTTTGCACTTATGAAGTGAAAAATGTGTCATCAAACCACATCTTTGCACCTTTAGCCCATGCTTGAGATCGAGTCTGAGCTAGGCCCCACCTCCAAAGATTTTTTTTAAGTATTGGTGACAAAAATAAATGTTTCTTTTTTAATTTGAATCTTGTCCACTAGTGAAACCTTCCACCATACCAACCACTTGAGCTAATACACATTGTGTATAAGTTAATAAATGAAATCTAAAATACTGAAATACACACTTGGGGTTTGCCTTATAGAATGATGGGACCAGGTCAATAATGACCAAACCCAATAAACCTTAACAATCTCCCACATATTTTAATATGTGAATGAGCGACCCTACAATGACTGTCCATCGTATATTAGAATATATTTTGCTTACAACTGCAATCTTCTAATGGGTTGAACTACAGTACGATACAAAATGGACTAAGTCTTGAATTCAGAATCATAGATACAGTTCTCTCAACTTACATAATTAAATCAACTGTGCCTCTGGTCACACGTTAAATGTCATGTACATACCTAATTATTGTGTATGTATTTTGGGTGTCTACAATTTTTTCCTCAAGAGACAACCTAAATCTCTTTTTATACACATGTCAGTTCCTTAAGAGTGTTTAATATCACAACATGAGGCTTCCTACCTTGATCCTTGCGGTACTACGTCGTGTTGACATTGACCGAAATTGATGTCTTACTACCTCATGTGGTGTCACCTCGTTGTATCAAGATAGTGTTGTACTACATCCCAACATGAGGCTATCTTCCGCTTTACGGTGCTACACCACTATGACATGGATGGAATTCGAGGTCTCGCTACCTCATGTAGTATCGTGCTTCTGTAGCACAAGGGACTAAGCCTTTTGTAGCGCTGTGTTATAACTCTCTAACTTTCAACATGAGGCGACATATCTATGAGCGGTACTACGCTGCTATAACATGGTTCGAAGTAGAGTTCTTATTACCTCATGTGGTGTCATGCCACTATAGCATGAGGGACTAAACCTTTATGTAGTGCTGAACTACCTGTGCATTTTCCAAGCAGACAAAGTTTTCCAAATGCTCAAGAACTCCCACAAGACTTGCTCTTTAAATTGAGCAACCGAGTAGACCAAAAAGGTTCAGGGATCCAATCCCACTAATGTCCTATGAACAAACCTTGTACCTAATGTATCCTTGTAAGACCCCCTCCATAAATTTATGGTATTTATGTTTTATCAAACCAAATTCCTGCCCCTTTTGTTTTAGCAAGCATTAAAATTTGTTATTACCATTTCTAAGTAAATATTTATCTTGGTAATAGTATCATTTCTAATATTAATAATGATATTGGTTTATTCAAACCTATGTATATCCATAATATAATGATGCTTCAAAACGCTCAAAAGTGAGCCTTCTAAGTAGTATATATATATATATATATATATATAATCAATTAATTATTTAAAAAAAGTAT
The DNA here is from genome assembly GCA_036927795.1 of Iris macrosiphon. NCBI lineage: Eukaryota > Viridiplantae > Streptophyta > Magnoliopsida > Asparagales > Iridaceae > Iris > Iris macrosiphon. The sequence continues at coordinate 33,339,822 of JAYESA010000011.1, forward strand.
ATTACGTAAAAAAATTATTGAAAAAAATTAAATTTGTTATAACACTACAAAAATTCGAACTCACCCAATTAGGGGGAATACCTCCCAACTTAACCACATGAGTTACAAGAGATGCTTGTTTATAATTAGATAATATTACATATTCAAGACTCTTTATGAAAAGTAGAAATATATCCATAAATAATTATAATTAAAATATAATCAGATACATAACAAATTCTAATATATATATATATATATATATATATATATATATATATATATATATATATATATATATATATATATATATATATATAAATAAATCTTAATTTAAATATATTTAAATATTTAAATAATTTTATATTTATATCAAAAGAAATTTTTTATTTTGCGTGCAACGCACGTGAATTTACTAGTAAGTATTTAATTGTTTTGGGCCTAACCCATATATATATATATATATATATATATATATATATATATATAAATTATTTGTTATAGCCTTCAAGACTATATATGAGTAATATTTAAATTGCATGGACCTTTTTCCCTATCTAAGCCTAAGCCCTACTATTCAATTCCCTTCCTTTTTATTTAACCCAACCCTTTCCTTCATTAAGACCTAATCCCCTGACCTAGAGAGAAGTTCGTATTAAAAAAAAGGCTCTTCTCGTAACGGGTCGGTCGGGCTAGCAATCTGGAACTGCCCCGTACCTACTATCCCAAACCTGACTCAAATCATCCCATGTTCTTTATTTCCTGAGTACTACTCCTCTACAAAATTTGACAAGCCAATAAAGCACGCATACAAACACCAGTACTACAACCCTCAAATCCTCGCTTGACACACCCTGCTCCTCTGCTACAGGGCACAGATGTCCCTCTGTCACACCAGTTCCTAGATTTGGTATTCTTGAATTTGTGATATTTAAATTTTTTGTATTCATGATGTATTTTCAATGTTGATTCCTGTTAATTATGGTATATTTATTCAACTTTATTTCTATTTATTGTAGAAGACTACCCGAGACCAGTAGTGAACACCTTGGCAATTGCCATTGACCCGTGCTAGGACCCGTATATAGGATGGATACCAGACCCGGTTCACTCTTGGAACCACTAAGCCTATTTTGGATGGTTGAGATTTGGTTGGACAGTGTCATGACTTAATCTTATGGCTAACCTCATTTCTCCACTTAGTATATATATGGTATTTCTCTCTCCTCTCTCATTCTTCCTCATTTTTACTTCCCTTCTTATTTCTTCTTCCTCCTTCCCTCAAGAGCTCCCCTTGACCGAAACCCTAAGCCCTAGCCCTAGACTTGGTTCTAGGAAGGGGTTTGTTAGTCCACCAAGGCAAGTACATCTTGCTCAAAGTGGAGAAGCCATAATTTTTTTGGATTTTTATATGATTAGTAAATTAAAAATGTGTTTGATGAAAAATGTTCTCCTTGATATTTTTATTAGTTTTAGTTCTTGGAGTTTTTGGTTTTGATGAACGATTTTGAGTATATCTGAGTTTTAAAGTTAGGATTTTTATGGGTTCCAAAAGTTTTTCTTAGTTTTGATATATTAAAACATGTTATTTTAGAAAAAAATTGTTTTTGTGGTTGATGGAGGACTTTATTTTGAGCATTTTGGCTTTTGTTTCACTTGATTCGGTGTTAAAATGAAGTTTTTATGAAGAAAACAAATTTTTGGACTTTTGAAGTTTTCCGCTAGGGTTGAACTTATTGTCTGGAGAAGATAAAGTTCGCATGCGGCCAACATTCTATGCGAATGAGAGTTCTATGCGGCATGGCTTTCATGTGACCTAGACTCTTTGCCGCATATGTCACCAATATGCTGAACAAATGAGAATTCGCTAAGTCCAAGAGGCATCTATACGACAAGCAGACTTATGCGACCTGATGTCACGCCCCAGTCCCAAATTACGTAGGACTAGGAATACGTAACACACCCAGCCGTATGTATACGAACTCCAATATATGGAAACCATATACACACGTACGCTGTACATGAATATCCAATCCATCAGTGGTAATATACTGTCATAACAAGTCACATACAATCTATATCTCATCCACAACACAAATAATCAGTAGGAATAAAGAAATGAAATATAACTGGATATCCAAGATGAGTATCAAGTCTGATAGTCAGGTGGAAACAAATCCACTACAAAATGACTATACTGTAGCAAGAAAATCTCTAAATAGTGGAAATAAAATCACAGCTACTCTGAGGGTAAGACCTCCTCAGTCAGGTAAGTAGAGTAAGGTCCAGGTCCGTACTCCTGTGGATACTCCTGCTCGTCCATATCTGGAAAGGAACCAGGTCCTCAGAGGGACGTAACAAGATACATATAAACATGCCAATAAAGTACTGAAATATAAACATCCAAAGGATCGCCTAACTGTCTAAGTGAAATGCAACTTGAGGATAACTTTGAGCGTATAAAAAGTGTGGGCTAGACATATGCTGACGTAATTCACCAATCGTGACAACTGGCTAGTATTTGCCACATATGCCCCCCAATACAGGGGCGCATGTATATAATAACATCCTACCGCTCCGAAGAACGGGGAATCTGCATAGTATATAACGTCCATATCACCCCGAAGAGTGTGGCATTCGTAGTAAATATATCGTCCATATCACTCCGTCGAGTGTAGCATCCGTAGTAAAGGAAGTGGGGTGTCCCATACGCCTATTAGTAGTCCTCCCTCGCCCAATGCTCTAAGCATGCCACATCCATGACACGGTAAAACCTCTAAATAACTGTCAGGTCTACTAGCATACAAAGTTTCTATCAACAGTCATCCCTAATGCACGGCTCATACGTACAGGAGGCCAACCCAATACGTAGTCTGGGATCTATATGAGACTCACAACTCGTGTAACAACTGTATCCGGCCAATGAACCTACTAATGCTACATGATAACGGGGTAGTCTTATAAACAAGCTTAATGCAAATACATAAAAAAAAAATATCGCGACGACACCATCGCGCACAGATGTATGCAACATATGGAATAAGAATAACAGTACAATAGTAAGGTATACTTGCCGAGCAAGAGTCCTGTAGAGTGCAACGTCCAATATTGTGTTTAAGTTTTTTTTTTGGGTATAAGAAGTAGGATTAGTTTGAGAGAGTTGTAATATATATAGGGTCAAGAGGCGGTGGGGATACTTAGTTTCAAAGACTACTGCTGCTGCTGTTTCTTTCTTTCATTGGTTTTGATTTCGGTTGGGGAGATTTTAGTAATAATAGATTAAGAGGCGGTGGAATAAGGCGGTGGTGTTGCTGCCGATATTTTTCTTTACGCGCGGAGAAGGGGAAGCAAAGTTGGCTTTTGCTACTGCTGCTGCTGATATTTATCTTCTCCTAACGGGTCCGGGTTCAAGCGGGTAGGGTAGGCTAAGGGGTTAACGGTTTCGGGTAGGGATCCAATAGGACATATATATATATATATATATATATATATATATATATATATATATATATATATATATATATATATATACATACATTTCTATTCACAGAAAATTCTAAGAATTATATTGGTGCATACGGTTGAGCTAGCAACTGTCCAAAGGGTCTCCTACATGGAATAAATTAGGAAAAATTTATAAAGGCTCCATAAATCCCCTAATTGTACAAACACCTCAAATAAAAATTAAATAAAATCTATTCCCTTTATTTAGCTCATAACTACTATAAATAAATTGAATAATTAATAATAGAGAAATACGCTTTTCAGGATTAGGAGTCTTACATTCTACCCAACTTATAAAAATTTCGTCGTCGAAATTAAAATAGGGTAGGGTCTATTTATCTAATCTCTCTTGATCACAATTCAAAAGAATTTACCTCATGTTTAATAATGCAATGTCTACCCAACTTATAATTTATCCATCTATCACTTAAGGCTATAGATTTAAGAAAACTATTCCTCGAATCATTTAATCATGTTATTCAATCTTCAAAGTTTTACACAGAATATATCACTATGACATACCCTTAATTACGGAAAGTAATCATCAAGTAATGTGATTGATCTATGGGGTATATTTCGTACTATCTGCATATCAAACTTATACCAAGCACGTGGTTTCATCTTTCCGAAGTAAGGGAAGACGGAGAATAATAATAAAGAATTCCAGGTGAAGGTGATAGAAATACAAGTACGAGGTTCAAGGAGTTTTAAAGAATTCAATTGGAAATCGTCAAGGCAGTTGTGGATTTTATTTGGTAAGCTTATTCCCATGCTCACATCAGTACAGTTATGTATTTGATATGATATGCTCTGACATGTCTAGGGGCAAGTATAATTGTCTACTAGTCAACTATGTATTTTAATCCATGTAAAGTAGTATTGCGAAGGGCGAACCAAGCATACTATGTCTAGCTAGACCATAATACATTGATTCTGATTAGACAATTTGTATTAGTGTGGTTGATCAGGCCCCAATAATACATATGTCATGAACAAGCTCGAAAAAGATTAAGCTTGCAAAACTAGGCTGTAGCAGCAGCATAAGTCAAGGTAGTTCAGAAAATAGGAATGCACTAGATTATGATGGGAGCTGATATAAAATAATTCAAGTTCGCAAAAAAATAAGACTCCACAATCTCTACAGTTGTCATACTAACTCCTTGTATACTACCCAACTTATAATAATTAACTAATACTGTAATTGTCTTAAGGAATTGTCTTAAGGATACCGTAAAAGCTTCTGTTAAGGTCTATGAGAAGGGGTCTTGGTACTTATTAGGGTATCCTCTTATATTACATAGGTCATGGTCGCTTTAAGTCTTAGTCATAGCGCTTATGGAACAAGTGTCAACATTAAGAATGGAAGAGTTACTGGCTCTCAAGTGAAATAGAATATAACTTGTATTGAGTTATGGATACAAATTATGGGATCTACAACTAAAGGATAATGATCACAGTCTAAATAAACAATTCAACTATCAGGCTCTTAATTACTAAGCATATAATTTAAAATTCAAGATTACAACTATAACCTTGGCAAACTATATATCCTAACATAGAATAAAATTACTCGGTCTATAATCAGAAGTGTCAGGTGGTACAAGTTGAAAGATGAAAAATAGAAGAACATAATTAGTTGTTGCATAATTAGCGAACGCTAAGGATTTGGAGGAACAAGTCATAAAGATAGAAAGACTCTAGATATTGTCATAGTTTCTTGAGGGAAGGTGGTTGCTAATCTCTATGTTCGAGGTATGATCAAGAATATGTTCTAGTCATTCCTCTTGGCTTCCTAAGATACTGTTCTGCTAATATCAAGTCAAGAAGCTAAAGTTTGTAGTGCTTTAGTATTATCTCACCATGAAAAGCTAGGTTAGTCCTAATATTCAACCTTGGATTTCTATTGATTCCTCAATACTAGGGTCAAACACTATGGCCAAACTTCTAGTAGTGTCTGTAATACTCTCAAGTTTTCATAAATATATCCAGGGATAATGGTAGACCAGTCTATAGGTTGGGACGCTAGGGTTCATCAAGTGTTCTGAACTCAATGATGTGTCAATATTCTAGTTGTATTCTCAATAGGAAGGTTACCCTACTTAGTATCTAACAACAAGGACTTCTATATTCTAGGAGGGCTATACTCAAGTTCAGGCTGGCCTGGTACCTTAAATAAATGCTTCCTCCAAGGTAATCGAAGAAAGTATGGTACTTGCTTAGCCAGTCCATTCCAAGCACAATATCAAAAGTTGGCATAGGAAGGACTAGAAGTCGGGCATTCATCTCTCTGCCACGAATCACTTATAGGACACGGTCTACAAATTCGACTAACAGGTACAACTCCTCCTCTGGTAAGAATTCTAACACAACTAGATAAAGGTGTGGAGGCAATGTTGTGTTTGGCAATAAAATTAGACGATATGAATGAGTGGGGGACTCCCGTATCAAACAATATCACAGCAGGAAAAGTAAAATCAAGAGTGATACCTGCTATGACATTAATTTCCTGATTCATGTCATCCACTTTCATTGCAAAAGCTTGTCCGTTCCTCTGTGGTTGTCCCTATCTGGCTCTCGTGAATTGATCTTCCTATGTAGGTAGCGGTGGTCCTCGTTGAAATCCCCCTGCTGCTGGAGGTCGAGGTGCTCCTGGTCCCACCGTTTGCTGAGCTTGCTTTGGTGCTGGAAGCGCTAGCCTCTGTGCTGGCGGTGGGAGTGTCAATGCTTGTTGTATAGGACAGTCTTTCATCATATGCTGTCCGGAACCACATCTCATACATTGTCCTAAGCGAGTTCGACAGTCCCTCCTAATATGTCCGTGTTTCCCACAATAATGGCAATGGGGCTTCTCTGGGATCTGGTATGGTCCTGCTCGGTGCTGGTACTGCTGTTGCTGAGCTAAAGGACGTCTGGTAGGTCCTCCTTGTTGTGTTCTTGATGGTCCTTGCTGCGTCCTCAGCTGACCTCCTTTTCCTCTGCTGATGGTTTCTTTCAATCTGGCTTCCGTTAGTAACTCAGCATAAGAGATCCGGGACTGTGAGCTTGTATAATGTTGGAGCTCCTGAGTCAGTCCGCGATGAAACCTATTAGCCTTGGCCAAATCATCTGGTATCAGGGCAGCGCCATATTTACTAAGGCGACTAAACTCAGCATCATACTCATCCACTGTTCTGTTCCCTTGCTCCAGGTGGAGAAACTGATCGTACAATGCATCTCTGACGGTGTCCGAGAAGTACTTCTAGTAGTGTAACAACTGTGTCCGGCCAATGAACCTACTGATGCTACATGATAACGGGATAGTCTTATAAACAAGGTTAATGCAAATACATAAATAAAAATATATCGCGATGACACCGTCGCGCACAGATGCATGCAACATATGGAATAAGAATAACAGTACAATGGCAAGGTATACTTGCCGAGCAAGAGTCCTGTAGAGTGCAACGTCCAATATTGTGTTTAAGTTTTTTTTTGGTGTAAGAAGTCGGATTAGTTTGAGAAAGTTGAAATATATATAGGGTCAAGAGGCGGTGGGAATACTTAGTCTCAAAGACTACTGCTGCTGCTATTTCTTTCTTTCATTGGTTTTGGTTTCGGTTGGGGAGATTTTAGTAATAATAGATTAAGAGGCGGTGGAATGAGGCAGTGGTGTTGCTGTCGATATTTTTCTTTACGCGCGAAGAAGGGAAGCAAAGTTGGCTTTTGCTACTGCTGTTGTTGATATTTATCTCCTCCTAACGGGTCCGGGTTCAAGCGGGTAGGGTAGGCTAAGGGGTTAACGATTTCGGGTAGGGATCCAATAGGACTTATATATATATATATATATACACATTTCTATTCACAAAAAATTCTAAAAATTATATTGGTGCATACGGTTGAGCTAGCAACTGTCCAAAGGGTCTCCTACATAGAATAAATTAGGAAAAATTTATAAAGGCTCCATAAATCCCCTAATTGCACAAACACCTCAAATAAAAATTAAATAAAATCTATTTCCTTTATTTAGCTCATAACTACTATAAATAAATTAAATAATTAATAATAGAGAAATACGGTTTTCAGGATTAGGGGTCTTACACCTGACCCCATGCGGCCCATTCTCTTTTAGACGCATAACTTTGTTTTTCCCTTGGCACATCTTCCTATGGTTTTGTTTTTTCTTTCTGATACACTTTATTGCCTGTCACATCCATCACTTCAGTCACTTCACTGGCATGCATTTAATACATGTCACTTCGACACTTATTCCAAGGAGTGGATTTTGCCTTGACCCTATGCGGCACTGACCCCTTTGCGGTACCTGCCTTATACAGCGGCCTGTTGCATGCGGCCAATTGGTTTATGCGACAGCTAGGCTATGCGTCCCGCTCCATACGGACAGTTGCTCAAGCACCTGATCAGTGCATGCGGCCTGTCCCATTCGTCAGACATAGCTAGTTGCCCATGCGACCCTAGTGACCCATGTAGACATTTTATTATTTTACTTAGATAATGTTTCATGTAATATTTTTATTGAGTGTTATATTCTATGTGCTGAAACCAGTGCTTGTTCGTGTTGTGACTCTAAGTAAAATTGACTAGTAAACCAGACTTATGTACTAGAATTGGCTATGTGCATAAGATGACATTATGTTGACACCACTAGATGTGAGTATCATACTGATTCGGTACCTACTAAGTGGACTCAGATCTGTGGATTATATCTTATTTTTTTGTTGGACAGGGTAAGGGGCGTAGTTCTGCTCGGGAGACGATCTACAATTTCGGTCCTTATTTGGTTTAAGGTTGTGGATTTGCTCCAGATTAGTTTATACTTTTTCCTTACTCATGTTCGGCGGCATAATTTTTGATTCGAGGATTTCATATGAATTGAGGCTACGATTTGACCGATAACTTATGAACCTAATACAATATCATAAGAAGATTCATGTGACTGATTTAACTGTGCACCGAAGTGCGACAACCTTGCTAGATATAACATGACTATGCGACTCTTGACCTAGTTAATATAGTTATTTGACCGGCTGATAGTCCTGGTATCTTGACCTGATTCATTGTATCCGTGCTGAAATATTTTCTTGCTTGAACGTGATGATCGGCTCACTTGTAGCCTATATGTGCATTAAGATACAACTTGATCATACTAAGTATACATGCTACGTGTTCTTATTTTCTCTGGCACGAGCATAGTGATTGGTTAGAAACCATAGTATGGTTAGGATATTTGTTTAATTGATTTATTATATTATGTTTAGAGGAATCCATATTTGGCTCTCGAGCAACAATGTGGATTCGGACCTAGTATACACGTACCCCAGTGCGTCATCTAAGGAGGACGATCGTGTAACCACAATACAATGTTCTAATAACTATAAGGGCTAATTAAGTAAATGAACTTGTAGAGCATTAGGAGGGAATGGAATCTCGAGATAATATATGGTAGTTATCGTTAGGACATATATCCTAGGGCATCATGTTGGTCCCCAACGGATACCGTATATCATCTACATTAGTAAAGTGAAGTATCCGGCTATATTATATATTATTATATGATTACTTGCACGGTGGCCTTATGAAGGACCGATGCTTACTTACTATGTGCTATGCATTTATTGGCTCGGCCAGCCCGCCTCACCATCAGTATGATATGAGGATTCCAACATTGCATTATTCTTCTGAGATAACTCGGACTCCATATAACAAACCGTAGGATTGACTGGCCGATTTAAAAGAGTATGTGCTGGTATTCTAGGGACATAAACTATTGTGGTATGACGGTTCAACTCTTATCCTTGTTTGGTTGTAGGGTTGCGCCATTGTGTCACAATAGGTCATGTACCGAAGCTGCATATTATACCTATACATTAGCTTGTATTGTGGTATGTGTGTTCTGGATTATATTGATGTGTTGTATCTTCGTCGTGTTCATAATTGGTGAGTCGTACCCTGTCTCGGAGTAGTGCGACACCTCTTGTCCTTGTTTGGTTGTAGAGGTATCCTACTCCTCCGATGAAAGGTCATACACTTGAAGTTGTGGCACGGATTCCTATTTTATGTACTTTATTGATTTTTGCTTCATTCACTTGTACTCCTTTATGGTACTTGCTCTCGGGGCCTAACCCCGCTAGTTTTGCTTGGCCAGGTTTAGTACCATAGCCCGAGGATCCTATACTGTATCTGAACGATGGTGCACACTAGGAGGATATCCGCCGAGAAACTTGAGTGGGTTTCTTCTTCCCCACTATGAGTATCATTTTGTATCACCTTTTGGTGTTTAGCCAACGACACTTGTTAGCCGGTTTATCTGGACATTAGTTACTCTACATGATTGTATATTATTTAGACCGCGGCTGACTTACAGTCATATACTCTTGGCAATATACTAGTATACCATCCTGTATAACTAGTTTCATGATTATTCTGATGGAGCGTCATGTACGCCTAATTGCTTTATCTTACATGCTCATTCTTACTATTTCTTGGTTGATGATTGAGACATAGAGATCCTTGACCCTAGGTGACTTGATTGTAGTATTCATCCCCTTGTCTTTAGACAACCTTAGCACATTGCGAGTTACTTCGGTATTTCGTAAGGTGTGGTTGACTGAATTACTCCCCCGCTCTCCAGTATTCTGGTTCTGGGATGTGACACCCTCCAATTTTCTTTCATTCTCTATCTTTTTCCTTTTATACTCCTCATAACTATATACATCAACAATGAGAGAAATGATAACAACAACAACAACAACAACAACAACAATAACAATAACAATAACAACAACAGAACTGCAACAAAGAAGAAGGAAGAACAAAAATATTAATGCCAACAAACTAAAAAGAAGAAGAGCATCAGCAACGACTCAAACAGGGGATCCGACCTCCCTGTAATGCGTCTATGAGCCCTGTCTCCGCGTGTACCATCACCGCGCCCACTTCGACTACATCAGCAAAAAAACAACCATAACAACAAGAAAGAAGAAGAGAGAAGAAGCTATAGGCAGAAGAAGAAGAACCATTGATAGCAGCTAAAACATGGGGTTCCGAACCCCTGTCCCGCCACGCCGACTTCTCCGTCAACAAGTAGATGCGTGACCTACTTATCGGTCCTCTTCCGTTCAGACCTCCATAAGCTCTAGATGACGGCAGCGCCGCAAGTTTGTCGCACGCTGACGACCACCCAACCACCGACAACCTCATTTGAGATTCAAGGGATTTTTGAATTTTAGTTACTTTTAAAATTTTGAGGGCAAAATTATTCTAAGGTGGGTAGGATGTAAGACCTCCTCTCTAAATTTATGGTATTTATGAAACCAAATTCCTGCCCATTTTGTTTTAGCAAGCATTAAAATTTGTTATTACCATTTCTAAGTAAATATTTACTTAGATAAAAATTTGTCTTAGTAATAGTATTAATTTTAATTTTAATAATGATTGGTTTACTTATGTATATAAGTATTTAATTATTTTGAGCCTAAACTATACACATATGTAAATTTAAATATTTGCATGGGCTTTACCTATTATATATATATATATATATATATATATATATATATATATATATATATATATATAAGACTAAGTCCAATTGTTCAATTCCCTTCCTTCCTTTCTATTTAACCCAACCCTTTCCTTCAATAGGACCTAAGCCCAGGACCTAGAGAGAAGCATATCTTAAAAAAGAAAACTCTTCCCTCAACGGGTTAGTCGGACTAGCAATCTAGAACCGACTTGCACCTACTATCCCTAACCAAACTCAAATCACCCGATCTTCTTTATTCTTCACATACCGCTCCTGTACAAATTTTGGCAGGACAGTAGAGCACTCCTGCGACACTAGTACTACCATCCTCCAATCCTCACTCAACACATATTCATGCTCCTCTGCTGCGGAGCACAAAGGCCCTCCAATTTTCTTTTATTCTCCATCTTCTCTCTTTATACTCCATATGACCATATACATCAAAAATAAGAGAAAGACAATAACAACAATGCTGCAGCAAAGAAGAAGAAGAAGAAGAAGAAGAAGAAGAGGGAAAACAACAACACAAATGCTAGCAAACCATGAAGAAGAAGAAGAGCATCAACACTGGCTGAGACAAGGTGTTCGACCCCCCTATCCTGCGTCGGCAAGCCCCGCCTCCACACATACCATCATCGTGCCTATGCTGACTACATCACCAACCAAGCAACCACCACAATAGAAAAGCAGAACAGGAGAGAAGAAGCTACAATCAAAATAAGAAAAACAATTGATAGCGGTTAAGACAGGGGGTCCACCCCCCCTGTCCCACCACACTGACTTCTCCGTCAATACGTGGACGCGTGACCCACTCATCAGGTCTGCTCCGTGCAGACATCCAGAAGTTCTAGACAATGGGAGTGCCACAAGTCTGTCGCACATCGACGAACACCCATCCACCGGTCGACACTGTCATTGAGCTGAGATCACATGCTGTACTTCTTTTCAGCATGTATATTTTGTATTATGTTACGTCCCACTGAGAACTGTCACTACCATATTTTCTAGGAAAGGGTATTTTGGTCATTTCATAATTAATTAAATATTGTGCATGTTAAATATTTATTTATTTATTTATTTATTTATTTATTTATTTATTTATTTATTGTTAGCATGTTAGATTTATTTTTGGACTTATGTAGTGGACCTAACTAGTTTAGAATAGATCCATGGACCAACATTTAATTCTAGTTAGAATTGAGCCCAATAGTAAGCCAATTTATTAGGAGGATGGATTAATTAAGTTAAAACCATTAGACTAGAACCTTCCCTCCTTAATTAATTTCTTCATGAGAGACCACAAGGGGTATTTTAGACTTTACATAGTATCTTGAGGGAGGGGGCATGTAAGGCCTATATAAAGGGGATGAAAACTTTCTCTCTCTTTATTTTTCATTCCAAATCTAGATCTAGAATTTCTTTCAACCAAATTCCATCAAATTCCTACCAAATTTCTCCCAAATTGCTTCCTAAATCACCATTGGAGACTAGAAGAGCAAGGATCTAGAAGGAGGAAGCAATGATCTACAAAGAGGAGTAAGGATCTACAAGTTGAAAGTCAATTTCACCAATTTTGGAGGTTTTATTGGAAATCCATCTCCCAATAGATAAAATTTAGTTTTTATCCTTAATTTAGGTTCTAAATATGAGATTTAACTATGAGAAATCAACCCATATGCATAGGCTACCCATAGGATTTGGTTTTGTGTTCATAGGAGGCCTATTGAGAAAGTTATGGTGCTTTTGGGTCAATTTTAGGGGAATTTCGAGATTGACAATTGTTGTGTGTATCAATTGGTCCTATAGATCAATTTGGCATGTAATTGTATGTTTGGGGCTAGTGTCATATCCACAATTGGGTACGTGTAGGTCGTATCCCATCAATTTGGTGATACGTGTTGATTTGGGAATTTTTTCTCTGATACGGGACTTTGAGCATATCATATTTTGACACGGACACGTAGATTTATGTTTGACTCTTCGTATTATTCATAAATAATATATATGACTTGTTCGTGTCCTTCGGGATACATTTAAATGTGTGGTGGACTCGTGTTGCAAGCGTATCCTAGATCTAGTGGGATACGGGGTGATACGATCCATATATGTGCAATTTAATTGTAGATCTATTTTCCCTTGTGTTCTTGGCCTTGGTATTGTGCAATTATATATATATATATATATATATATATATATATATATATATATATATATGTATATATACATATATTGTTGTTATATATATTTATGTATTAAATATCATAGATCTATATATCTATTATATATATGTGTTGTATGTTTATGTAGTTATTATTCTACATATGTAAGATCTAATAATTATTGTATATATATATGTGGTTGTTATGTATATATGTATATGGTGGTGAATATATATTATATTTATGTAATATTGTGTCTTAGACCTATGTATCTATATATATATACCATATATGTAAATATTGAGATGTAGCTATTTTTTCTACATGTAGTATATTTATATATTGTAGTATATGTATATATATTATAATAGATATTTATATGTTGTTATATTATGAGTGTTATATATTATGTATGATTATATGTACGTATATGTACGGGTGTTGTTATAAATATGTTACTATGTATGTGTATATTACTATGTAGGTATTAAGTACATATAGATGTATGTAAGGAGTGTGTATATGTATAGTTAATTATTTGTAGTTATATACATATGTTTAGTATAATATTATGTGTAATATATATATATATATATATATATATATATATATATATATATATATATATATATATATATGTGTGTGTGTGTGTGTGTGTGTGTGTGTGTGTGTAAGGGGAGAACAGACCTACAACGACAGATTATAACAACCGTGACAGCAGCAAACAACACAACAGCAGCAGCGGAGGCAATAGCGACAGTAGCAGCAGCAAGCATCGCAACAACAGCAACAAGCGTCGCAACAACAACAGTGTAGCAAATAGCACAACAGCAGCAGCAGCAGGAGCAATAGCAACAGCAGCAGCGTCGCGAAAGCAGCAGCATCAGCGTCGCGAAAGCAGCAGCAGCAGCAATAGCATACAACAGCAGCATCGACAGCAGTTTAGCGACAGCAGCAGAACCATCGCTAAAACAACATACTATCAGCAGTATCGGTGAGTTTCAGCAACAGTGGACAGCGACTTTAGCGACAGTTTGGAAGTTTTTATTAATATTATATATTTATATATATATATATATATATATATATATAGTTATATATATATATATATATATATATAGTTATATATATAGTATATATAGGGTATTAATATATATGTAAATATGTTCCTAATTGCTATTAGTATTTTAATATACTATATGTGTAATATTTAGCGTAGCATATATTATATTTATGGGTAGTTAGTATAAGCAAGGTATTGGACATTACCTTGAAAAACCAAGGTAAGTACCAAGGTAATTGGGGATATCCAAAGTATTGGGTTTGGGTATCAATATTGGTCTAGTTTTGTGATACCAAGTTGGTTTAAAACCAAGTATCCATTTAATATTATGTAAACCCCCAGATTTTTTCAGGAATTTAAAAACAAATTTTTGAAATTTTTTGGAATTTTTAACTAATTAAAATTGAGGTATTCTGTAATTAAATAATTTTAAATATTTTTATTAAATATTAAAATATTATGAAAAAAATATTTTTGGGTGTAAAATAAAATATTAGACATAAGGTAATTTTTTTGGAATTTATTGGACCCCAGAACCATTTTTAAAGACCTAAAAACAAAGTTATTTATTAAACCAAAATAAACCAACCTGAACCAATCGGTTTATTGAACCAAACCAGATCAGCCCAAAATCCTGAACCGGGCCTACACCCTAGCGGGTCGGGTTGGGTCTGAACCCAACCCGGAACCCACTAACCCGAACCCGACCCATACCCTATCGGATCGGGTCAGATCCGGATCCTAAATCTGAAACCCGACCCTATAACCCGCTGCTACAGTGAAACCCTAAAACCAATTCTTCCCCGACTCTTTGACGCCTCGACCCGCTCCCGGCGCCTCTTCGCCTCCTCCGATAGGCATTTCACCGCCGCTGGACGCCGCCTCTTCCCATTTGCCTCCCCTAACCTCACTGGCCGCCCTTCGCCCTCCATCTCCTCCTATTTAAAACCCGGCAACCCCCAACCACCACCATATCCATCACCTCTCTCCACCATTCTCCTCCGGCCGTCGAAGATCATCCGCCTTGAGCTCCACCGCCATCACTCACCTACGCTGCCCCTCGACCCAGCCTGGCAGCTCCCATCCGTCACCGACCACCTCGACGAACCCCGACCTCACCACCGCGTCTTCCCCCGAGCCCACCAGCCGTGCCTCGACGAACTCCGTGTGCCGCCGCAGCTACCCCGGCGATCTCCAGCAGTAGAAACCCTAGCAGCCTCCGGCCGGCCGAGCGTCACGCCACTTCGTGGAAACGCGTATTCGGAGCCCTATTCAGGTGAATGTTTCTCTCTCCTCGCTTTCCCATTTTCCGTTTCGTCTGCTGTGATGCGTAGACTGCGTGACCCTCTCGAAACTCGTACAATTTGTTCGGGGTATCGCGTCCTGTGGTGATCGCAAACTGCGACCCAAAATTAGGAAAATAGATACCCTATTTTTCCCCGAAACTGGGTGCGCCCCGCTAAACGGGACGACTTGGTCGTGTGCGGACTTCACCGAAAGGTGCGCGCCGTTAATACGGATGTGTAGAATTTCACGGAAGTTGATTTGGATGTGCGTGCACACCGGAATCAACGCGTATCCGTCGACAATACCCCGTATCGGCCCTATTCTGGAACTTGTTGTAACTTCGTGTACGTACGTCATATCGAAACGAAACTTGCGCCATCGGACTCGTAGCAATACGCTGGTCCTGTGAACCAAGTTTGGTTCGATTCTGAGAACGTTGACAAAATCGCATATCGTGGGCCCCACGGCTTCATTTGACTGGCGATTTTGTGATCGACTTATCAGAATCAAGTTATGGACATTTTGTTGGGTTTGTATCGTCGTTCTGGACTTGTAGACACTAAGTTTGACGAATTTGGAGAACATTGTCTCTGACATATTTTTTTGTGCGAAGCGGGCCACATGTGGACCCCGCTTTGACCAAAAACTGTTATTTTTGCCCCTGTGTTCAAATTAGACTTATGGACAGGCAATTCTAGCTATTTGATGTCTTCAGAACCTGATGGTAACGTTTATTTTAGCAACCAGAGGAGTACCTGTAAATCTCGCTGATACTAGAGCAATAGTTGGAGTCAGAACCCCAGGCAAGTGTACCTTGCCATACTTGCAGCATTTGTTTATACTATTCTCTTGATTATTTACGGAAGAGGTTCAAAGGCGTAATCAAGTGGATGAGACCTAGTAATTTATATCATATTGCAGGCTCGCTGGGCACGTTACCATACCACAAGCGATAAATATTTGATGTTATAGACTTGCATGGGCCACCACTAAAACCATGCCACGCTCCAGTCCCAAAATATATGGAACCAGGCCACGTGGCATTGGCCAGCTGACACGTCTCCGAGGATATCCCAATTTAATGGATCCTGACGAAGCGTGCTACGCTGTCCTAAATCTAACAAGTCTAATATCAACAACAGGCAGTGTCTAATCTCATCCACAATCAACAAGTAAAATATTGAAATGAAAGACTGGAATATAAGAAACATAGTCGAATGACATAGTACAACTGAAATATGTCTGGTGGGAACAAACCCACTACAAATATTGGAGATAAAGTACTGATAGTCTAAAATAAGAGTACTGATAATAAGAGTGACTGAAACAACTGCTAACTAGGTAAGGAGCTCCAGTCATAGGCGGAAGGCCTACCAAGATGATCAGGGGTACTCCAATGGTAAAACCTCCAGCTCCTCGTCAAGAGCAAACCTCGTCTCCACACCTGGTCCGTACACTGTGGGGTAATAGGCCTCGTCCAAATCTGAAAGATAACCAGGTCCTCAGAGGGACGTAACAAGATACAATATGCATGCCAGATATAGTACTGAATAAAAGTAAAGAGGGTGTGCTAACCATCTAAGTGAATACAATGTAAGGACAACCTCGGAACGTATAGGTAGGTATAGGCATAACGTCCAACGTCCTCTAGAGTGTGGTATCTGCAACGTCCATCATTCCGAAGAATGAGGTATCTGTATATATATAACGTCCAACACTCTAAGGGACGTGGTATCTGCAATGTATATACGTCCGTAACACTCCGTAGAGCGCGGTGTCTGAATATAGGAAGTCACCGGGTCTGTGGTTCCTCTGGATACCACTGAGTCCGATGGGTGTATCCCATACGTTTATCAGTTGTCCTTCCCGCCCAATGTAGATACGCAAGTCGAATACACGACGTGAGTGTCCCGTATCTATATGCCAAGTCTCATCTAACTATATTACTCTAGAATACATGCTAGTCCGTGATGCATGTCGTACGTACCGATAGCGAATCGGGTACGCGGACCCGTATTCCAATATGAATATACCATCGTGATACGTGTAAGTTTCACGGTCTAGGAAGATATCAAAATATCCTCATAGTAGAAGGTGAGTCAGCTAGCACTAGGTCAAGTACACTACTCATCGACGCATTGTCGACTGCACCCGAGTCAAACTCGGACGTGCACAGTTTATGTATATTTGCAATATTTATCATTTAATTTTAAGCAGTAATTCAGCAAGGTATACTTGCCTGTCCCGGGTAGCTGCGAAAGCCAAAGTCCTGCTTCTGATGCCTCGGCGGTACTGTCCAGCAGTCCTATATATGATATAATAATGACAATATTATTCGCTACAATAGCACGACTAAGACACACTACTTGCAACTATAGCTGACACAGGGTCGGGACTGTATATATATATATAGCTATTACAAATATATATATATATATATATATATATATATATATATATATATATATATATATATATATATATATATATATATATACACTAAATCATATTTAAATATTTTAAAATAATATGTATGTTTAATAGTACAAAAATAGTACTTATGTATTATTTAGAAATACACTAATAATTATGTTCATATATAATTATATTCAATAATATATATAAACACATAATACCATATTTATAACTTAATACATATACACATATATTATCATATATTTATATAAACAAGTACACAACATAAAATAAATATACATTTACATATTTTCATTTTATATTCTAATATTTTTAAATACATAATATATGTACACATTTATATACACATATATACATATTTAATATACACATTTTTATACTAATTACATAGAGTATATTTTATATAGGTATATGTACATACATTAAATATTTTCCACTTATATATATTTATGTATACACACAAAATATATATAGGTATATATACATAATAGATATTTAAATAATATAAGTATTTAATACCATATACAATATATACTATACTACATTATATTTATTAATATATAAATAAGGTTTACAAAGTATTTAAATATAATATATATACATTTATACATTATATTTATTAATACATAAAATACATAGTAACTAAATTTATTATTGCATACATTTAAACAGTATATAAAGTATAATACATAAAATATATTTTTATACAGAAACATGTACATACGTATTTAATTAGTATACTGAATTATATATGTACATACATGCATTAATAGGTATTAATACACGTACACAAAATACATATTTATAATCCTATTATATATAATACTAAATACAATAAATATATATATATAATACAGTATTTATACAGGAGGTATATATATACTTAATAATACAGAATATACTATTTAATATACTGAATATGTATAAAAATACTTAAACTAAACCAATACGAGTGTATAGAACATTTGCACATTAAAATACGCCTAAAAATAAAGATAATAATACATAAAATTATATACATAATCGACGCTCGGGTCGAGGGCTTCCCGGTGGCTGGCCGTCGACGGCGGGGGTGGCCGGACGGAGCTCCGGCGACGCGTGGGGAGTTCGGCAACAGCAGTAGCTGCTAGGACTCGACGGCGCTGCGGGGGCGATTGCGGTCTGTTCAGGCGTTGGACGGTGGCGAAACTTGACGGGGAGGACGGTGGTTGGCCGGGGGAGGGGTCTGGGAAGTTTGGCGGCCGGAGGTTCAGCGGTGGCGGAGTTCTAGTTGGTCAGGTGGCCGGCTGCTAGTGCGGGGGGGATGGTTCGGGTTGAGGATGTAGCTTCTGGTGGTGGCTGCCGGTGGCTAAGCGGCGGGTGGCGATGGCTGGAGGTAGGGGGGAGGTCGGCGAAGGGGACTGGGTCGGTACGGGGGTCGCCGGACGCGGTGGCTGGCCGGGAGGAGGCGGCGGGTGGCTCGGGCAGGGGTCGGGCTCGGCTGAGTATTTAGGAAAAAAATAGGGTTTGAGTTGGTTTTCTTGGGTTGTGTGCCAATACAAGTGATGTAACTTAATGTATATATAGGAGAGAGAGTGGGGGTGGGGGCTGCCTAGGGATTAGGGCCGACTGGGTATTGTTTTTGGGGAGTTGGGGGATGTCCATCATGATGAGGGGAGGGCTAGGGATTGAGAAATTTGAATGGAGGGTCATGGTGTGCCCTCCATAAAGGGGTGCAAGTACACTAAAAATGGGGGGAAAATGCATGGTGAACGGTTAGGGAATGAAATTCCTTTCTCCATGAGGTTGGGCCAATGAGAGGGGGGCACCTCATTGCAATTTTGCACAAAGGCCCCTGATTAAATTAGAATTTGCAGAGATTCTAAAATAGGGGATTTGATATAAACAAACACCATGTTTGGTGTTCTACATTGGGCTAGGATGGTGTATGGTATTTTGTATGAGGCTTGTGGGTGTGGGTGTGGGTTAAAGTTGGGTCTAATTCAATTGAGGTTAGGTCACCACATTAATTAATTCATAATTAATGTACCGGGTGTCTCTAATTTAATTTAATAAAAACTAGGGGTCTAAATTAGGTTGGACAAGGGTCATTAGTGTGGTAGGCTCAGTGTACAATAATGTCATGATCTGGGTTGGTCAAATCGGATCGAGATTGGGTCTCAATTTTGATTAGAACGGACAACGAACGTAATTTTGTAATTTATTTAAATTGTATAAGGACGTTTGTAACGACTTTTGTGCGACTAAAATCAGGCACGAAAATCAGTATCCGGGGTTTGTTCTAGGTTTAATATGATAGGTTAGTATGTCTAGGCCAAGTATGTGGAAATTGTTTTAGGGTAACAGCTAGGGTAGTATCCTAAAATAACAAATCACTGCACAAATATTATAATACTATATAATAAATCTTAATTATATCTAGTTAACCCTAATTAGGCTATTTAAATTAATTAACCCTAATTTCTAGTCGAGGGGGTTTACAGTTGTGTAACGTCACCTAGAGATGGATATTGAAACCGTATACTTTCTCGTGCTTGCATTATCAAGTACGTCATAACCCAGGACACCTAACACTATTAATGAGACAGAAACTTTCTGAGATATTCATGGTGATTCTGTATAGGTTACATGATTCATGACATAGATATTGCATGTGCTTAGCTATCATTATGACTTGCTGTATTAGATATGATCTTGCGTGACATGGACATGAGACATCGTGGACATGAGATGTGTGATTATATTGGGTGGGGAGAGACACACATGCTACAGGCTGATTATTTTTTATATAAATTCATTATGGTGCCGTAGGCCCAATACATAGTAAAATATATAGTATAATTACATAGTATATCTGCTACAGGCTCCCCGACACAGAGCTTGTAGTAGTCTCAACCTAAGTCTAGTGATGCTTTCACTTGCATTTCACATAGATGGTTTCATAGTTTACCCTATTATTTCATTTACTATTACACTACATTTATTTTAGCTTGTATTATTTTGTACCTTGCTATATCCCCTGAGGACCTGGATTCAGGATTATGTCCCCAGGATTAGCAGACGAGATCTATCCCGAGGTATACGGGACATGAGCATTAGCAAGAGCAGAAGCAGGAACAGGTGCATACATTGGAGTAGTACCAGAAATCGAGGACGAGGTGATTGCCGATAATTTCTCCTGAGTATCTGGTTATTATACTCAGTATTTGCTCTGGTTATACTCTTTATGTATTGTCTCTTGACTACTATATCAGACTTATTATCGGGTTGTTCCCCGAGTTATATTTTATTGAGACTTGTTGATTTATATTTCTAATATTGTTTGTATTTATTTCTGTGGATGAGATTAGTACCATTGCCCATACTATTGTTTTACAGCTTAAGTATACCTTGATGGGTCCATTAAATTGGGTTTGCCCAACGGTGTGTGCTGCTGGCCATTGCCACGTGTCTAGTCCCTCGATATTTTGTGACTGGGATGTGACATAGTTTTTGTGGTGGCCCATACAGGTCAACGACTAAATTGCTTCGGTTTCAACTGAGGGACCGAGCAAGCCTGCAATAAGGATATAATAAGTTATAGGATCTCATCCACTTGATTGAATCATTCTTGATATCTATATCGGATTCGAATTAAATTCTTGATATGCATCCTGCCTTGATTCCTCTGTGCCTCTTATAGTTTATTTTGAATGCAGAGTAATGGAACCACCAGTAAGCGATGAGACTCCTGCAGGAATACCATACGATGCTGTGGTCACCTATGATGAGAGAGTGACACCAGAAGACAGAGGACAATTAGCTCAAAGCAATCAAACGGGCCAGCATACTTCAAGGTTCCGTCGTGACGATATCCCACCTCCGTCGCAGTTCGCTCCACCAGTGCCTGTTTTTCCACCAAGACAAGTCATGAATGGGCAGCAGATATTTCAAATGTTTTATGCAATAATGCAAGCCCAACAACAGGTTCAACAAGAGGCTCAACATCACGAGGTGGAGAACTTGAGGAATAGCCTAGTAACCGCACTAAAGCAGGCAAACCCACCAGCATGACGGCCAACGACGGGCTCTATCACCGATTTTTGCCAGCTGAAGCCCCGCACCTTTTCAGGCAAGGAGGAGCCCACTGAAGTTCATGAGTGGCTCACAAACAATCAACATCAATTAGAAGCAGCTGAGCTTCCAAGGGAACGCTGGATGACTGCCGTCCGGATGCAATTGACGGATAATGCACATCACTAGTGGCTATCTGAGGAGACACGGCTCGGACCATACCGAGTCACTTGGGAAGAGTTCTCTAGACTCTTTCAAGAGATGTACATTCCATCCATCGCTCGATCAAAACTTCAGGACAAGTTCAATTGCCTCATTCAAGATAGTATGACAGTGGAAGAGTATAATGCGGAGTTCATTCGTCTGAGTCGCTTCGCCCCTAATTTGATTCCGACAGAAGAAGAGAAGGCTGAGAAGTTCTTCGACGGACTAAACTTTGAGCTACAGAGACTGATCAGATCTATTGTACCTACATCTTACTCGAACGTTCTTGCTGCAACACGATGCATGGAGCGCGTCACCAGGAGAGAGACCAGCCTGAAGTGGCCTTTCACATCAGCACCAGCCAGAGCACCATAGGAAGAAGCTGCAAAGATATCTCACATGCACCAGCCACCCAAAGCATCTCCGCAGATACTGCCTACATGTCAATACTATGGCAAGGTAGGCCATATTGAGAGGGAATGCAGACGCAAGTTGGGATTATGCTTGATTTGCGGATCCAATCAACACTTAGCCAAGGATTGTCCTGAGCATCGAGAGGGAGCACTAATGTTAAACAGACAAGCTTTACCAGCACCAAGGCCAGTCTATCCAGCATTGGGAGTACCACAAACAGGAGTTGGAGGAGTCAGACCACCAGCCCCAGGAGGGTATCAGCCGAGGCCACCCTTAGCACCACAAGCAGCACTCTTTCAGCAGGCCCAGCAACAGAGGAATCCACCACAAGGATGCGGACAAGCTTTTGCGATAACCTTGGAGGACGCGCAGACTCGTGGAGTAGCAAATGCGTGTAAGTTATTCATAGATGCATTCCTTTAGCTCGTGCCTGTTATTTTGTGACCTTAGCTATAAACTTAGTATTTGAACTTGTTAATAATTGATAACCTAGTTTTTCTAAGCTGTAGTTTTCTTGCTTTAACTAGATTTCCTTCACTCTTGAATTTGCATAACTTTCATTGCTTAGGGAAATGATATTTTCATTCCCTATGTGTTTTGC
The DNA here is from genome assembly GCA_036927795.1 of Iris macrosiphon. Classification (NCBI taxonomy): domain Eukaryota; kingdom Viridiplantae; phylum Streptophyta; class Magnoliopsida; order Asparagales; family Iridaceae; genus Iris; species Iris macrosiphon. The sequence goes on from JAYESA010000011.1 coordinate 33,363,044, forward strand.
GTAAACCCTCATCCTTTGATTCTCCTTGATCAAGATTCTTTGATGGTGTCGTGCTTCGAACTTGTTTTACAAACCGGGACATCTCTGTTGACTGGTTATTTCTTTGATTGCGAGGACACAATCCTCTTAAGGGGGGTAGATTATAAATCCCCAGATTTTTTCAGAAATTTAAAAACAAAATTTTGGAATTTTTTGGAATTTTTAACTAATTAAAATCGAGGTATTCTGGAATTAAATAATTTTAAATGTTTTTATTAAATATTAAAATATTATAAAAATAATATTTTTGGGTGTAAAATAAAATATTAGACATAGGGTAATTTTTTGGAATTTATTGGACCCCAGAACCATTTTTAAAGACCTAAAAACTAAGTTATTTATTAAACCAAAATAAACCAACCTGAACCAACCAGTTTATTGAACCAAACCAACCCAGACCGGCCCAAAATCCTGAACCGGGCCTAAACTCTAGCGGGTCGGGTCGGGTCTGAACCCAACCCGGAACCCGCTAACCCGAACCCGACCCATACCCTATCGGATCGGGTCGGATCTGGATCCTAAATTCGAAACCCGACCCGATAACCAGCTGTTACAGTGAAACCCTAAAACCAATTCTTCCTCGACTCTTCGCCTCCCCGACCCACTGCCGGCGCCTCTCTGCCTCCTTCGCTAGGCGTTTCACCACCGCCGAATGCCGCCTCTTCCCCTTCGCCTCACCTAACCTCACCGACCGACCTTCGCCCTCCCTCTCCTCCTATTTAAAACCCAGCAACCCCCAACCACCACCATATCCATCACCTCTCTCCACCATTCTCCTCTGGCCGCCGAAGATCATCCGCCCGAGCTCCACCGCCATCACTCACCTCCGCTGCCCCTCGACCCAGCCCGGCCGCTCCCATCCGTCACCAACCACCTCGACGAACCCCGACCTCACCACCTCGTCTTCCCCCGAGCCCATAAGCCGTGCCTCGACGAACTCCGCTGTGACTACCAGCACCTCCTCCGCCGAGCACAGCGCCGCCGAGGACTCCAGCGCCGCCACAGCTACCCCGGCGATCTCCAGCAGCAGAAACCCTAGCAGCCTCCGGCCGGCCGAGCGTCGTGCCACCTCGCGTAAATACGTATTCGGAGCCCTGTTCAGGTGACTGTTTCTCTCTCCTCATTGCCCCATTTTCTGTTCCGTCTACTGTGACGCATAGACTGCGTGACCCTCTCGAACCTCATGCAATTTGTTCGGGGTATCGCGTCATGTGGCGATCGCAAATTGTGACCCAAAATAGGAAAATAGATACCCTATTTTTTCCTGGAACTGGGTTTGCCCCGCTAACAGGATGACTTGTTAGTGTGCGGACTTTACCGAAAGGTGCGCGCCGTTAATACGGATGTGTAGGATTTCGCGGAAGTTGATTTGGATGTGCGTGCACACCGAAATCAATGCGTATCCGTCGATAACACCCCGTATCGGCTCTGTTCTGGAACTCATTATAACTTTGTGTACGCACGTTGTATCAAAATGAAACTTGCGCCATCGGACTCGTAGCAATACGCTGGTCCTGTGACCCAAGTTTGGTTCGATTCTAAGAACGTTGACAAAATCGCGTATCGTGGGCCCCACGGCTCCACTTGTCGGGCGATTGTGATCGGCTCATTAAAATCCAGTTCTGGACATTCCATTGGGTTCATATCGTCGTTCTGGACTTATAAACACTAAATTTAATGAATTTAGGGAATATTGTATCTGACACAATTTTCGGTGCGAAGCGGGCCACATGTGGATCCCGCTTTAACCAGAAACTGTCATTTTTGCCCCTGTGTCCAAATTGGACTTATGGACAGGCAATTCTAGCTATTTGATGTCTTCTGAACCTGATGGTAATGTTTATTTCAGCAACTGAAGGAGTACCTGCAAATCCCACTGATACCAGAGCAATAGTTGGAGTCAGAACCCCAGACAAGTGTACCTTGCCATACTTGCAGCATTTGTTTATACTATTCTCTTAATTATTTACTGTAATATCTCTGTTCAACCTAGGACCATGTGACATTACTTAGCGTCCGAATAATATTCGGATGTCAACACCGTACCCGGAGTTGTGTAACGTCACCTAGAGATGGATATCGAAACCGTATACTTTCTCGTGCTTGCATCATCAAGTACGTCATAACCCAGGACACCTAACACTATTCATAAGACAGAATCTTCCTAAGATATTCATGGTGATTCTGTATAGGTTACATGATTCATGACATAGATATTGCATGTGCTTAGCTATCATTATGACTTGCTGCATTAGATATGATCTTGCGTGACATGGATATGAGACATCGTGGACATGAGATGTGTGATTACATTGGGTGGAGAGAGACACACAGGCTACATGATATTTTTATTATTATTTAAATTTATTATGGTGCCGTAGGCCCAATATATAGTAAAATACATAGTATAATTACATAGTATATCTGTTACAGGCTCCCCGACCCAGAGCTTGTAGTAGTCTCAGCCTAAGTCTAGTGATGCTCTCACTTGCATTTTACATAGATGGTTATATAGTTTATCCTATTATTTTATTTACTATTGCACTGCATTTATTTTGGCTTGTGTTATTTTGTACCTTGCTATGTCCCTTGAGGACCTGGATTCCGGATTATGTCCCCAGGATTAGCAGACGAGATCTATCCCGAGGTATACGGGATATGAGCATTAGCAGGAGCAGAAGCAGGAATATGTGCATACATTGGAGCAGTACTATAAATCGAGGATGAGGTAATTGTCGATGATTTCTCCTGAGTATCTGGTTATTATACTCAGTATTTGCTCTGGTTATACTCTTTATGTATTGTCTCTTGACTGCTGTATCAGACTTATTATCAGGTTGTTCCCCGAGTTATATTTTATTGAGACTTGTTGTTGATTTATATTTCTGATATTGTTTGTATTTATTTCTGTGGATGAGATTAGTACCATTGCCCATACTATTGTTTTACAGCTTAAGTACACCTTGATGGGTCCATTAAATTGGGTTTGCCCAACAGTGTGTGCTGCTGGCCATTGCCACGTGTCTAGTCCCTCAATATTTTGGGACTGGGGCGTGACATATTAAGATTGTATATATATATTAAATTTATTTAACAATATGTGTATGTATGTTTTACCTATTGATTTACGTATCCAGAGATACGGTATACTAATATCCTAAGATATAATTTTGTGACCTAGACTTTAGTATTTGAACCCAATATTTTTGTATTAGACTTTTTTAACCTAGAAATAGGTAGTTGACCATAGTTTGACCATAGTTTGACTATAGTTGACCATAGTTGACTTAGAGTTGACCGAGTTTGACTTTTGACTTAGAAATGACTTTATGACCTAGAAGTTGACTAGATTAATTTATTTTTATTCCTAAAAACTTGTATTAATGCAATATTCCATATATAGGTCTGTTATACCAGTTTGGACAGCGTTTTGCATTATTTGCTCTGGACCATAGGCGAGTACATTCTCTGATAGTTTCCTTTTTTTGATTACCACTATAATTCAAGTATTTGGAAATGTTACTTATGATTCTTGACACGATGGTACACAGATTGGTATTGTTATTGGATCGTCAGTCATGGGATGTTACCTTGATTATGGAGATGGTATCGGATACTGTCCTTGTTGGTATTAGATAATATTGAATATTATAGATTAAATATTGGATAAATTGACTAGTAACGTGTCATGATTTGATCTATCATATCAGTCAGGGCGGGAGAAATACCAATTAAATATGTGATCAAGAACTATCGGCTAGTAGTGTGATCATTGGCTACTAACTAACCACGCAATTCACGTATGGTTGAGTTAACTCCTTAGTGTAATCATTGAATCTCCCAGGCCGATCACATATTTAGTTAGTATCTCAAAACACATAGTTATTGTAGATTCTATTATTCAGTTCATTGATTACCTTGTTCTATTCCGACATTACAGTTCATTCCTTTATTCTTGTATGCATTGATTTATATTTCTATTACTAGTATTGCATATTCTTTCATTGTTTTTTCATCATCAGTTATATTCTCATCGTAGATAGCATCATCTATTTTACTGTTTTATAGTTTTTGTCAATTAATTGGAACTGTAATTCGGTTGTACTTTGCTCCATTCCTGACTAAAAAATATTTTTCAGAGGATCCGGGAGATTGGTGTCCGACATACTACGGACCTCAGTCTATAGATGGTGTAGACTTGGACCCACTAGTTCTGGAGTGACTGCCTGAAGATTTAGCCGAATTCACTAGTTAGCATAGTTAGTTCTCTTTAGCATTTCAGTACTGGATTTTTTTTAGCATATATTTAAGATTTGGATATTATTTCTATTTGTTATTGTTATATTTTTAACTACATAGTTATGTTAGACTTCTGTGATATCTTCTCGTGCCATAGAAATATGATTGAGTATTGTGTTGAACTAAGTTTATTGTACTCTTCTTGGAGTTAAGATATTATTGGAGGTTTATGCTTTATTGTGAGATAATTAGATAGTATAGTTGACCAAGACAACGTTCTACCGCCGATGCTGCGGGGTAGGCTGGGCGTTGTTCCCGACTTGTATCCCTACACCGGGTGCGGGTCGTGACACATTTTTAGTCGTGGCCTATGCAGGCCAGGCTTCGCAAGTTATGCGATATCGTGGTAGTGCGATAACTTAGTTGTACTACAGCGATCCTGCGATAGGATATAGGATACTAGGATGAGGGAGGGATACTCAATCACAACTAGGAATTCCAATCTGAATTGAATTGCTACTTTTGATTTTTTCTGAATACTTTGAATATTGTTTTCCTTCCTTGATGATATCTTATCTCGTGTCGAATTGATCTCTTTTTTTGGTCTGTCTTCAAGATGCCGCCGAAGACTAGATCCCATCGATCAGGAGCAGTTTCTGCGAGGTCTGCCACCTCTCAATCTTCCATTCAGGCAGTAGGGTTTGTACCTCCCACGATATTAGTTCACGTAGGAGTCTCGACGGCCTTGGAGGGTTCTCCTCCACCTGTTCCGAGGACTACCCAGTTGCTTCGGAGGGACTTCCACCACCTCCATTTTCAGGAGATGCCACGCTGATGGTTGCACTGTTTAGAGAGATGATGGAGTTACAGAGGGCACAAATAGAGGCCCAGCACAGGCAGTCAGATATGATACGACAGAGTATGGAAAATGTCCATCAGGTAGCTATTGCAGCAGTTCAGAGAGAGGCTCCTCTACAGCCACAGGATGTTCAGTTCGAGCCAGGCAACATTCAAAATTTTAAGAAGCTTGAGCCTCGGATTTTCAATGGGACATAGGGTATAGTCTATGCTGACGATTGGCTTGAAGATATCGAGCGTCTCATGAGGGTGTCCGTCTTGCGAAAGATCTGAAGGTTGAGGCGGTAGGACTTTTACTGTTCGACATTGTCTGCACTTGGTTCAGGAACGAGCCACTTCTTACTGATGCGGGGCAGTCTTGGGAGGTATTCAAGGATCTCTTTAAGAAAAAGTTCTTTGCTCGGACGGACATATTGGAATTTGGAAGGCAGTTTGAGAGCCTTAAGGGAGCATGTCCGTAGAGGAGTATACCACAGAGTTCGGGAGGCTGAGCCGATATAAAACCCATAATTTTAAAAATCGTATTAATTATTTAATTTATTTATAGCATTTATTAGTTATTAGAAAATATAGAATTTATTGGATTTAATTACTAGGAAAATATTTAGCTAGATGTTGTGGAGAAAAGCTATTATTTTTATTTTATTTATTTTAGAAAATCATTGTAGAAGGATAAAAGATTATTTTTATGTACAAATATAAATTTTTAGAATTTATATGTATATATATATATATATAATTAATGGAATTATAGAAATAAAAAGGAATGAATAAAGAAAAGAAAAGGAAGAAAAATAAATAAATAAAACCATAACCCTAAACCCGCCTAAACCCTACCCAGCCCGCTAGTAAACCCAACAGCAGCAACTACACCCGCTGAAGCCCTCACCCGCGCAGAAATACACCTCCTCCCTGCTCTCATCCAATCTCTCTATATATATAGATAGATTAAATAACCTATTAAAACCCTAACCCTAAACCCTTACCATCCACCCTGCGCTGCCGACCACCTTTCCAGACCGCCGCCACCCGGAGCACGCCGACCGCCGCTCGCCGTACGAGATCCCACCCGCCCGCCTGCAGAAATTGACTGCAATGAACCCCTGTTCACGCGTTGACTCCCGCCCCATCGCTCGACCAAAATCTACCCCGTCTTAACCGGTATGTTCACGACCTATCCCTCTTCCAATACTGTATATTAGTTTCCATCGAATAGTGCGTAACCCTAGGTGAAAACTGAGACCAAGTTGAAGAAAAACTAAAACTTTTATGCTGCAAAAATCTGTTGCGATGACCCATGTTTAAGGACTCATATCTTCCACCACAGAGATCCAAACTTATATTTTCTTTTTGCTATGTGAAGAACATATAACCGAGATTAATTCTGTCAATTATGTTATTTTATTTGGTGTTATATGCAGAATTAAACTAGGTTAAAAACTCATAAAAACCTATTTTTAAATTGATAAAATTTGTGATACGGAGCACCCCCCCCAAACAGGACCGTCTCGTCGTGTACCAATTGCACCAAAAGGCGTGTATAGTATGTCCAAACGTGTGGGCTTTCGTGAAAACTGATTTGGATGTGTGTGCGCGTCAGAACACCCCGTATCCGTAAAAAGGCCCCGTATCGCGACTTTTGTAAAATATCGCACCATTTAGTGTACGCTCGTCAGAATGCGACAAAACTTGTGCCATTGGATTCGTGGTATCACGCTGGTCCTGTGACCCAAGTTTCACGCGATTCTGAGATAGTTGACCAAGCTACCTATTTACGGGCACCACGGTTGACTTTTTGGGCGAATTTGTGTTCGGCTCGCCGAAATCCAAAATTGGACATACCATTGAGTTCATATTGACGTTTAAAATTTATTTGACCTATAATTTATCACTTTTAGAGACCTTTATCCCTGGCATGCTTTTCGGTACAAAGTGGGCCACTTGTGGACCCCGCTTTGACCCAAAATTACCGTTTTGTCCCTGTGTCCAAATTGGACGAAAGGGTAGTGTTTTCTAGCTATCTCGCTTATTTTGGTAATGTTGGTGATGTTTATTTCAGCATTCGGAGATATTCATTCTGAGATCGTAGTTTCTGATCTATTGTGCCTGACGTTTGGACGCTTACACTTTGCAGCTTTCTTGCCAGGCAAGATACCTTGCTAAATTACTTACAGTACTTTACATGCTTATTATATTTTCATATATTTATTGTATGTGTATTTTCTTTCAGTCATTACTATATATTATATATATTGACACACACTTGACACATAGTATCATGGGAGGGGAGGACAATCAGTAGGCGTATGGGCTATAAGCACTCTGGTAAACAGTAGTATCTAGCACGTACTACGGTAGTGTGTTGCACTGGTCTCTACCCCCAAGGTATGTCGATTTCTGATGTCCTATCGTGTGTGTGAGTTATGAGATTTAGATCGAGTAGCCTACCCATGCCCATACGTCAAAAAATTATCCTCATTATGCATTCATATAGATTGTCTTATACAGCGTACTTACATATTTTCTACCTATTATGCATATTTATTATATTCAAATTGGCATGCTTCTATGTATCTTGTTACGTCCCTCTGAGGACCTGGTCCCTTTCCAAGTGTAGACGATCTTGACTATTCGCAGGAGCACGGATCAGGACTTACTACTTATCTCTTCCGATGAGGTCTTACCTTCTGAGCATCTTGGATTATCTCTAGCGATGGATCACTTCGCTGATACCTTTATATCATCATCTTATTATATATTGGAGATTTATTCTCCTCTCTCGTTTTAGTATTGATACAATCATTGGTAGTTGATTTATTTCCACCCGACTATTACTTTTGGATTATTCAGACTCATTATTCTACTTTAGTTATTTCTTTTCTATGACTTGTTGTATGGATGAGATTAGTATTTCTGTGACTTGTGACTATATATATACCACATGTGAGTTAATATTCATATTACAGCGTACGTATGTATTATGGTATCCATATATTGGAGTTGCCATATACATACGGCTGGAATGCTTATGTATTCCTAGTCCTACGTATTTTGGGACTGGGGCGTGATAGCCGATTTGTGGAATACTTGGTGAGAGAGCCAGAAGTTTGGGCTATCCGTTTCTGCGCGGGTCTGAATTGGGAAGTGAAGATTCTTATTCCGTCTTTCTATAAGACGTATTCTGAGATACTTTCAGAGGCACACAAGGTCGAGCGGGCATGGAACTTGAAGCCAAAGAAGGACCGTGATATGTTTGGGGGTGCCAGTTGCAGTGCGAGACAAGCAAAAAGGCCGCAGTTCCAGCAACAGCAATTTTCAGTATAGTTCGGAGCTCATCAGCAGCAATATCAGATGCAAGAACCAATTGTTGCTCTAGTACAAGCACCAATATAGCAGATACCACAGCAGCCTCAGAGACAGGTGCAACAGGCTCCTCAATGCACATATTATAAGAAGATTGGGCACACTTGGGAGATATGTCGGAATAGACTTGGAGCGTGCTTACATTATGGATCAACAAAGCATATGGTGAAGGATTATCTCTGGACACTTCAACGTCCAGGCCAGGATGCAGATCAAGGGCAGAGAGGTGGAGTTAGGCCACCTGTAGCACAGCAGATTGCTCATCACCCGCAGAGGGAGCTGTAAACCCCCTGATTTTCATGCATTTTTAAATTTGGATTTTTCTGAATTTTCTGGAATTTTCTGGAAATTTTCTGAAATTAAATTCAGATGTTTTCATTATTAAATGATTTTTAGTTGATAATAAATAATATTAAAATATTATGAAAATAATATTTTATGGTGTAAAATTAAAAACCAGACATAGGATAATTTTCCGGAAATTTATTGGACCCCGGATGGATTTTTAAAGCCCTAAAACTAATTATACAATTAAACCAAAAATAAACCGGGTTTTTATTAAATAAACCGAACCAAACCAAGATGAACCAAACCGGGTTTATTTTCTTATCGGGTCGGATCCGGGTCCAACCCAGACCCGACCCATTAACCCGAAACCCGACCCGTGCCCTAGCCTAGTGGATCGGGTCGGATCCGTCTGACCCGACCTGACCCGGCCGCCCGCAACCCGCAACCTCTCTTCTCCCCCAAACCGCTCCCCGACCCCTGAACTCCCCACCGCCGGTAACGCTAGCCGCCGCCGGCCGTTTATTGCCCCGCATCGCTCCCTCTTCCTCTCCCTCACCGGACCCTCTTCCCCTCCCCCTCGCCGGCCGCCGCTCCCTCTCCCCACCTCTCTATAAAACTGCAGCCGACCCGAGCCCATTCTCCCCTCCTCCGCCTCCGGCTTTCCCTTCCACCTCCGCCGCCACGACGACCTCCGCCGGATCTCCCAGCGCAACCACCCTCTTTCGGCCCAGCTCCTCATCTCCTCCTCCGTCTTTCTCGCCGCAGAACCTCCTCTGAACCGCTCGGCTCTGCCACCAGCACGACCCGCCTCCCTCCGGACTTCCCCGCCACCGCCTTCGTCCGACGAGCCGTCCCCAGCTCCTCGAGGCCGCCCCAGCCAACTCCAGCGAGCCTCAGACACGGACACAGCAAGGACTCGACACAGAAGACTCGGACACGGACAGGAACCCTAACCCTAACCCTAGGCGTATCGGACACGAGACAGACACGAAGGAACTCGGTTTTTCAGACCCAGTTCAGGTACTCGTATCTCACTCCTCGTAGCTCTGATTTCGATTCCGTAGATTGCATCGCGTAGCCTGCATGACCCCCTCGGTGCCCGTGCAAACTGCTTGGGGCATCGCGTCCTGTGGTGATCGCGAACCGCGATCCAAAAACAAGAAAACCAACGCCCTATTTCACCCCGAAACTGAGTATGCCCCGCCAAACGGGAAGACTTGGTCGCGTGCGGTCTTCACAGATACGTGCGCGTCGTTGATACGGACGTGCGGGATTTCGCAGAAGCTGATTCGGATGTGCGTGCACACCGGAATCAGTGCGTATCCGCGGACACCGCCCCGTATTTGACTTTTTTGTTTCTCGCTGTAACTTAGTGTACACACGTCGGATCGAGACAAAACTTGTGCCATCGGACTCATAGCAATACGCTGGTCCTGTGAGCCAAGTTTGGTTCGATTCTGAGAACGTTGACAAAATCGCGTGTCGTGGGCCCCACAGGCTCCACTCGACGGGCAATTTTGAGAACGGCTCATCGGAATCCAATTCTGGAAGTTCCGTTGGGTTCGAATCATCGTTCCTGATCTGTTGACACTAAGTTGGACTGATTTGGAGACCTTTGACCCTGACGCATTTTTCGGTGCAAAGTGGCCCACATGTGGACCCCGCTTTAACCCAAAAATGACGTTTTTGCCCTTGTCTCCAAATTGGACTCAAGGAGAGGCGTTCCTAGCTGATTATTATTTTCTGGATCTGATAGTGATATTTATTTCAGCAACCAGAGTACTGCCTGCAATCCCAGCTGAAGCCCGAGCTACAATTGGAGCCGGAAACCCAGGCAAGTGTACCTTGCCAACTTGCAGTTCTTGTAAAGTATTTCTTTGACTATATATATACTTGTGCATGCTCAACCCTAGGGCCGTGTGACTTACTTAGCTTTCGATTAAAAGTCGGGTGCCAACACCGTACGCGGGGTTGTGTAACGTCACTTAGAGATGGTTATCGTGACATTTATAATTCTCGTACTTGCCATATCAAGTACATTATACCCAGGACACTTGACACAGAACATGATACAGAATCTTCCTGAATATTCAAGATGGTTCTGTATAGGATATAGATTTCATGACTTGATCATTATTTTCTTAGATTTTATCCTGACTTATTGCATTAGTTTTAATCTTGCGTAACATGAGACATTATGGATCTGTGACGTGAGATTACATTGGGTGGGAAGAAAATTACCATACAAAAGGCTGAATATATATATATATATATATATATATATATATATATATATATATATATATATATATATATATATATATATATATATAATAACTTAATGGAAGTGCCTTAGACTCTGACACAGAGCTTTGGTACCGTACTGGCCCTTCGAGAAAATACTGCTATAGTTTCTTGACACTGATCCTGTAGTAGTCTCAGCCCGAGTATGACTAATAACTCTCACTTGCATTATCACTTAGCTGGTTATTTACTTACCCTATTATTTCTTTATTTCTGTACTGCATTATTTTGGCTTGTGTTTTCTGTACCTTGCTATGTCCCCTGAGGACCTGGAATGGATTATGTCCCCAGATTTAGCAGACGAGATCTACCCTGAGGTGTACGGAACCGGAGCACTACTCGGAGCAGTACCGGAACCTGAGGACGAGGTGATTGCTGAGGACTTCTCCTGAACAATTGCTTCGCCATGCTCAGTCAATATGGCAAATAGACTTTATTTTCTGTTTAATTAAACTCTTTATTTTCTTATTTAATTGAACTTGTGTAAACAGACTTATTATCGGGTGTTTCCCGATTTTTAAATACTTGTAACTGGATGTTGTTGTTTATTTTTTTTGCTGATGTTGCTATCTTTATTCTGTGGATGAGATTAGTAAACCCTGACTATTGTAAAACAGCTTAAGTATGCCCCGATGGATCCATTAAATTGGATTTGTCCATCGGTGCGTGCTGCTGGCCATTATCACGTGTTCAGTCCTTCGATATTTTGGGACTGGGGCGTGACAGGAGCTACCTCGGCAGGGCAGAGCATTTGCAATGATGGTCAAGGAGACCGATACTACAGGTGATGGATTAGCGAGTTCCGTTCTTTCTTTCTGTTCCTTCCATCTATTTTGATTGATTTCTTCTTTAGTACCTTTTGGATGCTTGTATTATATAGTTAATATAGCTAATATAATACCCTGACAGAGACAACAATAATAAGATAGACGGAGACCATGACCATGCATGTTATTCTTTGCATAGGACTGTTCTTGGTGTGATAAGACCTTATTAGACTATGATTGCTGGGGGTTTGACCTAGAAGGAGTACGATTATCTTTAAATTTTGAGGACAAAATTATTGTAAGGGGGGTAGACTTGTCACTACCACATTTTCTAGGAAAGGATATTTTGGTCATTTTTAATTAATTAAATATTGTGTATGTTAAATATTTATTTATTGTATTATTTATTTATTGTTTAGATTTATTTTTGGACTTGTGTAGTGGACCTAACTAGTTTAGAATAGATCCATAGACCAACATTTAATTCTAGTTAGAATTGAGCCCAATAGTAAGCCCATTTATTAGGAGGATGAATTAATTAAGTTAAACCCATTAGACTAGAACCTTTCCTCCTTAATTAATTTCTTCATGAGAGGCCCCAAGGGATATTTTAGACTTTACATAGTAGCTTGAGGGAGGGGGCAAGTAAGGCCTATATAAAGGGGATTGAAACTTTATCTCTCTTTATTTTTTATTCCAAATCTAGATCTAGAATTTTTCTCAACCAAATTCCATCAAATCTCTACCAAATTTCTCCCCAATTAGTTCCCAAATCACTATTGGAGACTAGAAGAGTAAGGATCTAGAAGGAGGAAGCAAGGATCTACAAAGAGGAGCAAGGATCTACAAGTTGAAAGCCAATTTTACTAATTTTGGAGGTTTCATTGGGAATGCATCTCCCAATAGGTATAATTTAGTTTTTCTCCCTTAAGTTAGGTTATAAATATGAGATTTAACCATGAAAAATTAACCCATATGCATAGGCTACCCATAGGATTTGGATTTGTGTTCATAGGAGGCATATTGAGAAAGTTATAGTGTTTTTTGTGTTAATTTTGGGAGAATTTCGAGATTGACAATTGTTGTGTGTATCAATTGGTCCTATAGATCAATTTGGAATATGCTTGTGTGTTTGGGGCTAGTGTAGTATCCAAAATTGGGTACGTGTAGGTCGTATCCCATCAATTTGGTGATACGTGTTAATTTGGAGATTTTTCCTCCGACACGGGACTTTGAGCATGTCATATTTTGACACGGACATGTAGATTTGTGTTTGACTCTTCGTATTGTTCATAAATAATATATATGACTTGTTCGTGTCCTTCGGGGTACGTTTGGATGTGTGGTGGACTCGTGTTGCAAGCGTATCCTAGATCTAGTGAGATACAGGGTGATACGATCCATGTATGTGTAATTTAATTATAGATCTATTTTCTCTTGTGTTTTTGGCCTTGGTATTGTGTATATATATATATATATATATATATATATATATATATATACATATATTATTGTTATATATATTTATGTATTAAATATCATAGATCTATATATCTATTATATATATGTGTTGTATGTTTATGTAGTTATTATTCTACATATGTAAGATCTACTAATTATTGTATATATATATGTGGTTGTTATGTATATATGTATATGGAGGTGAATATATATTATATTTATGTAATATTGTGTCTTAGACCTATGTATCTATATATATATATATATATATACCATATGTGTAAATATTGAGATGTAGCTATTTCTTCTACATGTAGTATATTTATATATTGTAGTATATGTACATATATTATAATAGATATTTATATGTTGTTATATTATGAGTGTTATATATTGTGTATGATTATATGTATGTATATGTATAGGTGTTGTTATAAATATGTTACTATGTATGTGTATATTACTATGTAGGTATTAAGTACATATAGATGTAAGTAAGGAGTGTGTATATGTATAGTTAATTATTTATGGTTATATATATATGTTTAGTATAGTATTATGTGTAATATATATATATATATATATATATATATATATATATATATATATATATATATATATAGAAGGGGAGAACAGAGCTACAGCGACAGATTATAGCAACCACGACAGCAACAAACAGCACAACAGCACCAGCGGAGGCAATAACGACAGCAGCAACAACAAGCATCGTAACAGTAACAGTGTAGCAAATAGCACAACAGCAACAGCAGCAGCAGGAGCAATAGCAACAGCAGTAGAGTCGCGAAAGCAGCAGCAACAACGTCGCGAAAGCAGCAGCAGCAGCAATAGCATACAACAGCAGCAACGATAGCAGTTTAGCGACAGCAGCAGAACCGTCGATAAAACAACAGAGTATCAGCAGTATCGGTGAGTTTCAGCAACAGTGGGCAATGACTTTAGCGACAGTTTGGCAGTTTTTATTAATATTAGATATTTATATGTAAATGTTATATATATAGTATATATAGGGTACTAATATATATGTAAATATATTCCTAATTGCTATTAGTATTTTAATATACTATATGTGTAATATTTAGCATAGCATATATTATATTTATGGGTAGTTAGTATAAGCAAGGTATTGGACATTACCTTGAGAAACCAAGGTAAGTACCAAGGTAATTGGGGATATCCAAGGTATTGTGTTTGGGTATCAATATTGGTCTAGTTTTGTGATACCAAGTTGGATCAAAACCAAGTATCCATTTAATGTTAAGATTGTATATATATATATATATATATTAAATTTCTTTGACAATATGTGTATGTATGTTTTACCTATTGATTTACATATCCAGAGATACGATATCCTAGTATCCTAAGATATAATTTTGTGACCTAGACCTTAGTATTTGAACCCAATATTTTTGTATTAGACTTTTGCAACCTAGAAATAGGTAGTTGACTATACTTTGACCATAGTTTGACTATAGTTGACCATAGTTGACTAAGTTTGACTTTTGACTTAGAAATGACTTTATGACCTAGAAATTGACTAGTTTAATTTATTTTTATTCCCCAAAACTTGTATTAATGCAATATTTTATATATAGGTCTGTGACACCAGTTCGGATACCGTTTTGCATCATTTGCTCTGGACCACAGACGAGTACATTCTCTGATAGTTTCCATTATTTGATTACCACTATAATTCATGTATTTAGAAATGTTACTTATGATTCTTGACACGATGGTACACGAATTGGTATTGTTATTGGATCGTCAGTCATGGGATGTTACCTTAATTATGAAGATGGTATTGGATACTGTCCATGTTGGTATTGGATAACATTGAATATTGTATATTAAATATTGGATAAATTGGCTAGTAACGTGTCATGATTCGATCCATCATATCAGTCGGGGCGGGAGAAATACCAATTAAATATGTGATCAAGAACTATCAGGTAGTAGTATAATCATTGGCTACTAACTAACCATGCAATTCACGTATGGTTGAGTTTGCTTCTTAGTGTAATCATTGAATCTTCCAGGCCGATCACATATTTAGTTAGTATCTCAAAACACATAGTTATTGTAGATTCTATTATTCAGTTCATTGATTACCTTGTTCTATTCTGGCATTACAATTCATTCCTTTATTCTTGTACGCATTGATTTATATTTTTATTACTAGTATTGCCTATTCTTTCATTATTTCTTGATCATCAGTTATATTCTTATCGTAGATAGCATCCTCTATTTTACTGTTTTATATTTTTGTCAATTAATTGAAACCGTTATTGGGTTGTACTTTGCTCCATTCCTGACTGAAAAATATTTTTCAGAGGATCCGGAAGATTGGTGTCCGACATACTACGGACCTCAGCCTATAGATGGTGCAGACTTGGACCCACTAGTTCTGGAGTGACTGCCTGAAGATTTAGCCGGATTCACTAGTTAACATAGTTAGTTCTCTTTAGCATTTTAGTAACGGATTTATTTCTGGCATATATTTGAGATTTGGATATTATTTCTATTTGTTGTTGTTATATTTTTAACTGCATAGTTATGTTAGAATTCTGTGATATGTTCTCGTGCCATAGAAATATAATTTGAGTATTGTGTTGAACTAAGTTTATTACACTCTTCTTGGAGTTAAGATATTATTAGAGGTTTATGATTTATTATGAGATAATTAGATAGTATAGTTGACCAAGACAGTGTTCTACCGCCGATGCTGCGGCGTAGGCTGGGCTTTTCCCGACTTGCATCCCTACACCGGGTGCGGGTCGTGACAAGAACCAAGTTTCCTTCCAGGTTATTATTGAGATATAGCATAAGATTATTGGGGATACTTTTTCGGGATTCAAGTATCGCCAGATGATACCTTCTTTATCATTCTATCACAGTTATTTCTTTTTTAGTTCATAGTATTATAGATAAGAGTTATAGATGATTATTATTGGTATATTGTTATTGTATTTGACCTGGACAATGTATATATTTTTATATTGGATTGGAGTCCACTCGATATGTAGCTGGCCATTATCACGTGGCATGGTCTCATGTATTTTGGAACTAGGACGTGACAATCCTGGTCTATGATCCTTCTTTGAATAAAAATAAGATGTTATAAATCCTCTATTTTGGAAGTATTTAATAAATAAATTTCTAGATAATTTTCCTAATTCAATAGTAATAATGGTACTAATATTAGTAGTGCTAATAGATAATATCAACTAACACTTTTAACTAATAGAATTAATTTATAAATAAAGCAATTTATTTTGCAATAAGAATAATTGTTTATACCTTTCTTTTCCCTCTATGTTAATCGACCAATATTGACCAACAACAGACGGGGACAGACCATCAGCGGGCGACGATCGACTTCTTCCCCTTCCTCTTCTTCCACCATTCTTCTAAAAAGACAAAGAAAAACCCTAACCGACCTAACCATCTATAACTACCCTAACCGCCTACCGGACCTAGAAGGTTCTCGGAGCTTTCTTGATCCCTATAAATAAGACCTGACCCCCTATTCTCCAACCCACCTCCATCTTGCGAAGCCCTGCCGAATTCTTTCCTGTTCTCTTCTCCTTCCTCACTCTACCCTCATAGAAACCCTAGCCATTGTCACGCCACAATCTCCTGCAATCTCGATCGTCCCCACTGAACGTGAATTACCACGTTACAGCGCTCCCGCAGGACAATCGTTCTCATCGGGACGTGATGCCGTAAGAGCCTGGAGTTGCGCTCGCACAAGGCGATATTTTTAAACATTAAAGTTATCATCGAAACGACCAAGTTGCAGCGAAAGTCAAGTATTGTGTATCAAGCACACATCAGAGTATATGCAATGAAGCTCTCAATAGGGTCCAAATAAAAATGCCACGAAGGAGAATGCCACAAAGGCGATGCAGCACGCGTGCTATTTCTTTTACCCACAAAGGTACTTATCGTTCATACATCATGTCCCGTATATCCAAGCAATGCCACTACACCTGCGTATCTGAAATAATGCCCACAAATGTGGGTCAGTACATAGCTATACTGGTGAGCGGGGTAACGCACTTGTCTAAACCGATACTAAGTAAAATAGTGAATGCAAACAGTTATATGGTGATCTTTCTACTTGAATCCTAGATATATTTCATGGTAGAGGTATAAAATATTAAGGAAAACTGTAAAGCAGGTTAAATATGCAAGAATTTAACTCAAGCAAATATACCACCAGAATATATCCAACTCAAAAGGAAACTAGCATGCAAACCGTCCTACTCAAACCCAAGCAACGCGTGAACCTATCGAACCAAAATCCAAGCCTCAAAATCTATCCTCAAACCATGCCACAATCCAAGCCTTACTAATCCAATCATCGATATGCACACTCTTGCCCGAGGCAAGGTGGCCGCCGCCTATACGAAAAGTATAAACCAAACCAAAGCAAAGCAAACCAACTCTAATCTATATGAATTCACTGGTCAAGCCATAAAGGACTAATCAACTGCAGT
Source organism: Iris macrosiphon (assembly GCA_036927795.1). Taxonomy (NCBI): domain Eukaryota; kingdom Viridiplantae; phylum Streptophyta; class Magnoliopsida; order Asparagales; family Iridaceae; genus Iris; species Iris macrosiphon. Next base: position 33,380,883 of record JAYESA010000011.1, read on the forward strand.
TCTACCCAATCTAGAATGAGTAGCTAGCCCGCCTAGTCATATCGAACTACCGGTACCGCGCCCAAGGCATGTTACCATTCTCTCCTCCATGGCCGAACGGTCCCGGTGCCCCGGAGCCTATCCCGTTCGAGGAAATCAAAACATGTGCACAACAGGTTGTCCATGACCGATGCAAACTCCAAGTAGGTATAATAAGAGAATCGAGCATTTTTGCCCCACAAAATAATACTCGCCTTAATCCAACCAACACCCATAACCATTCTCCAACTTATAGCCCAAAACACCATCTCAAGTTATCCCCATAGGCACTATGTCGCTTCTCGACACAATGCTCCAATTGGTGCAACACCCCTCGCTCAGAAAGCTTTGGGACACAACGCCCCAACAGTGGCATAATGCCCTCACCGATTCAGTTGTCTGGTTTCGCTATACTGGATTGAACTTGCAAGACAACCATCAATACTATGTTGCCAGGCAACACTACTTCGATGTCCATATCGCGAAGATCTTCTAAAATCTCTTGCTTTGTCGTAAGAAAATATGCTCCTGCTCTCCGACTCAATGCATATGCCACAATATTAGCCCTCCCTGGATAATACTGAAGGTCAAGATCATAGTTTGTCAGAAACTATAGCCACTTCCTCTGCCTCATGTTAAGATCCTTCTGATTAAAGACATACTTCAAACTCTTATGATCAGTATAAATCTCTACTCGATCTCCATATAGGTAATACCTCCAAAGTTTGAGTTCAAAGACATCTGCTGCTAACTCTAAGTCGTGCGTCGAATAATTCTTCTCATGGTCTCAAAGATGCCGAGGCGCATAAGCTATAACCTTTCCATGCTGCATAAGAACACACCCTAGTCCTCTTCCAGACGCATCACAATATACCGTGAAACCACCTGTCCTATCTGAAAGCGTCAAAATTGGTGCCGTAATCAACTTCTGCTTAAGCTTCTCATAAGAGGCTTGACATTCATCTGTCCAATCAAAGCATACATCCTTACGAGTCAATTGTGTCAACGGCGCAAAAATTCTAGCAAAGTCTGACTCAAATCTTCGATAATTCCTGCTAGTTCCAGGAAACTACGAACTTCTGCAACTGTTCTAGGTACTAGCTTTGTCTTAACGGCTTTTATCTTCTGGGGATCCATTTTGACTCCATATTTTGTAATAATATGCCCCAAGTTTGAAATACGATCAAGCCAGAACTCGCACTTGTTATACTTGGCATATAACTTATGTTCTCTAAGGATTTGAAGAACTGCACGAAGTTGTTGCTCGTGCTCTGCTTCACTTTGACTGTAAACCAAGATATCATTGATGAACACAATCATGAACTTGTCCAAGTATGGCATAAAAATATGATTCATGAGATCTATAAACACTATTGGTGCATTGGTTGCTCCAAAGGGCATTACTAGAAAATCTCAATGTCCATATCTTGATTTGAACGCCGTCTTGGGTATATCTTGCTCTCTGACTCTGATATGATGATATCCCGACCGCAAATCAGTCTTGGAAAATACTGCTGCTCTACTAAGCTGATCGAATAAGTCATCGATCCTTAGCAAGGGATACTTATTTTTGATGGTTACTGCGTTGAGGGTATGATAATCCATACATAATCGTGATATTCTATCCTTCTTCTTTACAAGTAGCATTGAGGCTCCCCAAGGAGATCCACTAACATAAATGAATCCATTGGTTCTCAATTCTTCTATCATTCGATACAAGATTTTTAACTCTGAAGGCGCCATCCTGTAGACTCTCTCAGATACTGGTGTTGTTCCTGTAAGTAGATCAATGGTAAACTTGATCTCTTTTCCTGGTGGCATGCCTGAAAGTTCTTCTGGGAATACATAGAGAAATTCATTAATAACTCTTGGAAATTATACTTCCTCTATTACTGCCATTTTCATGATCGCTGTTGAAGACTCTGTCTCGCCTCTAGAAAATAAGAATTCCTTCTTACCAGGGGTACGAAAGATAATTTTGCCATTATGGAAATCTATCGTGGTGTATCAGGCACTCAACCAATCCATTCCTAGGACGACATCATAATCTCCCATAAGAAATTCTATTAATCTAGCAGGAAACTCTCGCTCGCACACTACGACTCGACACGAAGCATAAACTCTATCGACTCCCATGATACCGTTGCCAGTAAGTATATTGAGTCTTACTGATAATGATTATGGTTCTAATCCAACTCGTATCAAAAATTGTGCAGACATAAAGTAATATAATGCACCAGAATCAAACAACACTGAAGCTGAATAAGAGTTAACGAGAATGGTATATGCCACTACCTCACATGAAGCTAGCTGCTCCTCTACGGTGAGTGCCATAGCCTGGACTCGTCATCTCGGTGCTGGTCATTGCCTGGCTTGTACTTGAGCTTGGGCCTGTGCATACTGTTGTTGCCCCTGCTGCTGGAATACTTGAGATTGGGTCAGCAAAGGCCTCGGACCCTGATTCTGCTGAACTGGCACTAGAGCCCTATATTATGGTCCTGCCGGGGATGATGATAATGAACTAGCTCTGTGTGGGAAAGATCCCACTCTATCGCCTGGTGCACCACAGGCTAAGCACAACCCTTATGCTCTACGATACTCTGAGATCACGTGTCCTGGTTTCCTACAATGTAAACATCCTACTGAAGAAGATATATTTGCTGCTGAGTTCGAGTTAGTACTGTTTGTTGAACTGAGACTGTTAAAACTGGCCTCCTCGAAGATTCAATAGTTAAAGCCCTAACTGCTGGGGCTGGTGCTTGTAATGACCCGTTCTTCTTAAGCGGAGAGCCGATTCAAATGGCACAAGTGCAACGATCCAACCCGCTTTGTTCGGTAAGAAAACTTACTTGAGACAAAAGATTTCAGACTTGGCCCTTCAGGAGTTCAGACTTAGACTTTCAAAGACTCGCTCGGAGTATCATTCGACCGAGGCAAATTATCGCTAAGGTGGGTGGCTACGATATGGACGATATATGCTAGTCGCTAGGTGAATCACCCCTTGCTTAGCCTGTACACTTAAAATATGGATGATACATGCTAGTCGCTAGGTGAATCACCCCTTGCATGCTAATAAAGAATTTAACGCACCTATCTAAGGGAATAATTCTATCTTGTTTTGCTTGTGTTAGAACATGGAAATAAAACTTGGCTTATAGTTGGACCCTTGCATACTACCTTAGCTTCGTGCAAGTAGACCCCGCTATACCTTGAGTAGATCATTATATACTCTTCGTAGTGTACTGCTTCACTTGTTTACAATGCTCGTCTTATGGATTATACCGTCCGATATATCCCTGTATGATTTTACTCCTCACACTACCCCTTAGACCCGTGCTAATATAAATGGTTATGTTCCAAGGTAGATTATACAATATTTTTTTTATGCTTATGCTTCCAACAAATGCATGCTTGCCTGCTTACATTGTAACTTATACTTGTTTGCCTCGTTTCAATGCTTCTTACATAATTTTATGCCGTAATTTAGTAACACTATCTATATCGTGCATGCATCTAGTTAGCCAAAAGACTATCAAATAGTTCTTCTATGCAATATGAACCTGCAAGTATTCAGGACCGTTAGGTCGCCAAGGCATTTACCGAACTAGGGGAATGCATCAAGTCAAGTTTAACTCTGAATGAGAATTATGTCAAGTAAAGCAAGAATCACAGCTCGTTGAGCAATACTGGTTCAGAACAAGAATCAAGATTGAGCATATCGTATCGTGAATCTGGAAGACCCAAGACTTGCATGTCGCGGACAACTTGGTAACAAGGAAGATTTTTGAATCTCGTTCCATGGACGGTCTCTGGGGCACCGGGGTCAATCCAATCCGGATGGAACTCACGTAACAGTCTTAATAGTGTTCGAGCAGGATGGCATGTGCGCTTCACACTGCACCATTCTTGCTCTATGACTGATAGTCTCGTGTGCTGGACGGGATGGCTTGTAGTGCACCATGTTCTTTCGTTGTATACCATCCTCGTTTAAGACTATAATTCATCCTTTATGGCTATGCCAGTGACTCATGTTCATATAAATAACTCATACTCGCTTAGGGGCAATCCGCGTACGAGTCATTGCATCGTATTTGGAATCTGAAACACCTGAACGGATATGAGTATTAGATATTTGAACACTTGAACATCTTCTGCAATACTTCTGGAAAATTTGTGTAACTCGTACACCTAGAACAAAAATCGCTCGTAACACTCGTGTTTGCTTATGCGATTTTCGTGGATTTTCTTATATATATTCATGCTTGGTTTAACTTGATTTACCTTGGAAAATGAAGGAAGAATGGTAAGTTGGTAAGTTTCGTCGTGTTACTCTTATATCATACGGTGCACTGCCATATAAGTTATGCTTTTCATTATGCCATAAAACTGATCCTAAGGCAAGACTAGAAAGACAACTTAATAGATGGTGCACGGAACCTATATAAAGTGTTTGGATTTGTCAAACAGGCGAGAAGCCTTCCCACCAGTGCATTCATGTACGATAACCTACCAGATTGTTTGCAGGGTAAGGGAGAACCTCGTTCGGTGTGGAAACCCTCTTCGTGCGAGCTAAGGCATGGGGTTCGCTTTGGAGCCTTGTAGCGTTGCGTCCGAAACTAAAGCATATATACAAGACATAATGTTGGAACATCGCCTATGTATTATTTTCATAAATGGAGCCACTTGGTGTTTGATAATAAACGAAACAAATAAAACTAGGTTTATACGAAACCCTTTCTTTGGTTTACAAACAAGAAAAAGAAGTACAATTAATCCCATACGAGGATATTAAGTACAAAAATTTAATTCTGGGAAAATATTGCTATAGGAGTCTGATCTACGGTCGATCACTTTGTCCCTTGGACCACACGATGACGAATAAGTGCTGTAGAAGACGAAAAAGAAGCTTCAAAGACTGCAGGAGGGATTAAACTCTAGTTGCCAAAGCTCTCTATATGTGCTCTCTTGACCTTAACCTCTGTTGTTCTCCTCTCTTTTGCCCGCTGTCTCTCTAACACCTTTTTTTGACCTTTTTTTTCCACCCCTCGACCTCCATGGACGGAGGTCTCTATTTATAGAGTTCAGGTACAGTCGGCGTAGAAACCGAACAACGAAAAGAGTTGCACCTTTTACGTGACAGTTATAATAACTGCTACCCACGTATAAATGATCTCCTGTATTGGCATATGACGCGTGTCCCAATATGGGATAATGCATATAATCGCTCATCGAAGATCATGGCATGCAAGCCACGTAGATAACTGCCCCTCGAGTAGAGATGGTTGGCACAAAAGCCAAATAACTGTCTCGTTGGCGTAAAAGCCAAATAGCTGCTCTGATGCCGTAAAAGCCAATTAGGCGTAGAAGCCGAGTAGTAGTCAAGTTGGCATAGAAACCGAGTAGTAGTCAAGTTGGCGTAGATCCAAGTAGTAGTCAAGTTGGCGTAGAAGCCAAGTTCTGTGTAAAGCTTGATGCTGCACGGATAGGTAACCAGCGTAAACATAGCCAGTTATCCTTCTTTGACTGAGGTTTTGAGCGTGTTCTGGGTCAAATAGCCTTATCACGCTCATTTGCAAATATGGCCTGAGTTGGCATATTTTGAGGAGATAGCATACGGCGTACTCCTATAGTTGAAAATAGCCAGGTCGGCGTATTTTAAGGAGATAGCGTACATCGTGCTCCTATAGCTGAAAATAGCCTGGTTGGCGTAATGTGCGGGGATGGTGATGTGGACATATTAGTCCTAATTATAGCTCACCCAGTCTTTGAAAGTAGAACCAAATCTCGTGCATTAAATGCAGAGATCTGCCCCCATCTCGCGCATTAATTGTAGAGACGCGCCTCGAGTTCTGTACGAAGAACAGCTTTTGATGTGGCGGTTAGTTTCGTCTCTTCCTGAGCGTAAAAGCTCGTATCTGCCTATGTAAAACAGGCAGCGTATCCCTTGGATGCTTAAACGACGTCTTATATCAAGGATTATGTCACTAAACGATAATTTGGGGCTCTGTGCAGAATCATCATAACAGCCGTCCTCTCGATCGCCGTGCAGTACTTTTTGAAAGGGGTCAGGTTCACTGCTTCAACTGACATGTTCATTCGAGGAACACGAAGAGATCCTCGTACAACTTCCTGCTGTATTAAAAGCAGATAGGTTTTACGTCAAAATGGCGATGTAGCAACCTTTTTACGCCGAAGCAGTCTGGAAAAACTGCATTACGCGGGTTATTCCGGAGCTATGTTTTACGCTGAACTAGCGTTGAGGCTCTGTTGTACGCCGATGGATCTGAAGTCATGTTTCACGCCACCCAGTGCTGGAGCTCTGTTTTACGCGGGCTTCCTGCATGTCGAAGGTTTTACGCGTAAGATTCTCCAACGTATTTTTTATGCTTCTACAAGACCCCCTTCAAAGTTTTTAAATTCCTCGTAATTTGAAATATTTTGAATGAAGCATGAAATGGTCAAGTTTGACTCGTTCTGCGAGGCTGATTTCTCGACATATTTTTAGGAGTTTGTTAGGATTCGATATGTTCTCCTCTGCCTATAAAAAGGCGAATGGGTTAACCTGTTTTTCCCACACTTCCTTCACCTCAAAGAGAGAGATGGTTGCCGAGCTTCGTCGGGTTGACTTGAGGAAGAAGAAGATCATGTTCTTCCAACATGTAAGGTGCCATAAAAAGTGGCATCTTTGAGCAAATATCCTCTGCAACGATGGATCATGGAAGGATATCATAGCTTTCTTTGCTCGGGATGATCAGTAATTTCATATGGCGATTCGTCCAGGAGAGAGGAAGGGTCATTTTAGACCATACAGCTTGCAAGCTGTATTTTCTTCCGTCATTGCGCTAGACGATGGTAGGCAGTTTGGCCCTGTCTTCCAGTATTTAGTTGGGTCTGGACACCCAACACAATATCTAGGGCATGCCTTCCATGGCGTATGGAGGATGGACTCTGTATAATTTATACAGGCCCAGTTCTGTATCCTCTCACCATTAATCATTTTCTTGTTAATCAGCCGCGGAAGCCGATTAACTGCTGTAGAAGACGAAAAAGATCTCCACCAATATGAGAACCTGGAAAAATAGATTCTTGGTGTGATCTTAAATGAAAATGAGAAATCCTTTGTAGAAAAAGGATTTCCATCATATGTAATCATGAAGATAAAAAACCCTTGGTAGACTGGATTTCCATCGTATGTAATCATGATTAATAAAATTATCTTCTTTTACGCATATGATGATTTGCCATATTTGCTGTGAGAAAGTCTGAGTAGTGTACAACTTCGATATGTCTGAATAGTTTTACGCCGACTCTGATAAAAGAATATCTGATCTCGTCTCATCTTTTACGCGTAGCAGAGGACGCGTAAAAAAACTCTTTAGCATTTAAGTTGAAGATCCAAACTGTCATGCTGTTTTAGACGAGGAGTCGTGTAGGATTTCTGAACTGTCACTTCTCTGATGCGAAGAAATCTTGTTCAGACCATCATCTTCAAGAATAGTTTTCCGAAAATACTTTGAAAAAGGCGAGAAATTTCTGTCAACTAAAGCATACTTGAACTTTTTGTGAAGTATTCTGATTGGACTTTGGATGAACTTTCAAATGACCCAAGAAGAAGAGTCATCTTCAATGCTGAACCCTGTATATTTTAGGCACTTGGAATGTTTTGCAGCAAAAAATGAGCATCTTCTGCATGAAACCCTTGTAATTGGCCATCTGTAGCTTTCGAGCGTAGAATTGTAGAATTGTAGCCTCTAAGCGTAAAAAGCTTCTGAGCATAAAATCATAGATTTGTAGCCTCTGAGCGTAAAGTCATAGGTTTGTAGCCTCTCGAGCGTAAAAGCTACCGAGCGTAAAAGCATCCGGGCGTAAAACCATAGACTTATAGCCTCTGAGCGTAAAATCGTAGATTTTTAGCCTCTGAGCATAAAAAGCTCCTTAGCATAAAATCGTAGATCTGCTCTGCGTGTAAATTTTGAATTCGCTGACTGTCCGTCTTCCCAAAATGATAGGCTAACGTGGTCCCAAATCATAACAGAATATTAAATATCGGATTTGGTTAGGGATTCGAAGAGTTATCCAAACTCTATAAATAGTCCAAGGGCTGGAGAGAGAAAACTTTTATCTGCTTTCAAAAACCCTTGCTTTCCAAGAACCCTTCTTCTTCGTCTCTTTCTTGAGAACTCAGAATCGCCATGGCACCTAAACAGACTTCCACTGCTAAGGGAAAGAAGGTTGCTTCCTCATCTAGCTCTGCTGATCAAGAGCGAGCAACTCCCATTAGGCTGAACGAGCCTCGATCGGAATGCAGCGCTCCGTCGTCGAGCTGTGCTCCGGACATTACAGGTAGAGACTTCGGGAGAAAATAAAATCCTTCGCACACGTTGTATGTGCACGCGCAAGGTTCTCTTTTATACTGAGAGCCTCTTCGAGGAAGATGATGTACGGAGAGGTTTTATTATTACGCGCACATTCCTAATGTGTCGGCGTAAAAACTCTAAATTTTTTGCAGTCTGGCGTAAAAACTCAGACTGTCAAAATTTTAGAGTAGAACTGCAAACTTTGAATTTTACGCGCTGGATATGAATATCGGCGTAAAAATTCAAATTTTGTCAATCTAGCGTAAAAGCTCAGATTGTTAACTGCTGCCACCTTTGAGTTTTACGCAAAATGGAAAATAGTTTCCAGCGTAAGACTCAAATTTTTGCACTCTTGGCGTAAAAGCCCAGATTGATAATCTTTGGCGTAAACTGCAAGAGTGTATCGTCTAGTATAGAAACTGACTTGTTCTCTTGTATTTTGTAGTGGACTTGCAAATTTCTCCTTTGACTGAAGTTATGGGCTCTGCTGCCGGGATGTTGAGCTCAAACTATTTGGAGGATTTGTCCCATGTGACATTCCCTATTTCTGGAGCCAATTATCCTGAAGAAAGGGGTATCCTGATCTCGTCCCAGGGAGAACGTATGTTGCTGAGTATGATCAGTGGGGAGCCCCTGACATACATAGACGGGACGGAGTATAAGAAACCTGGTTTCTTATTCGGGGATGTGATCGACAAACAATTCCAGACCAAGCCCAAGAAGGAGGATTGGGTGTTTACTGCTGAGGGCACGGTGATGTATCTGCCCAGTATGCCTTAGGATTACCCCATCTCTGCGTTCTTCCATGCCACCCATCCTAGAAAGATGTCATGGGTTCTGACTCCCGATCTTCACGGCCTACCGGGGAAGATTTTATATAACAAAGGACTGAACCAAGGAGCCTTTATGAGCAGACCTTCTGGCCCAGTTATGCCCTTTAGGGGATTATTGCCGGGTAGTGTCCCGAGTGAGGATACGTCGCTGGTACAGCCAGTTCAGATGTCGACCTTCTGTAATGACTTTATGGGGCAGGGAGGAATGTACCCCAGGGTCAACCCTCGGACCAGCGGATGGCTTAGCCCAGGGAATCTCCAATGGGCCAGTTTAACTGTCTGGGCCCTGAAGCACTTCCAGACGGAGCTGGAACATTTTGGCTTGTTCACGGCTGTGAGCGCTACAAGTATTGGGCTGCCTGTCAACCCCAACCTGTTCCTAGCCTTGATGGAGTGATACAACTCGCTCACCGGGACTTTTGCCACTCCACTAGGGGAGTTGGGCCTGGCCCTTCATGAGATGAAAGAAATTTCAAGGCTGCCAATGGGGGACACTCCTTATGAGGAGTACGTCCCTACAAACCGGGAGTTGAGGGATACAAACCCTCGGGCTGTGGCAGTATATTAGGAGCTGATGTGCCACTATCTTGCCTGCACCACTTTCTACAAGGAGCCTTCTGATTTGGCTCACATCAACAAGTGGGCAACCTATCTTTTCTTCCACCAGGCCAGAAATGTTAAGCCAGACAAGGTGGTAGATAGCCGAGATAGGCCCTTGAACCTCCTGAGCATGCTGAATGCTAACACGATCGATGACCTTATTGAAGACGCAGGGGCTTCAGATCATATTTTTGACGAAGAGATAGGGGGATACCCTGCAGGCACAAAAGCCTTCAGTTACATAAGGCATTGTCGCAAGCCTCTGTCGAGGGAAGCTCAATTGGCTGGCTTTCTCTCCGTCTGGCTTCGCCGCTGGGTAGTGCCTGGCATAGCGTCTGCAGATCGTATCCATCGCAACACCTTATGGCCTGCAGTGCATTTAGTGTTCAGAGCAAGACTGGGCCAGCTTCCTACAATGGTATGTAGAATACAAGCAGGCCTGAGGGCCCTTACTGATGGGCTGCTCGCTGATGAGACGCATCGTGAAAGCTTTCCCAGGGTGGAATTACCCTTCCTGTACCTGATGGGATAGTTGATTCTTCACAACCCCAGGGTGATATCTCCCGGTCCTGCCAGCGGTTCAGGAAATAACTTCTTGTTGAATTACAAAAATTCCTCTTGGAACGTGGCGACCGTCACAGATTGCCGACGGGCGTTAAACGTTGCCCACAGCTGGAAGATCTTCTGTATCGTCCCCCCTGTACATATCAATTAACAGGGGAAGAAACTTAAGGATGAGGGCCATGGGAGGACCATTCTTTCTCCTGAAGCCTTCTACTGGTTGGTCTGTATTAGACCTTCCCATTTGATGTACAGAAGCGATGACCACTGCTACCTGGAGCCTTATTTGCCCAGTCGGTTCACTAGACAGTTTGGGTACGATCAGTTGCATGTGGGGAATGCCATTACCAGCTTCAAGTCCAAAGGTGGACTCATCGATGGAGCCAGGGGATGGCGGTATTTCATCACGGGCTGTACTGGTGCAACTTTTGCCGTGCCTGCGACTTCTCTTTCTATGGAGTTGCGCATCATTCACTCGTATGCGCAGTTCTATGCGTCCATAAACACCTTCCATCGCGATTTTGATGTGCATAGAAGTTTTAGGATGCCCTCCCATAGGTCCACTACAAGGGAGGAGGTTCCGTCTGTTTCCTCGGACGAGAATGAGGATACCACTGGGGCAGACGAGTTCTTAACGACAATACCGAGAGGCGTAATAGCTCTGCCAGTTGAGCCTCTCGTTATCCCCCAGAAACGGAAGGGTTTAATTCTGAAAGAGCCTTTTCCTCCTAAGAAGAAGATTGCCAGTGGTCCGAAAAGGGCTTCCACCAGGGGGGCTCCTAGGAGCGAGCCTGTCGTCTCCCCTGTTGGGGATGATTCTTTGATCAGAGGTCCTTCGCCTTTTAGAGAGGAAACCTCCATAGTTTCGGCTGGCAGTGCCGGAGATTCTTTGCTCGAGATCGCTGCTACGACTGCTTCTGGTAGTGCTATGAGATCGCCTTCGAGGCCGAGCATAATAAGATTCCAGATACCTTTATCCAGACTAATAACGGAAGTAACCCCTACTTCGTCTGTAAGTATTTCCAGTGAGATTCTACCCGATGAGCCTCGAGTAGATCTTGGTGAAGACTGGGAAGACTACCCGCCAGTGTCAGTTGATGCACCTTCTTCTCCAGGTATGACAGCTTGTCTAGCATCATTAAGAGATGATTTAGCTATTCAGGCTGCGGACGCGACATATATACCATCGGCCATGGGTAAATGTTGTCTTTACGCCTCTTTTAGGAAAATTAACATCAGGTTGATATTAACTTTCTCTTGTCTTCTTTACAGGCACAGATATCTCTGGAGAAGGTGGAATTGACGCATCCTTTGACTTTGTTATCAAAGAGGCATGCTTAGAAGCTGCTGACCCTTCGTCTACAATATTTTTGGGTGTCGTCTCGCCCATAGCAGTCCAGATATCATCAGAGGAGGGTGAGCCTATCATCGTAACTGTGCCTCCTTCGTTGAGTACGCCAGCAACTTCAACCGTTGCTGGTGTTCATTCTTTTGTAGCGTCATCTGTTGAAGCGGCGATTGTAGCAATATCCTCTGCAGTTATTCCTGGAGGGGGATTCACCGATATCGCAGCCACTCCCAGCGTCCATTCGAATTTCGCCATGCTAGTTGAGAAGTACACTAGCGTTTTTTACATCACTTTGAAAATGCTGATATCGATGGTGCTGGAGAAGAATCTAGGCTTCGATGCTCTGAAGATGTCCTCCAATCTTACTATAGCGCAGATTAGAAATTTCAGTGATTCTGAAAGAGCTAATGCGCTAGAGAAAATATTTAATGGTTTAGAACAACCCATTAACGAGTATTTACAGCTATCTCGAAGCAACATCGATGAGCTGATTCAGGCCGAGTACAACTCCTTGACTGCGAAGCTTGCTGAATAGATGGAATGCTTAAATAAATCCATCCAGACACAGCAGCAGGAGATAGATGAAGGGAAGGCCGTCTTGGAGGAGGTTATTCCTCTTCAAACAAAGTGCAAGGCCGAACATGAAGGAAATAAAGTGAGGGTCCGCAAACTGGAAGCCAAACTCGCTCAGGCAAAGGACTGGGCTTTCCAGTCATCGGCAGCTCTAGATGTGGTGAATGGTCGACTGGGTACAACTCAGCAAAACTTGGCACGTGCAGGAGTCACCTGCGCCGATTTTGTTCATGCTCGGTCCGAACTGTCCTCCTTGAACAATGAGGAGGCAAGGCTGGAGCGGGCTCGTGCTAACGTCTTGAACTCCAGGAACGAGAGGATGGTTGCTTTGGCGCAGCAGATTCGTAATTTGACTGCTCCTCCCCAATGATGTACCTTTTTGCTTCTTCTGTAATTTTCTTTTCACAGAGATAATAAAGATACTTCTTCTGACTTTGTAGACCTATCATTTTGGAATATAAATGACAGGCTAGGGTGAAAGTGATATCAGAGGTAATATGGACGTGATATACTTTCGGTAAGCTTAAGCTGGATATATCTATTCAGAGGTTATATGGACATGATAGAATATGATCCAACTAAATTGGTGTACAAAACACTATCAGAGGTAATATGGACGTGATAGGTTTTGACGTTTCAAATTAGTTAAACATATATATTCAGAGGTCATGAGAACATGATAGAATATGATCCAACCAGTTTTTGTATGTAGTGTTGTCAGAATGAGATCTTCACCATACTCCGTTTTAAGCGAGGGAGATTAAGCGTAGTACCTCTTCAGAAATTTGTCGTTGATATGAGCCATTATCAGGTCTCCATTGGGCTTGGCTAATGTGTAAGCGCCGTTTGAAAATGTTGTTTCAATCACGTAAGGGCCTTCCCATTTGGGCTGGAATTTACCCTTATTTTTGTGTGTAATGATCATTGGCCTCTTCACAGCTAAAACTAGCTCGCCAACTTTGAACACTCTCTCTTTAACTTTTCGATTAAAAGCTCTGGAGATACGCGCCTGGTAGAATGCGATGCGCTGTTGAGCTTGAAGGAGTTTTTCGTCTAATCCTTCTAGCTCTTGAAGCCGTAGTTGATCATTATTTTCCTGAGTCAACTCATTAGCTACTGCTATTCTGAGTGATGGAATTTGGATTTTAATAGGGAGAACTACTTCACTCCCGTAGACTAATAAAAATGGGGTACAATCCGTCGGTGCTCGTACCGTTGTGCGGTATGCCCAGAGACATTCTTCCAGCTTCTCATTTTAATCTCTTTTGTTCGAAGAAATAAACTTTTTCAAGAGTTTGATAATTTTTTTATTGAAAGCTTCCGCCAAACCATTAGTAGCTGGATTGTATGCCGTAGAGGCCATATTTTGTATCCGATTCTTATCGCAAAATCGGTGAAACGCTTGGCTGGTAAATTGAGGCCCGTTGTCATGAATTATCCTTTGGGGTATCCCAAAGCGATAAATGACATGATGCTTGATAAAGCTGATCACGTTGGATATCTTCACCTTAGCAAGAGGGATCACCTCCGCCCATTTGGAGAAATAATCTGTGATGGCCAATATGAACCGATGTCCTCTGGAAGAAGACGGGTGAATAGGGCCAATGATATCCATACCCCATGCTTCAAAAGGCCATGATACAATCGTTGGATATAAATGTTCAGAAGGCTGATGTATAAAATATGCATAAACTTTATAGGCTTTGCATTGCCTTGCATATTTCACTGCGTCTGCTATCATAGTAGGCCAGTAGTAGCCCATCCTCCTGATATGATCCTGTAACTTAGGACCGGGTTGATGTGCTCCACATATACCGTCGTGAGCTTCACGGGTAATTTACTTTACATCATCATCGGAGAGACATCGTAATAGCAGTCCATCGTATGTTCGACGATATAGACATTGTGAAGATGCATCAAAATAGAAGCGTAATGATCATCTTTTGATGGATACTGCTTCTTAGGATCCTCTGGTAAGATTCTGTATGACACAAAGTCTATAAAGGGACTTCTCCAATCTCTTTTAGGAGGAACCGTGTTTACAGCGTAGCTGCGTTCTATGTGAAAGTTATTTTTCACACAATAAATCTCTGTTAAGAAGGATCACCGAATTCTGCCTTCTTATAGGGATAGCTAAATCTGCAGCTAGGCTGGCTAAGGCATCAGCTTCCAAATTTTGAGATCGAGGCACGTGCTCTAGGAATAACCCTTTGAAAGACATGGCTATCTCGATCGTTGCTTGGTGATAAGGAATGAGGTCTGGATTACGGACTTCATATATTCCTCTGACCTGATTGACGATCAGCTGAGAATCACCGAAAGCTTCCAGGTATTCAACATCCAATTCTTTAGCGACTTGTAACCCAATTAGCAGGACATTATATTCTGCCACATTATTAGAGCAGGGCTCACTAAGAGAATATGCTCGATAGATGACGAGTTTATCATGAGTGACCAGGATAATTCCTACTCCTGAAACCACATTTCCCTTGGGACCAGTCCTGGAGGCGCCATCGAAGAATAGCTGCCAGGTAATGCCTTCCATTGCGGAGTTATATTCTGCAACTTCGTCGGGAATGTCCTCGTATAGTTTAGAGGTTTCTGGAATAGGATGAGCGGCTAAGAAATCAGCCAATTCTTGGCCTTTGATGGACTTCTGAGGGACATACACCATATCATACGGTGTTAATAACATCGCCCAAGTCGCGAGTCAGGAATTAAGAACACTTGGCTTGTTCATCAATACCCGAAGAGGTTGATCCTAGAGATGATATGAATAGTTTGGCTTGTGACGTAATATCACATCTTCTGAATGGCGAACATTAGGGCCAAACATTCTTTTTCCACTGGATTGTACCGGTGTTCAGCTCCGACCATCATCCTGCTTAAATAGTAGATAGCCTATTCATGACCCTCATTGTTCTTCTGTGCGAGGAGAGCTCCCAAAGAATGATCCATTGCTCGAACATACAGCATAAATGGTCTTACTATGACGGAAGGCACCAGAACTGGAGGATTAGTGAGGTAGCGTTTGATATCATTAAATGCTTGTTGATAGGCTTCGTCCCATACAAAGGACACACCTTTCTTCATGAGGCGAGAAAAAGGTTGACATCTCTCCGAGAGGTTGTATATGAATCTCCTGATATAAGCCAGACGACCTTGAAATCCTCTGAGTTCCTTCAGATTACGGGGTGGTCGTATTTCTAAGATGGCCTTCACTTTATCAGGGTCCACTTGAATGCCTTTAGTAGTAATGACAAATCCCAGGCATTTGCCAATGGATACACCAAGAAAGGACTTTGTAGGATTCATTTTGAGTTGATGTTGGCGCATCAACTCGAATACTGTCTTCAAGTCTTGGATGTGATTATCCTTGAGGCAGCTTTTAACAGCAATATCGTCTACGTAACATTCTACTGTTTTGCATAAATGCTCATAGAATATGTTACTCATAGCTCACTGATATGTAGCCCCGGCATTCTTCAGTCCGAAGGGCTTGACTGTGTAGCAATATACCCCAGAGGCGTCCGGAAGGCAGTATGCTTCTCATCTTCAGGATTCATCTTGATCTGATTATATCCTGAGAATTCGTCCATAAAAGACATGCGCTCAAAACCGCATGTATTATCGATCATGACGTCTGTAATGGGAAGAGGGAACTCATCCTTAGGACAGGCTGCATTCAGATCTCGAAAATTGATGCAAATATGCACTTTTCCATTTTTTTTCATGACTGGGACAACATTGACGACCCAGTCAGGATGTTGTTCTTCCCTGATGAACCCACAGGCTACCAGCTTCTTGATTTCAGCTTCAATAGCATCCATCATATCTGGACGGAACCAGCGTTGGTGCTGCTTTACAGGCTTTGAATTGGGCAATATGTTGAGCTTATGAGTAGCCACTTTTGGATCAAGACCTGGCATATCCTCATAATTCCATGCAAAGACATCGATATATTCTCTTATCAGCTGGATCATTTTTTTCCTTTATTCTTCGGAAAGATTGTTACTGATGAATATCGACTTTGGTAAAAGTTTATCCCCAACATCGATTTGGATAATTTTATCTTCAGTGGGAGGTTCTCTCTGCTCGAACCTAAGTTCCCATTGTGTATCCATCTGCTGTGCCCAAGAGTCATTTTTAAACGGTTCAGATTCTTGTTTGTCTGCTTCGAGAGAATCTGTCAATACCGTATTTACTGATAGTGCTCGTTCGAGATCAGCATATGAGCCGGAGGACGACGAGCCATCTTGAGAAGAGAAAAATATATCCTTACTTGACTCAGAAGTTGCAAAAGAAGCGGTATATCCTAACCCAAAATGAGTTCGTTGACGGTAGGGATCACCATGCAACGGTATTTATCTGCCTTTTCCATAGTTGAGACCTGGTTCCAGCTTCAAGTCATAACCCATACTTTGCATAATCTTCAAAGCTTTTGGGCTATATCTGTGAACCTGCATTTTTCCAGCATTGGACTCGTGGAAATCTTCTTGTACAGTTGGTTTGTTGCGCATGCGACCGAAGACTATTGGATGCTGATTGCTGCGAGTAGGCGGGACAATAAAGATAGAATCCTCATGTGGCCCATATGTCGTGATGACATTAGATGGTGACGCTATTTTCCACACATACGGATAATAGGAGTCTATAGCTTCCAAGAATTTCTGTGCTATAGGTTCTATATCGTTATGGGGAGAGAATTCCTGATTTAGAATTTGAGCATCAATATACTGGAAAGGAGAATCTTTATTATCGTCAGAAACCACGTTCTCGGTTGTATTTACATCAGTCAGCTGCTTGTTACGCCGGAGGTTGATGACCAAAGGTGGAGGCTTCTGGTTTAAAGTGATCACTAGGGGATCACTTCCTCCTCCTGATTTGGTTTTGTTCAAGTGGATAGCCATGGGTTCTATGACTTTCGGACGAGTAGTCCGCCCTTTCACCTTGATTGATAGAGGCTGCTCAGCAGAGGGTTCTTCTGGCTCCCGATGGGATTCCTCATCCGTCTTACCTGACACCTCCTTCATGTAGTCTTGGGTGTACAACATGGCATCAGAATAGTAGGATTCTACTCCTTTGAACGGGTTAAGGTCAGCAAACTCCGTTTGTACTGTTCCTTGGGCGTCTATATATTTGAAGCATTGATGTAGAGTCGAAGGAACAATGTTGTGATCGTGGATCCATGGTCTGCCTAGCAGAATATTGTAGGACACCTCCGAATTGATGATATAGCATATAGCGACTGATCTAAGGTCCCCAATTTGGATCCTCAGACGAATCTTCCCCAACGACTTACTTTTCCTGGCGTTGAATCCCACGATTGTAGTGGTGGTGTAAGCCAGTTCGCTGGTAGGAATCCTCAGCGGTCTGAGCAGACTATGAGGGATAATGCTGATCGATGATCCTGGATCTATGTGAATCCGGTCTACCTCTATGGAACCGACGTATCCGGTGTAATAGAGGGGCCTGTCATGCTTGTTATGTTTTAACAGCATGTCATCTTGAGTGAAAGTGATGTTAGGGACCACTTCCATCACACTATGGCATTGAGGACATGCCACAGGTTCTTCATCGGAGGACTTGAGCTGAGTCAAGTATGCATCCGCCTGCATTAATGCTTCACTCAGGGCTTGACGAGTGTCTTTGGAAAGCCTGAGTAACTCAAAAATGGACAATCTGGTTGGTGTATTAGCCAACTGGGCAAGGATGTCGAAGTTATATGGTTTTTCTAAACCTTTGTTTTGAATATTCTTCAAAGGTTTATCAAAACACACTTCTTTTTGCTTGCCCTTGTCCGCCGAAGTCGGCCTAGAAGGACCTGCCTCAGGCTCTGGAAGTTTGGCAGCTGAAGTGTCTGTCATTGCATCTTCCTGATTTTCTCCATAGTCCTTGAGGTAGGCTTTCCCTGAACGGGTTCCGGTAGCCAAAGTCTCTTCTTCTGATGTCGAGGATATTGCAACCATATGACATGGTTTACACCTCGAGTTCTTTTTAGACTTAGCCTTAGCAGCTTGAGTCTATTCCTCGATCTCTGACACCAGATCAGGATGAACCCACATAATATTACCACGCTGGGTAGTTAGGGGTACTAAGTCATGATTTTGACCCCTGGCCGGAGGGAGATTAACAATGTTCATTATTGTCCGGAAAATAGGTACAACACCATCCGAAACTTCTTGAGGAGGCAGATTGCCAAATTGAAGAGAGATCATGTTGGCGGTGACCGTCTTCTCTCTATTAGACAGAGTGATGGCCTTAGCTTCGATCAACTCCTAGATTTTTCTCTTTAGTACATAACACGCCTTTGTGGGGTGATGTATGTACCTATGGAAAATACAGTACTTAGGGTTATTGGTACTGCCGACTTTATTAGGCCGTTTTACCTCGGGGAGGGTGAGCTTCCGCTTTTGACTAGATAATCGAATATGCTTGGAATGTCGTCATCATCAAAAGAGTATTTTTCGATAGGCCTGGAAGTTGCAGGTTTCGTCTGTGTGGTCCCGGGAGTATGTTGCCTGGACGTATTGATTGCCAGAGCTTCTTTTCCTATGGAACCACGAGGATGGTCGCTATTGGAGGATGACCTCTTCCCTCTATCAGAGGTAGAGATCATAATTCTATTGTCACGTGCCTTTCGACTGTTGTCTTCAGCGACTACCGCTGAGATGATAAATGAGGGCCAATCATGGAAATGATATGATCTTGTGAACACCGAGATCAATGGAAGAAGGTTCTTCCTGCAAATGTCCACCAAGGCTGAATTCGGAACTCCGGGAGGCATTTGCAAAGTGGCCTGACAAAAATGTTCGATGAAAGTGCGAACGTTCTCTTTCTTCTTCTGCTTTACTTCGATGAGTGAGGACATAGACATGTCCATCCCTCCTTCATAGAATCGCACAAAGAATAGAGTCTTGAAAT
Organism: Iris macrosiphon; assembly: GCA_036927795.1. Classification (NCBI taxonomy): domain Eukaryota; kingdom Viridiplantae; phylum Streptophyta; class Magnoliopsida; order Asparagales; family Iridaceae; genus Iris; species Iris macrosiphon. The sequence continues at coordinate 33,400,097 of JAYESA010000011.1, forward strand.
CTTCAAAGGAAGTAATGTAGTTGTCCGTAAGACTACGATACCACTGATAAGCCACTCCAGACAGACAGCCTTTAAACGCTCGAGTGAGAAGGGCGTTATTCCCTTGCAACAATACTGTCATCATGCTAAAGTAGTTCATGTATTGGCTCGGTGACGTCTTTCCCTCAAACAAAACCATAGCCTGTGGTTTGTATTTAGGTGGAAAAGGGATCTCGTCCCAGATAGCTGGGTATGGTTGATTGATTCCTAATTTCTTGAGCTGGTCCTTATGCTTCAAGGCATCAAATTAGGCCTTCAATTCTCGCACTGCCTGCATCGGGTCTTCAGCTGGTAAAGGGACCACAGAGTGGTGAGAGATCGGTTGTATTGTAACTCCAACATGAGGCAATACATTCTTCGAGTTAAGAAGTTGAGGAGCCGCTGACACTTAATCTAGAACCGGCTCCTGGTTTGCGTTGGATGGTGGCATGTCCACCCCCATACATAGTTGAGTCGGAGGAACCGATGCTTGAGCTATTACAGCTGTATGTTGAGTCACCATCATCTGACGCATACTCTCTATCATGGAATGCATTTCTTTCAGTGATGTCTCCAATACAGCGATGCGTTGCTCAGTACTTCCTGATGGGGAAGCCTCTTCGCGTTCATTTCCAATGGCATAGACTCCCATTTCGCTGGATGCTATGGAAGGATCGGTATAGACCTCTGTAGAGATTGAGTCTATACTTTCAGCATCCGATTCAGAAAACTGGCGACCCCGAGTGTCGAAATCAGAAGAATATGAATCCGGTTGTCGTGACCTCGAACGGGTGTTTCGAAACACACCAGCTTCAATGTTCTCAAGAAGTCTGTCGAATCTCCTTTGGCTTGGAGTTCTAGAGGGATAACGTCTTGAATTTGACCTTCCTCTAGGAATGTGTGAAGCCATGTTCACTGATACAAATATAGGATCTTCTTCCTGTAAAGACAAAGAGTAGTTCAACCGGTCAAAAATTGACCGTTTTGCCTTAGAACATCAATAATTAACTATAACTTTGTGACTATTAAAACAATGCTCCCTAGGGGGTGTAATAGACATGTTAGAAGATCCCCTATCTTTGCGCTTCTGAATCAAGAAATTACGCAAGTTAGGAGGATTAACAGAAGAAGAAGAAGAAGGCTTATTCTGCCTTTTTACATCAATTGGAACGCGAATATTGGGAATCATAACTCTTTCCCTGCCATACGAATATAGCAGTTCAGCCATGTGAGTAGTACATGATCCATGAGGAGCGTATCTATCCACGAACTGGGCCTTCTTTACGCTGAGGGGCTTGTCCTGGCGTAATCTGGAACTTTGCTCAGGCTGGCATAAAACTGAGAAAGTCCTCAATCGGCCATCAGCATCTCGCGTAATCTGAAGAGCGGGCAGATTCTTCTCTTGATGGCGTAAAAGCCGAGAGGTCGGGAAATCCACCACTTGTTTTTCCTTACAATGATTGCAAGGACCATCTGCCTCTTCACAGAGGGAAGATGTATTCTTACGCATGGAGCGCGTTTAAAATTTCTGAATTGGCGTTGAGGCATTATCAGAAATTTTGTCTGCCACGTCATAGACGGGAGACTTAGTTTTACGCGCAGAGCACAGAATAGACTTCTGGATTGGCACTGAGGCATTGTCAGAAGCTTTGTCTGCCACGTCACAAACGGGAGACTGAATTTTACGTGTAGGGCGTGGAGTAGACTTCTGGGTTAGCACTGAGGCATTGCCAGAAGCTTTGTCTGTCACATCATAGACGGGAGACAAAGTTTTACGTGCGGGGCGCACAGGTTGCGATGCTACAACCTAGTCGGTTGGAGAGAGAGAGTCCGCAGGAATGGTAGGGAATGTCCGGGGCATCCATACTTTACACAATTTTCTGTTGTCTTGGACAGAGAGGGAATGAGAGCTACCCCCTGCTCGAAGCATGTCTTTGTAGGCTGATTGGTCAAATTGGCGACCAAGGTCTTCTTCGTTGATCCTACGGATACAACATCATGTTGAGCAATGGCTTTCTCGTAAGATGAGAAAGTAGTCCACAACAGAGTCGCCATCTTGTGTTTGATAATAAACGAAAGAAATAAAACTAAGTTTATATGAAACCCTTTCTTTGGTTTACAAACAAGAAAAAGAAGTACAATTAATCCTATACGAGGATGTTAAGTACAAAAATTTGATTCTGGGGAAATATTGCTATAGGAGTCTGATCTGCGGTCGATCACTTTGTCCCCTGGACCATACAATAACGAAGAAGTACTGTAGAAGACGAAAAAGAAGCTTCAAAGATTGCAGGAGGGATTGAACTCTAGTTGCCAAAGCTCTCTATATGTGCTCTCTTGACCTTGACCTCTGTTGTTCTCCTCTCTTTTGCCCGCTGTCTCTCTACCACCTTTTTTCGAGCTTTCTTTTCCAACCCCCCGACCTCCGTGGACGGAGGTCTCTATTTATAGAGTTCAGCTACAGTCGGCGTAGAAACCGAACAGCGGAGAGAGCTGCACCTTTTACGCGACGGTTATAATAACTGCTATCCACGTATAAATGATCTCCTGTATTTGCATGTGACACATGTCCCATTATGGGGTAATACGTATAATCGCTCATCGAAGATCATGGCATGCAAGCCACGTAGATAACTGCCCCTCGCGTAGAGATGGTTGGCATAAAAGCCAAATAACTGTCTCGTTGGTATAAAAGCCAAATAGCTGCTCTGATGGCATAAAAGCTAATTAGGCGTAGAAGCCGAGTAGTAGTCAAGTTGGCATAAAAGCCGAGTAGTAGTCAAGTTGGCATAGAAGTCGAGTAGTAGTCAAGTTGGCATAGAATCCAAGTTCTGTGTAAAGCTTGATGCTGCACGGATAGGTAACCAGCGTAAAGATAGCCAGTTATCCTTCTTTGACTGAGGTTTTGAGCGTGTTCTGGGTCAAATAGCCTTATCACGTTCCTTTGCAAATATGGCCTTAGTTGGCGTATTTCGAGGAGATAGCATACAACGTACTCCTATAGTTGAAAATAGCCAGGTCAGCGTATTTCAAAGAGATAGCGTACAACGTGCTCCTATAGCTGAAAATAGCCTGGTTGGCGTAATATGCGGGGATGGTGATATGGACATATTAGTCCTAATTATAGCTCACCCAGTCTTTGAAAGTAGAACCAAATCTCGTGAATTAAATGCAGAGATCTGCCCCCATCTCGCACATTAATTGCAGAGACGTGCCTCGAGTTCTGTACGAAGAACAGCTTTTAACGTGGCGGTTAGTTTCGTCTCTTCCTGAGTGTAAAAGCTCGTATCTGCCTATGTAAAATAGGCAGCGTATCCCTTGGATGCTTAAACGACGTCTTATATCAGGGATTATGTCACTAAACGATAATTTGGGGCTCTGTGCAGAATCATCATAACAGTCGTCCTCTCGATCGTCGTGCAGTACTCTTTGTTAGGGGTCAGATTCACTGCTTCAACTGACAGGTTCATTCGAGGAATACGAAGAGATCCTCGTACAACTTCCTGCTGTATTAAAAGCATATAGGTTTTACACCGAAATGGCGATGTAGCAACCTTTTTACGCCGAAGCAGTCTGGAAATACTGCATTACGCGAGTTGTTCCGGAGCTATATTTTACGCTGAACTAGCGTTGAAGCTCTGTTGTACACCGATGGCTCTGAAGTCATGTTTCACGCCACCCAGTGCTGGAGTTCTATTTTACGCGGGCTTTCTGCATGTCGAGGGTTTTACGCGTAAGATTCCCCAGCGTATTTTTCATGCTTCTACACTTGGCACACTTTTATTGTTTCGAGAGGGAGGAATTGAGCGACTTGTAATCTCGGCCTAGCGTCGCTTGTAATACTGATTCAATATCAATAAAGTGCTTGTTTTACTTCTATACTTGTGTTATTCACTGCTTTCGCTATTGACGACTCTGTGAACTTGTTACCAATCACCTATTTGTTTCTTATTCCACTGCATTCAGACTATTTGTACGAATCTGTGGCTTAGTTATTATACCGTCTGTTAGGATCATGGCCTTGCACGGGCGCAACTTGTGCTCATACGGTATTACGTCCAGATGGGAATGATCGTTCTGTAGGAGCGCTGGCACGGTGATTCATAACTAGTGGGGACGGTCAATTCTTGTGAGAGATAAGGGTGTCACATTGCTGAAGACTAGGTGTAAGAACCACCTGAATTATGGGTCATCTTACTACCTCCAGTTCTATCCACTATTCTTTGGGAGGTTACTCATGCCTCCTTGCTGCTCTTAATACAACATCAAAAGTCTGAAACTCGTGCTGTTCCACTGCCAATATAATCTTCAGGTGAAGTCCCTACTGGAACCTCCTTGCTCTGTCTAATTCAATCATCACCAAGGTGGGAGCAAACCGACTAAGTCTGCAGAATTCTGTCGCATAGCCGTCGGTAGTCCTTTCCATCTGTTTCAAGTTACTAAATCTCTGTTGCAGATCATAACGCGATACCACATTAAAGTATTTGAGCTAAAACCTTTCATTGAATATAGCCCAGGGTACGGGTACTGTTAGTGAAACCATCTGTACTGCCTACCAGTCTCGGGCCAAATCTAAGAACTATAACCGAACCACCGAGACTTGCTCTCTAGCCAAAACTTTGGCTAATTTTAGAATAGCCTCAGTATCCTGAAGCCAAGCGTCTGATGCAATCGCATCCTTGATGCCATAGAAATACTATAGTTGGAGGCGCTTGAAGTTGCTTGCCGAGTTGTTGGCACGATGTCCGCTTCTTTCCAAAGCCACTTGTATTGACTGAATGAGTACATCCTCTCAACATCCTTGAGATACCAATAATTTTGAAGGATACCACTAAGCACACTGTTGTACCCTCCTACATCAGGTACTGGTTGTACCAGAGGTACTGGCTGGATCTGAGGTTCCTCATCTTAAGCTATTTGGACCCGGCCCTGAAATGCTGAGACTGAACCTCAAGGGTTTGTTGGACATCGAGATATTGTTCTACTACCGGAGGAACTCGGACAGGATGATCAGAAGGACCAGGAACAATATTCCTGAAATATAAAGGATACAAGGATCATCTAGGGACGAATATGATTGACCGAGGATCAAAGCAAATATTGAATCAAGATTTCTGGGATAAAAAATCGATACTTGGAGGAGATGAGGGAGTAACATGATTGAGACATCTAAAATATCTGGTAAACCTCCCACACTTCTGAATTTTCAGACCTATATTGGCCACCACTTAAACCGTGTCACGCCCCAGAACCAGAATACTGGAGTGCAGAGGCGGACAAAGCCAACTACGTATACCAGAGTACTCAATACCCCGATATATGGTCATAGCTGTCTAGACTTGTGAGGGTTTTACTCTACAATCCAACAGTCATTCCTGGGTCAAGAATCCTAGGTATCTCAATCTCAAGCAAGCAATAAATTATAAGATGTATGATCACCAAACATATAATAGTATGGAATCCCAAACTATACATACACAGATAATCATGAAGCGAGTCACAAAATAAAGAACTAGCAATAGTACAATATTACATGATCAGGTCTAGCTATAGTCTAGAATATGCTTTACATGTAGCCTCGCAGGCTAGAATGTCAAGTTCCAAAATATGAGCTAATCATGTGCTCGGTGGCTAAATGCCTAAAAAGTAATAGATACAATATCAAGTGGATGATGAAGAAGAAACCCACTCATGTCCTCGGGTGCTTCTGGTGTTCACCATCTTGAGGCGAGAAATACAGGAGATCTTGTGATCTTGCTCTAAAATCTGGCCGTACAAAACCAGTGGGTTCAGACCCCAAAACAATAAGTACTACAAGGAAAACAAACTTATGAACTAAAACCATCATGCAGACAAATCAGTAAAAATAGCAGGTAAGGTAATGGTTAAATAATACAACGGGTAAGATAACAGTTAAGCAGTTCATGAGTAATTAAACAAGGACATCTGGAATCAGTACGCCGGTTACCATTTTCGGATAAGCTATTAATAAAATTAGGACATGACTAGACTAGACTGGAAATCAAGCGATCACGGCCAATCATACCCTACGGCTTGCTGTCATTAGATAACTAGGGTTATCATAGTCCTAGTTACTAACACATACAGTTTAAGATTCCTTACAGCCACAAGCCCTCCAGACTATCCGGGTTATCCAGACGAACAAGTGCATAGTATAGATTTATCATGTATAATCATTTCTTATCTTTTCTGATAATATAACACTTGATGGTGTGTTGAAAGTGTGTCTCTCACGACGGAGAGCTCTAAATCTATCAGGTGTTGCTGGAATTATTGGAATTGCATGTAGCTAAAAAATCTCTCTAGATGCTTTCTAGATTATTATTCTAGTTATTATCCTAGACAATTATCAAGGATTCTAGACCGTGGTGATAAAAAATCTGCCTTAAATATTATACAAGACATGACAGTAACTTGACGAGTACAATCAAAATCAACCACGAGATTATAGGTCATGCAGTACATGTGCTACTAATAGCCTTGATCATGATAGTTACAGGAACTCTCAAGTCAGGAGTGCATTGCGTCGAGCCACTATCAGGATTTATCAGGATCAGGAGTATCAGTACAGTATCAGCATTATCAGGATTATCAGTATAGGATCAGGATTATCATTTATAATAAACAATTACTAGATCATGTCAGAAAATTAAGATCAATATCAAGAATGTCATGCTCAGGAATAACCATGATTAACTAAAATAAAGGGATAAAAGAGAACCAGCAAATCAACAAGAGTTAAGCATGTTAAAGAGAATACTAGCATACATGTGCATAAATTAACCATTTAGGGTTGGCGCATAAAATCAGGAAAGAAAATAACATCCGCGCACAATGGGTCAAAAATACTATTGGTGCACAAATGGCTAAAATGGGTGTTGGCGCATAAATACCCAAAAACTGTCTTGGCGTACAAATTAATCTTCAGACAGTTCTGGCACACTTTGATGCAAAAGTACTTCAAGCAAAGATGGCACACATTTATACTAAATCTCACTTCTAGGATCTTAGCGCACAATGATAGAAGTGTGCAAGCCAGGAGCTTGGTGCATAAATCTATCATTGGAGCACAAATAAAAGTAACCAAGCTACGACTTTGGCGCACTATCATCAAGTATGCCAGTAGTGAGATTTTGCGTACAAACAAGCTCAGAAAGGTCTACTAAAAGACAAAACACAAGTTCCAAGAAGGCACAATAGTCGAGACGACTCTGCAGTCGAGAATATAATTCTCGAGAATGGTCAGAAGTCTTTGCTTAGTGATTAAGTAATATGAAAGGCTACAAAGTGCGTCGTCTATGGAGAATGCTACATAGTGCGTCACACAGCAAAGTGCTCTTTTCAGAAGCGACAAAGTGCGCCGGTAAGGAAAGTTCACCAAAGTGCGCCAACTCTGCAATATCTGCAAAGTGCGCCAACTTGGCATTTAAGCAGTGGTGTACATTCTTGATGACTTGCAAACCCATTCAAAAGTGCGCCAAGTAGGATTGGCGTACTTTTGAAGGAATTTCCTTAGTACAAAACTTACGTAGGAGTAGAGAAGTGCGCCTAGAGTACTTAACATATCTTGGCACATTTTTTAGAAAATTTCTGAAACACACACACAAGTGCGTTCACTAGAACTTTGCTTATGCGACAAGGGTTCCCTGCGTACTTTTTGTATGCATTCTCAGGCCAACTTTGTGTTCTCCGACTTGCTGTTCTAGCCTAATACCAACACTACCAAGGTCCAAGTTTGTTCCTTTGGTTGGCAAGTTGTACTTGCCTACGATCAAGTTCTAGCCTAATACCAACACTACCAAGGTCACCAACGGCCAAGGCCAAGCTCGGCTGCTACTCTCTGCTGGGGAAGAAAAAAAGAAGGAAAGATAAATAAAAGAAATAAAATAGAGTAAAGAGAATATGATTACTTATATAGCCAAGGGATTGATTGTAGGCCATTGGATCACAATCCATGCCTCTTACCCAATTTTATCACAGCTACCCTCCAAGAAAACCAAGGGACGAACGGTCCAAAGCATGCAACTAAAGGAAACTTACAAAAATAACATAAACAATGCATGAATGACATAAAGCAAGATATAAGCAAACAATAAATAAGATATACATATATAATACGCCTATACCAGGTACGAATATTAGAACAGTGAGACGAGTCTCACATTAGTGATAAACCAAGATCGATGTGGATTCGGCTCACTTTAATGGAGCTGACATAGCCGGTATAGTATAACGGCCTACCATATTTATTGTCCTTGAGTAGCATGTCATCCTGCATGAAGGTTATGTTAGTAATTTTGTCCATCAAACTGTGGAATTGAGGACATGCTATAGGTTCTTCGTCAGGGGTTTTGAGTTGAGCTAGGCAAGAATATGCATGTATTAGTGCTTCACTCAAAGTTTTGCGAGTTTTCTTTGATATACAAAGCAACTCAAATATAAAAAGCCGGGTTGGAGTATTGGCCAACTGCACCAATATATCAAAGTTTTTGGCTTCTCAAGTTCCTGAGGTTGATTCTTCTTTAGAGATTTGTCAAAATGAACCTCCTTTTGTTTTCCTTTCTCAGCTGCTGTAGGTTTTGACGGGCATGGTTCTGTAGTGAAAGGAGCTACAAGAGTCTAAGAGGTAGGAAGGGTAGCAGAAGAATCTTCTTGGGCAGCCTCGTAATCGTTGAGTTATTATTTTTTGGACCTCGTGTCGGCCATAGCTTCTTCTTCTGGCATTGGAGAGAGAAGAAACATGTGACTAGACCTGACCTTGTTCGTCGTATGTCTCTTATTCTTCTTAGATTTAGAACTGGGTGATATTGCCTTCTGCTCTAGATCTGGTAGCAGGTCTTTATGAACCCACATGACTTCACCTCGGTATATAGTAATGGGTACCAACCCTTCTGTTTGACTTCGAGTTGGTGGAAGATTGATTATTTCCATTACTGTTCTAGGTATCGACATAACTATATCTGGGACTTCTTGAGCTGGAAAATATCCAAATTATAGCGACACAAAGTTGGTAGTGATAGTCTTCTCATCATTATGAAGAGTGATTTCTTAGGAGTCTATCAACTGTTGAATTTTCTCTTTAATACGTAGCATGCCTTCGTTGGATGATGTATGTAATGGTGAAACATTCAAAATTTTGGATTTTCGGTTTGACTAGCCTCATCTGGCCGTTTGATATTAGAAAACTGAAGTTTATTTCTTTTTACTAGGAAGTCAAAGATGCTGATGATGTCATTCTCATCATAGGAGTATTATTTTTTGGACTTTGAGGACTCCAGAGGTTTCTGTGTTGACGAAAAAGTAGGTCGTTTAGAGATGCTTATTGCAAGGGCTTCCTTTACCTTATTGTTGTAATTATTAGCATTAGTAAGGGGGCATTTTTCCTTATCCTCTATACTAGGCATTTATAATTCCAGTAAACATGCTTCCTTCGTAGTACCTTCAGCGGCTTCAGCACCTATGATGAAAGCCGTCCAATCTTGAAACTGGGTGAGGCCTATCCAGTGCCTTATTGCAGGCAGCATATTCTTCTTGTAGGTATCTATGAATGCAGAGTCAGGAATACCAAGAGGTAACTTCAGATTTTCTTGCCTATAACGCTCTATGAATTTGCGAGCAATTTTATTCTCCTTTTGCTTGATGTCAGAGAGTGAAAACATAGTCATGTCCATACCTCCGCCATAGAATCAGGCCAGAAAGAGATATTTTAGATCTTCAAACGATGATATGCAGTTACCCGACAAACTGCAATACCAGTCATAGGCTACTTTGGTTAAGCATCCAACGAATATCCTAGTGAAGAGGGCATCATTCCCTTGAAGGTAAACTGTCATCATATTGAAGTAGTTGATATATTAACGCAAATATGCCCTTGCGTCAAACAAGACCATCGATTGAGGCTTGTATTTGGGAAAGAAATGAATATTATCCTAGTGAGGTGGATAAGGCTGTTTCACTGGGCCCGTAACTCGCGAATGGCTTCATATGGATCCTCAGTTTGTGGGGGTGCAGATGACTGAAGTGATGCTGGTTGAACTTGTACAACGATTGGTATAGTTCTACCCCCAGGATTGAGAGGGTCAAGAGTTGGTGTGGCCGATTCTTGATTAAGAATCGCTCTGGATTTATATTTCCTTGAGGAAGTGTTACTCCTGGGGTGGGTTGTGTGGTAGTAGGCATGGCCACCTGAATATGTACTAATGTAGGAGAGTGTTGGGCCATCATCACCTAATGCGTGTTTTGCATCATATTATTGATGTCTTTGAGTGTGGCTTCCAACGAATTGAGACGTTGCTCAGTATTCCCAAACGAAGGAACATCTTGTTCATAGCCAATGGAGTATATAATAGCCTCTTTGTATACGACAAAAGGGCTAGTGCAAAGCATTGTGTAGTTGGAGTCCATACTGTCTTTCTTCGATTCAAGGGAATAGGCACCCCCAGAAATATCTGCTTCAGATTCTGAGGAATAGGGACTCCTTATGAGCAAGAGTTTCCACATTCGAGAATGAGTATTTCAGAAAACTCCTTCAAAGGATTCGACAAGCTGGTCGAACCTCCTTTGACTGGGAGTCCTCGGGATATGCCGTCTTGAACGTCTTTCATTGCGGGAAAGGTGTGAGGCCATATTTACTGGGGCAAAAAGAATTTCATCTTTCTCTTTTTGATTTTCAGCTTGCCTTACTGCCTGGTGTCTAATGGACACAGTATAAGTCAATCGGTCAAACACAGACCGTCTTGCTGCTGCGCAGCAACAATTGACTACAACTTTGTGGCCATTAAACGATGCTCATTAGGGAGCACCAACACAGGTAGAAAGGACTCCCTTTCTCTACTTTTTTGTACAATAACTTAGCATAGATCGGAAGGAGGAAGGATAGAAGAAGAGGAAGAAAGACTCTGCCTTATTACATCAGTTACAATTGACTTGGGACCAAAATTCTTGGTACCTTTTGTATACAGTGCAACACTGAGTTGAGCAGCAAGGCTCGGTGGCGTACACTGGGTACTGTAGTGGAAAAAGAGGCATTCTGCCTTTGTGCGCACAACTTTGCATGTAAGTCTAGAGTTTGTGAGTACCTTGCACATCTTCAAGATGGGAGACACATAATTTCCCATTTGTAGTGCATTCAATTTGAACACACGGGAGAGGAGCCTTCATCGACTTTCGTTTCGTGCGTCGATAGAAGTCTGGACATGGCAGTTTGATATTGTTTACGCTGGTGAGTAGACGCATACTTTTGCACTGCTGCGAGTTGACAATGACAACATCCTTGCCTTGCATGTTATGCTAAATATGCAAAGGTTTGGCAACTTGGGAATGAACAACCCCCTTGGTATCGTAGTGAATTCCTCTGCCCAAGAAAGATTGGTTCACCCCTCGCTTGTTGTTGCGAGAGATCTGTGGTTTGCCCCTATTAGTTGGCACAACGGCGTGGCCAAGGGGGTATCCACTGTCACAGGCTGGGGATGAGAAAACAACGAATGGGTCCTCGTTGCTAGCATTCTAAACTCCCTTGTTCTTTTTGACAGTAGCATCAGGATAGGGAGAGCAAGACTTGGGCAGCCATATCTTGTGGATTATCCTTGTCTTTGGTGCGGATGAGGGGCTGGTGCTACCCCCAATTTTTTAGCATCTCTTTATAGGCCTGTTGGTCGAACTTTATGACCAAAGTCTTCTAAGTTGAGCCAATAAATGCGGTATCTTGTTGAGCTATCACCTTCTCGTCAGAGGAGAAGGTTGTCTTCAGTAGAGTCGCCATCTTATTTTCCATAAACAAAGGTTTATACGAAACTTTGAGTTATAACTATTAAAGAAAAAGGGGTACAAAAGATCCTAAACAAGAATCTAAGTACAATGAATCTGGGGAAGTGTAGTTTTGGAGATCTAATATGCAGTCGATTACTTTACTCCTTTGACTACTCGATATAAGAAAGAGATGCTGAAATACTTGAACGATTTGGAGAGTCTGCCAATGAGAGAGCTTGGCTATACAAGTACGAAAAAGCTTCTATTCTTCTTATCCTCTGTCTATCCAGGCCATTGTTGATGGATATGTTGATCCACATATTTATAGTATTTTATGTTAAAAATGGTGTTTCATGTTAAAAATGGTTACTTGTATGCACACGTATGCGCGAACAATATATATTGTGTTTGCTGTTGTACGCGTACATTTTGAAGGCATACAGCCCACGTCCTAGAAAATGGGTAAACAGATCACTGACCGCTCAACACATCACTTTATATGTGAGAAAGGCTCAGGACATGGGTTAGTTGCATGTATACGTCCATGAAGGATATGGCATGTATGACATATCACCATACCCGCTTAGTATCGGTTATTATACCGGCTTGATATTTGAAACACTACCAAAATATGATGTTTTCGCGATATTTTTAGTGACGTCGTCTAAAACGTCGCTAATGTTAAAGATTTTAGCTACTCCAAAAATAAACGTCGCTATATGTCGCTGTTGGCGACACATAGCGACTGTACTTGAGTTTTTTAAAGAATAGTCGATATACGCTTCTTTAACGTCGCTAAATATTGCTAATGTTTTTGATTTAGCATCGTTTGGCAATATTTTTTCGACGTTGCTTATTTTTTAATTAGCGAAAGTTATAAATGTAGCAAGACGTCACAAATATTTTAATTAGCGATGTTCAATATAGACGTCGCTAAAAAGTTAATATAGGGTTTTGAGTTTTTTATTTCCTCCCATTCTCTCGATCTTCCCCTCTTCCAAATACTCTCAAGCATCCCTCGCCCCCCCCCCCACGCCCAGCGACCCCGACCCCTCTCTACTCCGGCGACCCCACTCGGCCCCCTGCCCTGGTGACCCCGACCCCTCTCGACTCTGGCAACCCCCAATGGCCCCCTGCCCGGCGCCCCTCGGTCTCGACGAACCCCTCGCCCCCCCTCGACCCTGACGACCCCCCTTCTCGATCAGAGGGTCATATAATCTTAACCCTAACCCTATCTCCCTCTTGCTGACACGACAGAGACACACTGACACGACACATATACATACACACACACACTGGCACGACACAGACACAGACACACAAACACAGACACGATATGGATACACAAACATTGACATGAAACTAGGGTTAGGGCTTGTATGAAGGACAGACAAACATTGATACGACACGGACACACAAAACTGACACAAACACAGACACGGTTCAGGCATATATAAGTATCCCATTTATTTTTAAAATATGACATGTTCCGGTTCAACCCATTCCAACCCATTTGGTTTAAATTTTTAGTGTTTACAAAGATTTACATAAAATACAGATCCACACTTGTGAAGTATATATATAAATAAGTAAAATAAAGTTATATATCTCTAAATTTTATATGTAATATGCAAATTGTTCGAAGATAGAGCTTTCAGCTAAAAGTTGAGATAATATTGATAATCATGCGACTACAATTTATCTTTTAGCATTTGCATCAAAGGTCAAATAGAGTTGGTTTGGAATATAACACGTATTTAGTCACTGTAGGAGATATATATAAAATTGGTAGGGTTATGAAGAGGTAGTAGATATATATATATAAAATATGAGTATTATGGGTCTCGGTATCAGAGTACTGATAGAGTATTAGTGTGTGCCCCCATATATAGGCTGTGTGTGAGTAAATTGGTGGGGTTGTGAAGTAGAGAATAGTATGAGTGTGTACATGACTGTAGAAAGTGTGTTATAGTTTTCAGTGTAGTGCTAATTATGATATATATATATATATATATATATATATATATATATATATATATATATATATATATATATATATATATATATATATATATATATCAGTTGTATCTAGTGCATATGAGTATGGGGTATTGAGTTAATTATGAATATCTTAAGTACCTGGGGTACTAAATTTCTAGTGATACTTAGATACCAAGTGCATATATAGCTACATGTATATGATTAGCTATATTAGTTAAGTGGTAAATAGTTTCACATAGATAATACTCATTATAAAAGTAGAATAACTAGGTTTATGTTACAAGCTAGATACATATAAGTTAAGTGGTAAATAGTTTTACAAAGATAATACTTATTATAAAAGTAGAATAACTAGGAACGCTTGTCTTCACCTCCGAAGTCAAGTGTCTATGTAAGCCATTCTTTGGAAAAAAAAATACTTCTGTAAGTCTTTTGAAGCTATTAGAGTTATACCAGAAATCTAGTAGACTTTTGGAAATCTAGTCTAACTCTAATAGCCTCAAAAGGCTTGCAGAAGTAATTTTTTTTTTCCAGAGAATGGCTAACATTGAATACGTGACGTCACACATATCCTTTATTAGTGTTCACATGTGTATCCATCTTTGCATCTATTTGGATAATATACTTGAATGATGTCTATTCGTCTTTGCAGAAGTATCTAAAAATAGATCTGAATTACTACCTGTGTCATCGTTCGTGGATGTACAACTGTCATCATGATGATATGTGCGGTGTGCGAGATAAATTCATACAGGGAGTGGAACAATTCCTGCAGTTCGCCAAGGCGTTCCCTTAGTACATGGACGAAACCAAATTTAAGTGTCCATGTGTGAGATATCGTAACTTAAAATATCACTCAGAAGTGGGTTGACTCACACCCGATTCCAAATTTAGTATTTCTTGAATTTCTAGAATTAAATTTTTTTTTTGATAATGCATTCCTGCTGTACTTCTAATGTTGGTTCCTGTCATTTTATTTATTATTTTTTCTATTGTTGAGAGAGACTACCCAAGACCATTAGAATATCCATTGGCAATGACATAGACTTGGTTTAGGACCCGCATATAGAATTGACACTTGGTTTGGTTTATTTTGGGTGAACCCATGACTAAACCATCTCCCTCTCCTCTTATTATATATAAGAGTATTTTCTCTCTCCTCACTCACTTCTCATTTCACTTGCTTTCTTCCTCCTGTTCTTCAAGCCCCCTCTAGCCAAACCCTAGCCCTAGGGAGAAGTTGCTGTGACTTGGATGGTGAGAGGTAGAGGCTCGGAGCCACCCAAGGCAAGTATATCTTGCTCAATGGTGAAGTCATAAATTTTTGGATTTATATATATATTGTTTAAAAAATGTTTTTGATAAAAATTTTCTCCTTGAGTTGCTGATCATATTTAGTTCTTGGAGTTTTGGATTTTGATGTATAATTTTTTGTAGATCTGAGTTTCAAGTTTAGGGTTTTTATATGTTCCATGAATTTTTCTTGGTTTTGATATATTAAAACTTAGTGTTTTTGAAAAATAGTGGTTCCTTATGTTAGAGTATTTCATTTTGTGCAATTTGGCTTTCGTTTTGCTCGATTTGGAGTTAAAATAAGGTTCTTATGAAGAAAATAATTTTTTAGTTTTTAGAGCTTTCGGCCATGGCTGAACCTGCTGTTGGAGAAGACGAAGTCTTCATGCGGCCAGCGAGCTATGCTGATGAGAGTGCTATGCGACTTGAGAGGGTTATACGGCCTAAGATCTTACCGTATACTGACAGAATTTATCCATCTTGTTGGACACATGACTGCTTATTTACACAAGTTTCCTTGAACACCTTGTGTTTTCACTCGCTGAATGAATAAAAAATTAAGTCCAAGAGGGGCGTTTATGTGACAAGTGGGTGCATTCGTCCAGTGAGTCCATGCGGCCAGTGGATACATGCGGCCAGTGAGTCCATGCAGCTAGTGAGTCCATACGGCCAGTGGGTACATGCAACCAGTGAGTCCATGCGGCCAATGGGTGCATGCAGCCAGTGGTTCCATGCGGCCAGGAATCCTTGTGTGCATTTTGTGTACCTTGTTGTTATATTCTTTCAGTAATTCCTTTTAGTGATTATTGTTGTTTGCTTCCTTATGTCGATACAAGTTTATGATACCCGACAAGTTTTGTATGTGAGTTCACAAGACAAGTGTAACGACCCGTTCCGCTCAAGCGGACTGCCGATTCAAACGGCAAAAGTGCTATGCCCCGACCCGCTTTACTCAGCGAGAATACTGAATACTCGTTGAGTCAAAAGAATTTCCTGACTTGGCCGTTCAGGAGTTTTGGCTTAGGATTTCAGAGGCTCGCTCGGAGTATCGCTCGACCGAGGTGAATCATCGCTAAGGTGGGTGGCTACGATGAACTTGTCTTTGCCTAGCCATCACACTTAAAATATGGACGATATATGCTAGTCGCTAGGTGAACTACCCCCTGCATGCTAATAAAGAATCCAACGCACCTAGCTAAGGAAATAATCCCAACTTGTATTGCTTGTGTTAGAATATGGAAATAAAAATTTGCTTATATAAATAGGCCCTCGCATGCTCCCTTTGCCTTGTGCAAGTAGACCCCGCTATACCTCGAGTAGAACATTATACTCTTTGTAGTGCACTTCTTCACTTGCTACACTACATGACCCAAGATTATGTCGCTCGGTATGTTCCTTTATGGTTTCACTCCTCGGCTGACCCTCAGACCGTGTAAAGTAAATTCTTATGTCCATATGAATAAAATACTTGCCTGCTTATATGTTAGCTTGTAATGTTGCCTCGATCCAATACTTGCCATAATGAAACTTATGCCACAAATCAAGTAACACTATCTTGCCTTGCATGTCATCTAAGTTCCCTGAAAGACTATCGAATAGTCGTTCCGTGCAAGTATGAACCTAAAAGTATCCAGGACCATTAGGTCTCCAAGGAAGTCCCCGAACCAGGGGAATGCATCAAGGCAAGTGGAACACTGATCGAGAATTATGTCAAGTTTATATCTGAACGAGAATCATGTCAAGCAAATCAAGTATCACAGCTCGTGGAGCAATGCTCGTTCAGAACAAGAATCATGGATTATCATGTCAGGATATAAATTTGGATGACCTTAGAGATATGCATGGTCACGGACAACTTGTGCACAAGGTAGGTTTTCGAATCCAGTTTTGCGGATGGTCGCCGGGGCATTGGGCCGATCCGATCTAGACGAAACTTCAGGTAGTCGTCCGTTTTGACGGGATGAGTGCAATGCCCATCGTATTATATTTTCTTGTACTCCATCCTCGACCTTGAGACTACAACCGTCCACTATGGAAGTCATGCCAGTAATCTTCAGTTCATATAGATAAGTCATCCTCGCTTAGCGGCTATCCGCGTGCGAGTCATTGCATTGCATCATGAATATCTGAGACACCTGAACGATCATAACACAATTGTATATATGGAATACTAGAACATCATCTGTAACACTTCTGAATAACATGTATACTCGTGCACCCAAAATATAGTCTCATTCACAACACTTGTGTTTGCAAATGTTATTTGCCCCTGGTATTCATTATATATGTCCCTGCTTGAATTAACTTGGCTTGCCTTAGACATGAAAGAATAAATGGTAAGTTGGTAAGTCTCGTCGTGTTCTTTCATATCACACGACGCACTGCCACACGAATTAGGTTTTACATCATTGCCATAAAACTGATCCTAAGGCAAGAATAGAAAGATAACTTAATAGATGGTGCACGGAACCTATTGAACGTGTTTGGATTTGTCGAGCGATCGAGTAGCCTCCCCACCAGTGCATTCATGTACTGATAACCCACCAGATTACTTGTAGGGTGCGGGAGAACCTCGTTCGGTGTAGATGCCTCCTTTGTGCGTGCTAAGGCATGGAGTTCACTCTGGAACCTTGGAGCGATGAGTCTGGAACTGAAGCATATATTCAAGACGTAATATTGGAATATCGCCTATACTTCATTCCACAATTATAGCCACTTGGCACACTTTTATTGTTGTAGAGAGAGAGGCTTGAGCGACTTGTAATCTCGGCCTAGCACTGCCTGTAACACTTATTCAATATAAATAAAGAGTTTGCTTTACTTTTATACTTGTGTTATTCAATGCTTCCGCTATTGACGACTCCGTGAACTTGTTACCAATTACCTGTGCGTTTATTATTCCGTTGTACTCGAATAATCTGTGCGACTCTTTGGCTTAGACCTCTTACCACCAGCATGGACCACAGCCTTTTACAGGTACGACTCACGCTCGTGCGATATCACGCCCAGATGGATCAAGCGATTGTCCTGCGGGAGTGCTGGCACGGTGATTATCGCCTAGCGGGGATGACCGATTGGCCTGCGGGAGATCGGGGCATGACATATTGGTATCAGAGCATAACTATACGTCTCATTCACAACACTTGTGTTTGCATATGTTATTTGCCCCTGGTATTCATTATATATGTCCCTGCTTGAATTAACTTGGCTTGCCTTGGACATGAAAGAATAAATGGTAAGTTGGTAAGTCTCGTCGTGTTCTTTCATATCACACGATGCACTGCCACACGAATTAGGTTTTACATCATTGCCATAAAACTGATCCTAAGGCAAGAATAGAAAGATAACTTAATAGATGGTGCACGGAACCTATTGAACGTGTTTGGATTTGTCGAGCGATCGAGTAGCCTCCCCACCAGTGCATTCATGTACTGATAACCCACCAGATTACTTGTAGGGTGCGGGAGAACCTTGTTCGGTGTAGATGCCTCCTTTGTGCGTGCTAAGGCGTGGAGTTCACTCTGGAGCCTTGGAGCGATGAGTCTGGAACTGAAGCATATATTCAAGACGTAATGTTGGAATATCACCTATACTTCATTCCACAATTATAGCCACTTGGCACACTTTTATTGTTGTAGAGAGAGAGGCTTGAGCGACTTGTAATCTCGGCCTAGCACTGCCTGTAACACTTATTCAATATAAATAAAGAGTTTGCTTTACTTCTATACTTATGTTATTCAATGCTTCCGCTATTGACGACTCCGTGAACTTGTTACCAATTACCTGTGCGTTTATTATTCCGTTGTACTCGAACAATCTGTGCGACTCTTTGGCTTAGACCTATTACCACCAGCATGGACCACAGCCTTTTACAGGCACGGCTCACGCTCGTGCGATATCACGCCCAGATGGATCAAGCGATTGTCCTGCGGGAGTGCTGGCGCGGTGATTATCGCCTAGCGGGGATGACCGATTGGCCTGCGGGAGATCGGGGCATGACATATTGGTATCAGAGCATAACTATACGTCTTTGGACTTCGTTTCAATTTTCTCAGTTTTGAAATCTCGTTCGTGGGTTATGTGTACGCTCTCTCTCAATGTCCCATCGGAATGTTCCAAACAATAAGTCTAAATACTTTCAAAAGTGCATGTGAATGATATAATTGCTTGTACAAAATTATGATGCGGAGAAATTTGTGCCGACCTGTGCTAGACTTGTGGGATTAGACTCGTGCTAGAATTTTAAGATATATACGAACCAGAATTCCTATACGTGATACCCAACTGATTAGTGTACGGAATTGAATATTGTCCCGAATGGTTAGCTATGCACACAGCCTTTCGGCTAAGTTGTGTTGAGTATCGTGCGCCAAGACCCTTTGGTGCAAGCTAATTTGCAACGAGATTGGGATATCATTCAGATAAGAGACAAGTCAGACTTAGAATGCCAATCGATAAAAATATTATCAGATTATCTCTTAGGCGAATATGGGGAATTGTGCTTGGATTTTGGGAAATAGCTCGAACGATATTTTGTGTCAGAAAATACAAATTGAATATGGATTTGATTGGGTGACTCAATTCCGAGTGGTATATGGATCATTTAGAAATGTCCAAACAAATTCATAGGTCTCGTAAGATAGTCGAATTGAATGATTGGAGAATATCTTAAATAAATGATAAGGCTTATATCGAATAGGGATTCACGAAATTGGAAATCGATATCTTGGTTAAGGAAACTTGTTGGAAACTTGGAGGATCACGTGAGCGATTTTGGATTGAAATAAACGGATTGAACTTGAATACAATATTGCTCGAATAGAAGTTAGCCCGAAAGAAAATATTGTGGTTCGATGAAGAGGTAAGCAATAATAGATTCGGCTTGGAGTTCGGAAGAACGATCTTGAAATCTAGTTCGAAAAGATAACATTCAAAATCAATCCCAACGAGAACGATTATCCTGCGGGAGCACCATCGTAGTGATTTTACGTACGGTGGGGATAATCAAACTCACGGGAACATGTTCGATGATTATTCCAAACGAACTCGATGAATAGAACGTATCAAAAATGAAATAGACTTGGGCTTGAATATTGAAATATAGTTTCTTGAGGAATGTTGGAAGTAAGACTATGGATTTTCCGAATGGTAACATTGAAGTTGGATGATTTTGCTAGACGAATTATAATCACTGCATGAACGGACATGACTAGATGGATAGATATAACTTGGGTGGAGAAAAATTGAAATGTAAGGTATCTCAATTATGCCGAAGATAACCATAACGTTCAAACGTTCTTGTCTTGTGCGAGCATAACTCTATGCTCGTACATGCGTCATGCCCGGATTAGGACGATTATCCAGCGGGAGCGTTAGTGTGGTGATCTTACGTCCAATGAGGGTGATCGAACTTACAAGAAACTAGAGCATGACAACTAATGGATCGTCTTGACTTTTAGTTTGACACGATAAGACAAATTTGGAAATACAAGTGAATCAGAAATATTTCATGGATAAGTTAGCCTAGAACCTGGAACAAATCATGCTTGATGGTTTTATGAACGGATACATGGATTAGGTTGGACGACTTGGAGTTATAAACAAAAAGGTTTAGAATTGAATCTTGTCTTGGTGGTCTAGACTTGGAATGGATATAGATTCTATCGAATATACTTGAGGAGATAGACTATGCAAATTACTAGACTTGTCCTGCAACTTGGATATCGTAAATTTTACTGAACGGACTCAAACCCCTGTACAAACGAACGTGTTATTGAGAGTAGGATGATTCGTGCTCGATGCTTAGAAATCTGAGTAAAATAAGCTTGGGTAGAATACTCCGTGCAAAATGAACAATGGTTTGACCCTAGAAATTGGGGCGAGCATCGTGCGACAAACTTGCATGATGAATCATGTGCTTGAACTTGTACCTATGACCTTGTGAGCTGAGCTAGCAATTAGGCAGACGACCCTGTGCCGAGTGAAAGAACCAGTGTAACCGACTTTAGCATATTACTTGAACAAGCTATAGAACTGGGGCAGCAAGACTTAGTGTTAGACTTGGAACGATAACATATGCTATGTTTGACCTGAACAAATGGACGCTAGTCAGTATCGGATAGATTATGCTTGACGATAGTGCAAATACTTGATTTGAGTTGGAATAAAAAATGACTTAGAATTTGACTGACCCTGTCGGAGTATCCTTGTGATTTATAAAACAAGAACCCTTGAGATTTTCGTAAGTAGCTTGTCCGATTTTACTATCTCTAAGTTTGGTTGAATGCATATGTTTGAGGGACGCCTTGAACGTGTGCACAATCCAGACTCGTGATATGCTGATCTCGAATGCTAGTGCAAGTAAATATCCACATGAACAAGTATAACGACTTGTATAAGTTTGTCTCAGCCTTAGATCATCATTCGCGATGGATTGAAACGTACCCCCGTGTTAAGCAACATGTTCTGCGCTAAGGCGTAATGAGACCGACCCAGCATATACGCGATATGGCATAAGGAACGAATAGGAGATCCGTTCGAACAAATCAGATTTAGTGGTATCGATTGCTACGCTTGGGATAGATTCGATAGTATGATAGAATGGCCTGCGCTCAAGAAATCTCAAGGATGAGACTTTTTCTGAGTAGTGTATAATGTAACGATCCGTTTCGCTCAAGCAGACTGCCGATTCAAACGATGAAAGTGCTGTCCCGACCCGCTTTGCTCAGCCAAAATACTCGTTTGAGTCAAAAGGATTTCCCAACTTGGCCCTTCAGGAGTTCCAGCTTAGGCTTTCAGTGGCTCGCTCGGAGTATCGCTCGACCGAGATGAATCATCGCTAAGGTGGGTGGCTACGATGAACTTGTTTTGGCTTAGCTAGCACACTTAAAATATGGACAATATGTGCTAGTCGCTAGGTGAATCACCCATGCATGCTAATAAAGAATATAATGTACCTAGCTAAGAGAATAATCTCAACTTGTATTGCTTTTATTAGAACATGGAAATAAAACTTTGCTTATATAAATGGACCCTCGCATGCTCCCTTTGCCTTGTGTAAGTAGACCCCGCTATGCCTCGAGTAGAACATTATACTCTTCGTAGTGCACTGCTTCACTTGCTACACTGCATGACCCTAGATTATGTCTTCCCTTACGGTTTCACTCCTCGGCTGACCCTCAGACCGTGCCAAGTAAATGCTTATGTCCATATGAATAAAATGCTTGCATACTTATAAGTTAACTTGTAATGTTGCCACGATCCAATACTTGCCACAATAAAACTTATGCCACAAATCAAGTAACAATATCTTGTCTTGCATGTCATCTAAATTCCCCGAAAGACAATCAAATAGTCGTTCCGTGCAAGTATGAACCTAAAAGTATCCGGGACCGTTAGGTCGCCAAGGCAGTCCCCGAACCAGGGGAATGCATCAAGGCAAGTGGAACACTGATCGATAATTATCTTAAGTTTATATCTGAATGAGAATCATGTCAAGCAAATCAAGTATCACAGCTCGTGGAGCAATGCTCGCTCAGAACAAGAATCATGGATTATCATGTCAGGATGTGAATTTGGATGACCTTAGAGATAGTCACGAACAACTTGTGCACAAGGTGGGTTTTCGAATCCAGTTCCGTGGACGGTCGCCGGGGCAATGGGGCTGATCCGATCTAGACAAAACTTCAGGTAGTCATCCGTTCCGGCGGGATGAGTGCAATGCCCATCATATTATATTTGCTTGTACTTCATTCTCGACCTTGAGACTACAACCGTCCACTATGGAAGTCATGCCAGTGACCTTCAGTTCATATAGATAAGTCATCCTCGCTTAGCTGCTATCCGTGTGTGAGTCATTATATTGTATCGTGAATATCTGAAACACCTGAACGATCATAACACAATTGTATATATGGAACACTAGAACATCATCTGCAATACTTCTAGATAACATGTATACTCGTGCACCCAAAATATAGTCTCGTTTACAACACTTGTGTTTGCATATGTTATTTGCCCCTGGTATTCATTATATACGTCCCTGCTTGAATTAACTTGGTTTGCCTTGGACATGGAAGGACAAATAGTAAGTTGGTAAGTCTTGCCGTGTTCCTTTATATCGTACGGCGTACTGCCATATGAATTAGATTTTACATCATTTCCATGAAACTGATCCTAAGGCAAGAATAGAAAGATAACTTAATAGATGGTGCACGGAACCAATTAAATGTATTTGGATTTGTCGAGAGGGCGAGTATCCTCCCCACCAGTGCATTCATGTACTTATAACCCACCAGATTGCTTGTAGGGTGCGGAAGAACCTCGTTCGGTGCGGATGCCTCCTTCATGCGTGCTAAGGCATGGAGTTTACTCTGGAGCCTTGGAGCGTTACGTGCGGAACTGAAGCATATATACAAGACGTAAGATTGGAACATCGCCTATACTTTATTCCATAATTGTAGCCATTTGGCACGCTTTTACTGTTTCAGAGAGAGAGTCTTGAGCGACTTGTAATCTCGGCCTAGCGCCGCCTGTAACACTTGTTCAATATAAATAAAGAGTTTGCTTTACTTCTATACTTGTGTTATTCAATGCTTCCGCTATTGACGACTCTGTGAACTTGTTACCAATCGCCTGTACATTTATTATTCTGCTGCACTCAGACAATCTGTGCGACTATGTGGCTTAGACCTCTTACCCCCAGCATGGACCACGTCCTTGCAAGGGCGCTGCTCACGCTCGTGCGACATCACACCCAGATGGGTCAAGAGATGGTCCCGCGGGAGCGCTGGTGCAGTTATTCTTGCCTAGCGGGGATGGCCGATTAGCCTACGGGAGATCAGGACGTGACAACACGTTTATGTACAAGTTCACCATCCTTACGATCCTAAGGCAAGAATAGAAAGATAACTTAATAGATGGTGCACGGAACCAATTGAATGTATTTGGATTTGTCGAGAGGGCGAGTATCCTCCCCACCAGTGCATTCATGTACTTATAACCCACCAGATTGCTTGTAGGGTGCGGGAGAACCTCGTTCGGTGCGGATGCCTCCTTCATGCGTGCTAAGGCATGGAGTTTACTCTGGAGCCTTGGAGCGTTGCGTGCGGAACTGAAGCATATATATAAGACGTAATATTGGAACATCGCCTATACTTTATTCCATAATTGTAGCCATTTGGCACGCTTTTACTGTTTCAGAGAGAGAGTCTTGAGCGACTTGTAATCTCGGCCTAGCGCCGCCTGTAACACTTGTTCAATATAAATAAAGAGTTTGCTTTACTTCTAGACTTGTGTTATTCAATGCTTCCGCTATTGACGACTCTGTGAACTTGTTACCAATCGCCTGTACATTTATTATTCTGCTGCACTCAGACAATCTGTGCGACTATGTGGCTTAGACCTCTTACCCCCAGCATGGACCACGTCCTTGCACGGGCGCTGCTCACGCTTGTGCGACATCACACCCAGATGGGTCAAGAGATGGTCCCGCGGGAGCGCTGGTGCGGTTATTCTTGCCTAGCGGGGATGGCCGATTAGCCTAAGGGAGATCGGGACGTGACAACACGTTTATGTACAAGTTTACCATCCTTACGACACTATAAAAATATTTGTGTATGAAAATTTATTACATTTGCCATCGGCCAATTGAGTGTGAGTATTGTCCAATGTATTACATGTCACAAATACGATAACTCATGAAAAGCTCTTACTTGTGACTCATCATTTTAGGGAGTTCTTAAGTGTCCACGACTCGAGAACTTTAAATAATTTAGTAATAATTAAACAAGATAAGGTTTAACTTGATCATTGGGAGGAAAGAATATTGTGCTATCGACTACCCCGATCTCTAAAGGCCCTATGCATCATGGACAACCCTGCTAGGCAAGGGCTCCATGACTGACCAAGTTTATGCGTTCTGCGGCACTTACAAGATAAGTTTATATACAAGTTTATGTTGCAAGACAAGTTTATGTTTATAAATCAAGTTTATGATTGCAAGTTTAACTTTATGCTTATAAGTTCAATTTTTGTTTATGACTAGTTACAAGTTATGTTATTGTATGGTTGAATATACATTTAAGTTCACCCGATAAGCGTACCCTTGGACATCCGGGTTAACTATAGTGTCGATGGTAGCAATATTCTTAAATTACGTATTTAGAAATTAATGTTTGTGACAACCCTAGCTAGTTAATTGTAGCAAGCCATAAAGTTGTTTGGTCGTACGATAAATGATGTCATTATAGCTCCCTCTTTTAGTTTTATTTTCTTTCGATGCGTGGTTAGGGGGTTAAGTTCTGCTCGGGTGAAGGTCTGCAATCCCGATCCTTATTTGGTTTAAGGATTGTGGTTCCGATCCAGAGTAGTTCCTATGCTCTCTTGCCGCTCGTCGCCTTACTTTTATTTTTTTACTTGTTATCAGTTCTTCCAGTATTATTCTTAAGATAGGTACATTGGTATCGTACAAATCTTGATCAATATTTATTTCTTATATATCTCTTTCTGCTTATGTTGTGATGTGTTTGGTCTATCACCTTGAGATCCTTTGTGGTAATTGTTGCTTGGGGTTATGACCCCACTGGCTTTAGATGGCCAGGTTACCCCAAAGAGAACTAGGATCTACTGTACTTCCAACAAGATGGCTCGCACTCGTAGGTCTGCGGCCAAACCTCGCGAGTGGGTTTTCTTCTTCCACCCCTCGTCTTGATTACATCTTTTTGTGGTGTTTAGCAAATGGCAGAGTTAGCTCCTTATATTTTGATACTTCGGTCAACATGATGTATATATTAGACCAAGGCTGGTATATTCGATCATGTATTATTAAACTCTGCTAGTGCATTATTTTATATTCACTAGCTTCATGATCATATATGACATATAATTTGGGATACTTTTTTACTTTCATGTATGATATACCCTTGTACTTGTATTTCTGGATTGAGATAATAGGATTTGTCGGCCTTAGGACTGATATTATAGCATGTTAGAGTTCACCATCTGTCTTCTAGACAATCTTAACACATTGCGGCTTACTTCGGTATTCTGCAAGGTACGATTGGCTATGTCAGTCCCAATATTTTTCCAGTATTCTGGGAGCGGAGCATGACAATAACGAAGAACTTGTGTCTTTAGCATCGGAGTCAGAGCCTTATGTAGAACCGTATATGGATGTCCATGACCATGCTGATTACGACAATGGGTGCGTGAGCATGATTTTTGATGTTGTCGAACCTAGTTTTAATCCGAATAATCATGATGCAGTTAGGGAGGCACAGAATGTCGATGCTGAAAAGTTTATGTAGTTACTAGAGAATACAAGGACTCCATTATATCCTGGTTGTGAGGATCATTCACTGTTGGAGGTGGTTACAAGATTGTTAATCATCAAGTCCGATTTTAATATGTCGCAAGAATGCTACAACCGATTGATAGAGTTGATTATAGAGATCTTGCCGGAGGATGCTAAGTTGCCTAAAGACTTCTACCGATCTAAGAGGATGGTGAGATCATTCTGGATGTGATATAAAAAAATTGATGCATGTCGCAACGGGTGCATATTGTACTACAAAGACGACAAGGATGAAGATGCGTGCATATTTTGTGGTGCTGATCGTTACAAGGTTACTGGTAGAGGAAGGTCTGTCGGTGCAAGGAAGCCTACCGATTCGATGCACAACTTGCCTTTGACGCCGCGGTTACAAAGGTTGTTTATGGTGAAGGAGACTGCTGAAAACATGAGTTGGCACAAGATGAAACAGATCGAAGGAGTTTTGGATCATCAATACGATGAAGAAGCATGGAAGTAACTTGATCAAGAGTATTCAGATTTTGCTTCGGATCGACGGTTGCTTCGTTGTTTTTTCGCACATATAACGATGAGCTGAGGTCGGTTAGACTCTACATAACATACGAAGAAGTAGAACAAAAAATGAGACGTCATTTTTTTTCTTGGTTGAGCGCATATTTAAGGAGCTAGGTAATTACTTTTTTTGTATACACTTACACAATAAATAACTTACTATCACTTCATTGGTATTTAGGTCGATCGTCTAATAACACCCAAGACTGAATCTATTAGAAATCTAGCTAAGGGACCAATTACTGTCGTTAAAATATAGCCAAGTTACAGTATGAATAAGTTTAGGTTCAAGTCAACAAATGCTCCGATCAGAGACACCTTCCTGGATCTTCATTCCACGAAAAATAATTGTTTGTGCATCAAATCTTCGAACTACAAAGACGTTGATCCAGGCAATAATTTCTTTGACATCTTATGAGAGATTATGGAGTTGACATATAATTATGGTACAGAACCCTGCTAAGATCGTGTTATTCAAATGTGAATGGTTCGATCCGATTCAAGATCAAGGTTGAAAAATTGACAAGCATGGTCTTGTGGATATAAACTACATGCATAAATATCAAGGCTACAAACCATTTGTCCTATCAAGTCAGGATCAGCTCATGTACTTCATAACTTATTCTAGACGGGGAACAACGAGGTCGGACTAGTGGGCAGTATTTAAGACTAAATAAAAAAATATCTTTGACGTTGACGAAATAGCTTATCAGGAGGACGAGTTACCTCTTGTAATAATTATTGTAGATGTGGACTCAACGAAAGTTACTCATTACATGAATAATGATGTAGAAGAGATAGAATTAGACGAAGACGAAGACGAAGTAGATGAAAGTGAAGATGAGGAGGAAGAGGAAGAGGAAGAGGAGGACGAGGAAGACTAACAAGATAATTTTTTTGAAGTTGATTAAAAATAAAATAAATCCATTTGGACTTGTGGCATGTATTATATTTTGATTGTAGAATGTACTATCCATTTAGAATTATGACACTACTAGTTATTTACTGTATAATTCTATTAATACTGTGAGATATGTATAATTTTAACTGTATAATGTATTATATATCTACTTATTTATTCTATCATCATATGTTGTTATTAGGTATGACAGGACAACGCGGAGCATTCGGCAGGTCCCAAGGTAGGCAAAGTTCTCCTCTAGTACTGCAAAATGGTTCTGGATCCTCGTCGCCAAGTACTCTAGTATATCGAGCAACCACATCTCCGACTGCGTCGATGTTACAT
Source organism: Iris macrosiphon (assembly GCA_036927795.1). NCBI lineage: Eukaryota > Viridiplantae > Streptophyta > Magnoliopsida > Asparagales > Iridaceae > Iris > Iris macrosiphon. The sequence continues at coordinate 33,428,287 of JAYESA010000011.1, forward strand.
AGCAGCACTCCTGGGATGAGTAGTTCCAGGCCTGAGACTACTCTCTCATCCAGCGTTCCTCCTGCTAATAGAACCATGGAGACAGATGATCAGATGGCGAAGGTTGAGCCGACTCCATCTCCGTATCAGCGAGATCCTCTATGTGCACCTCCGGACGAGATGAGGACGGAGATTTGGGCCGACGGTACAAAGTAAGTCAATTAGTTGGTTTATCATCATATATATCGTATATTTTTTATTTATTATATATTCACTTTTTTTATGAATATAATTATCTCTGTATAGATATTGTCCCTTGTCGGTACAGAGATGCATGGGCCACTTTCTGAGGTACAACTATAGTGTCCCTTGGATCAACTACTCTGATGCTCCCGACGAGAGAAAGGTATTCTGGTTTGCGCACTTCAAGGTAAAATTATATTTGATTTTAATATCAATCATCTAATTTATGCATATTATATAACTTACTAAATTACTTATTACAGAAAACATATTTCTATCCACCATACCAGGCCGAGTTAATTGAGCATATGTTTTTTGCCATCGCCGCCAAGCTGATCCGTGATACTATGGATGACCAGAAGGCTCGTGATTGCGAAGGAAAACTGATCCAAGGTTGGATCACCCCTGAGCAGTGGACTGCGATGAGGGCTAGATTCGACGATCCAAGGTATAAGGAAAGGTCTGAGAAGCCCAAGTCGGCTAGGAAGAAGGCAGCAAAGTTTTGTGGTGGCTCGATTTCGATGACGAAACATTTCCGTCGTTTGGTATATTTTTTATTTCAGATATATTATTTTAATTCAAGTACAATTAAATGATAGTAGGATAAAATATTTAATTTTAGTACTAAATAATATATTTTTAACAGTTACAGATGGGTGAGGATGCCAACATGGTGACAATCTTCCTGTCTACCCAACGAAAGGGCGGGAAGCTCATTGATGAGAGGGCCTCGCAGACCTATGTAAGTATTACTTTACTTTGTGTTAATCTTAATATAACACAGGAAATATGCAAATAAATATCTATTTAGTTAGTAATAAGTACCTTAGACATTAGAAATTATCGAGTATTCATACTTTTCTAGGTCGAGTATCTTAGGCTATGTTAGCAGGCGACTGCTAGTGCACCTACAACGGGAGAGGCTGGTACTTACTCGCATCCCTCTCCAGCTCCGTCGGAGGATGAGCTATAGGTGACCGTCGCTGGTGGTCTCTAGATGAGTACTTACTACGGTACGGGATCCTATGGTTCTCTTGTTGTGACGTAGTCCTTTGGGGCCTCATCTGCAAGTGCAAATTCCCTACAATCCTCACAGGCATTTGCCCGAGTCCAAGAGACCATTGACCGTCAGATTGCGTCTCTCCGTGATGAGTTACTGGGAAGGATGAAGGAGCAACCACTGTCTCAGCAACAGATGGACGATGTGACGCTCATCGCACAATTTGATACGCTCGAGCGCAGCATCATGGAGCACAGGGATATTATCGAGAGGATATAGCGTATTGTTACTGATCTTAGAGTATCGACAGAGTGCAGTATGACGGAGCTGGAGGCATCACATCTGTCCATGGGCGAGAGGCTGATCATGATGTAGGATTCAGTGGCTGATAGCAATACGAGGCTGTTATCTACCATGGATTTATACAACCATTGACTAGCAACGTTGGAGCAGATATGTCCTCCTAGTGTGCCTTCATCGACACCGACTCTACCAACGTCACTTGTCTTCTTCATCGATATTGGTGTCAATTTCACGGGAGCAGTATTACTTGTCCTTATCCTTGGTGCGCGCCGGTGCTCATCCTCCTCCAAATTCGCAGTAATCCTAGTTGGGGCAGTTCACTGGTTGTTTGTATTTTGACCCATGATATTGGATTATTTATGAATATTATATATTTATTTAGGCTTTCAGACTTTATTTCTTGCACTCAGTTGTGTGGATATTTATTGCATTCTTTACGACGGAATTTTCTTGAGACTCGGTTTGTAATTCCAATGTGTCATTTTTTTTCAAATTTTACTTTATTATTCATATTAAATGTATGTGAATCTATCGGTGTTGAGTGTTCCACTGAAGGGGTTGGCAAACCCAAGAAATTCAACGGAGGGTTGCTCAGGGTCTATTTATGTAAATTATGAATTCATAAATTACATGAAGATTGGTTTGGAAACCATTTTATATTCTATTTATATATTTTTTATTAGAAATTTAGCGACGTTTAGCGACTATTAGCGACGTTTACTGACGTTTATATACGTCGCTAAATACGTCACTAACTGTATCATAATGTTGCTAATTATTTCGCTAAACTTCGCTAAATTGCTGATATGGCATTATTTACCAGGTCAGCAAACGTCGATAAATGTGTTGCAAAACATCACTAGATAGAAAAATATTAGCGAAGTTTAGCGAAACATAATGTCACCCTCAATTTTCCAACCAGGGGTAGTTTGATAATTTGGCATGATAAATAATTTTAGGAATAAATTTATTAATATTAGTGTATTATAGTAATTATTGATGATTGTATTAATTATTTAATTATTAGTGAGTTATAGATTAATTGTGACAGGTAGTAATTATTTGTCAGGAGGCTAGTCCAATAATTAGACTTGTCATGACAACTAGTGAGCCTAACTTGGAACCAAGCCCATTAGACCATTCTTACTAATTAATTAGGAGAATTAGTTTAATTATAATTAGTTAGAAACTACCCAAATAGCCCTCACTAATTATTTCTCCATAATACATCATGGAGGGTTACATTGGACATTTCTTGTGACTTAGGAAAGGGGGAATGGGGCCAGCCACTACTCTCTCTCTCTCTCTCTCTCTCTCTCTCTTCTCTTATTTGCATTCATCTAGATCTAGAAATTAGATCCCCAATTTCTTATCATTCCCTCCATTGAATTCTCACTCAATTCACCTCTATTTTCCCCTTTCATTCCCTTTAGCAAGGAGCATTGGAGCTTGGATTGGCAATGAGCACTAGGAAGAGGAGTTTGTGGCAAGGAGATCGTGTCCGGATCATGTCCACTTTGGTTTTCATTGGGAATCCATCTCCCAATTGGTAATTTCTAAATTTATTTTCTTTTTTAGCTTTCAAATCATGCATTTGACCATTAGGAATCACCCCATGGCATATGAATACCTATAGGAACAAGTTCTAGATCAATTGGTTATGTATTATGAATTCTATGTGGTGATTTGTGTATATTTTGGAGAATTACGAGATTGACACATCAATTATGTGTCATAAGACCAATTAGATCTAATTAGACTTAGATCGAGATTATGGGACTAGGTACGTGTCCACAAATGGATACATATAGGCCGTATCACAGTTTTTTGCGATAGGATGTGATACGAAACTATATTTTGGGTATTTTGTGCAATTGCTCCTCAATTATCAATGTAGCAAGTTCCTTTTGTTGTATTATGATAGATTTAGCTTCTATATGGGGAATTATAGGTTTTAACAATTAGGTTGGATATGTATCATGAATATTTTAGCTTTGTACCTAAGCTGTTTGATTAATTATCATTAGTATATATGTATATATATATATATATATATATATATATATATATATATATATATATATATATATATATATATATATATATATATATATGTGTGTGTGTGTGTATGTGTGTGTGTGTGTGTGTGTGTGTGTGTGTGTGTGTGTGTGTTTGTGTGTGTGTGTGTCCTTATATAATCTTGGAGATTTGTATAAGTGATAATGTAGGTGTGTGTTTAGTTTAAGTGTTGTGTGTGTGTGAGTGAGACTGGAAGTTGGGGTCTGACGCAAGCATCTAGTAGCAGGCTTCAAGAAATTGGATGGCAGTGTGTGTGTGTGTGTGTGTGTGTTGGTGAGTTGAGTTGTGAAGTGAGTGATAACAATGAATTATGATCGAGATAGGAGACTATGTCAGTGAGTAATAAATGTCCAGGTCAGTGTAAGTAAGTGAAGGTGATGACCATTTGATTTTAGGAACTGACTGTATGCGAAGTGAAGGGTGTGACACTTACAAAATTATTGTCTGGAGACAGTTGGTGCAGGCACTGCACTCCAGTCCAGTGCACACTCGAGTGCAGACCTAGCACTAGGGAAGGAAGGATAAGGTTGCAATATTGCAAGCCTTGGTAAGTTGGGGTTTCAGACAAGAGAATTTTAGTAGCAACATCATTTGCAATTGGGTTTGATACTGTAATCAAGTGGTACAGGTGGGCATGGTGTGTGTATCATTGCAGAGTGCAGTGAAGGGGTGACAATTATGTTGCCTGAGAATACAGTTATAACTGCAGCAACAGTAGGAGTATGGGGTAAACCCAGGAACAAGTAAGGAGTTGCAGTAAGTTGCATTCAGCCTGGAGGGGACTGGAGGGTTTCAGTTATGAGTAGTAGTTGCAGCAGCAACATTAGAAGGTAGTAGCAATAGCTCCAGAGAAGAGCCAAGTATCAGTCTTTAGTTATACTAGATGCACCAGTTTATGTATTATTTTTGACATCAGTCCTCACTCTGATGAGTATCAGTTATATACTGATATATGTTGGTGACTGAGGGTACAGGTAATAGAGTGTTAGTAGTATTATTGATGTCAGGTAGTTAGTATATACTATGTAACAGTTAGTGTCAGCCATAGGGTAGTGATGTGTTCAGGCCTTTGTATTGGGAATATTACAGTATCAGATAATATTTGATATAGGGTTGTACTACCCTTGGCTATGTGTTAATGCAATAAGAGACTTATGTGAGTGTCAGGGAGAGTTGGGGTATCAGTAAGCATACACCCTTATAAGGTCATTTAAGTATTAGTGAGTGTATTATTACCATTTAGTGCTAGTTAGTGTATAGTTAATTGGTATATTAACATATGTTAGATATTAGTTAGTACTATATTATTTAGTGTATATATATTTTTGTATCAGTTAGTAATTATAGGCAGGTTGGTTAGTAGAAGTTAAGCTATTATTTGGTGACTAATTGGTTAGTTAAGTTAGTAGTTATTGGTAGGTAACAGTTAGAACAGTCAGTGTATTCACTCTAGTTATTAAATATTAGTTAGGATGTTTGATATCAAGCATAGTTAAGGTAAGTATATATATATATATATATATATATATATATATATATATATATATATATATATATATATATATATATATATATAAGGTATTACTAGAACTAAATAGTAGTAGCTTAGAACCTAACCAAAGCCTAGTATGACTTGGTAATCCCTAGTGTGGCTTTATAACCAACTTAGAAATTAGGTGTGGACCTAGAATTAAGGTATTAACCTGATATGGCCTAGAAGAGCATATTAGTGCATTATTTAACTTATTTTTCCTTCATTACACCAAATAAAATAATATTTTCTAAATAGGATTGTGTGACACCAGCTTGGGCATCAATAAACACCTTTGCTTAGGACCCGAGGCGAGTACATCTTTCTGTTAGTTTTTATTACATGATAGTGTATATGTTGCATGTTCTAGAACTGTATACTTGATTCCTACACAGTGGTTACACAGATTGGTGCTATATGGATTCTGTCAAGAGATGTTATCCCCTACCATCTTCAGCGGGTACTCCTTCATATGTATTTTATCGTGTGTATCGGGTATTGATTGTCGTGTACTTTATGTTCACACATTGCTCGTGTTCAGTGTGCCCATATTTGTGTTCGTAACGTGTCATGATTGGATCCACTTGTATTGGTTGGGATGGGGGAGTAGAAGTTGGTTATGTGATCAAGCCTAAGTGTATTCATGTACATGTCGATTACATATCACACGTATAATCGAGTTACCATATTGTATTCGTGTTCAACCCAAATTGATCACATAATAAACTTGTACTCTATGGCACCTTAGTTAGTTTTATCTTTTCTATTTAAATTGCGTTTATTCATATTGCCTGTTCTTCATTCCAATATATTACCTGTCCACTCTAGTTTATTCCATTCTTATGGTTAGTTATCTTGTATTCTTTTCTATTATCTGTTATATATGCTCGATTATGTATTTGGAACTGCTTTCAGAGGTATGTACTTTGCTCCAACTGGATATATTTTTTAGATGATTAGCTTGTAGACCAATGTCCTACCTACTACGGGCCGTTGGACGGTGTACCATTAGAGGATACTTTTTTAGAGCAGGAGGACCTAGTGACAAATACTGATGAGGCTTAGACTTATTGTTTAGACTTGTTTTAGACTTTATTTGAGACTTTTGGCATGTATATATTATCGTGGACTTGTGATTATATTGTGATTCTTATTTCATCTTTCTTATTCCATATCGTGCTTATTCTTCCATAATTTGATATTCTTATTGAGTATGGATATCATTATCATGTCATTATATTTTGTTCCTCCATTTGGAGTTGAGATGACATTAACAGGTACCATATATATATTGTATGAGATGGTTAGATAGTATGGTTGACCCCGATAACGTTCTACCGCCAATACTGCGGCGTAGGCTGGGCGTTGTTCACTATTCGTGCCCTTATTCCGGGTGCGGGTCGTGACACATAAGACGTCGCTAATATAGCTATGTTGCATCCCTAAACGTCGCTAATATGAAAATTATTAGTATCGCAAATACGTCGCTAGAAAATGTTGCTATAACGACGTTTTGCGACATTTTTTCTGTCATCGACTAGCTTAAACGGGACTTCAATGAAACGTCGCTAAATTCTTTAGCGACGTTTTTATGCCATTTAGCGACGTTTCCAGACGTCGCTAATTTGACTTATTCTGCGAGTGAAAGTAGTAGTTGTACTATCGTATATCTGAAGAAATGACCATATTGGTGTATGCCTGAGGAGATAACCATGTAGGCGTACTCAGGTCGAAGAACCAATTTTTGCGTACTCAGTGAGTGGTAGCACCATTGGCATACCATTGCTAGAGTATCCAAGTAGGCGTATTCGAAAGAGATAGCATCAATGGTGTACTCTGTTCGAAGTAGCAATATCGGCGTATCATAACAAAGTGGCATTGTTAGCGTAGTTGGACTGAGATAACAACCTTGGTCACTAAACAAAAACCTGGATCTGCGTGCTAGAATTCTTCTGCATTTAATGCCTTGGTGTGTCAGGTTGAGGCAGCTTTTGATGTGGCAACGTAGGCGTACTCTGATGAAGTAACAACCTTGGCGTGTTGTGGAGAGATAAGAACCTTGGTGTACTGAGAGGAAACCAGAAGGTCGGCGTATAAATGAACGAAGTGGCAATTTCACTCTGTCGCTAAACGACTACCTGGGTCGGCGTGCCAATGATCTTCTGCATTAAATGTCATGATCTCTTCGACTATTGTGTCAGACTGTCAATTATCAGGTTTGTCTCATTTAAGGTTTTATGAATGGTGGCATTGTACGCTACTGTATTGTGTTAGATAATTATGAGCAAAATATGCTGCTAAGTCGGGGCATATGGAATACACTACTGAAGAAAAGCACATGAAGTGCGCCACTACTTCATTGTCTGAAGTCTGAAGGGTAGTACGCCACTGCTTCTACTGAACCTGGTTTTAATCCTCCTTTAGCGGAGGCATACTTTTTGTGAATCTACAATGATGAACACCTTTAAGCACAAGAATTGCTCTTGTATTTGTCCTTAAATGCACATCTCCTATAACAACAACCTTAGACACATTTTCGTTGTCCATCTTCAATACTCCACAGTCTTTTACTGTGTATATGGAAAATAATACCCTATTATGAGATACGTGTGCCCAAGAATTGTTATTGCAGGCAAGGTTTATGATCACCTCATCATCTACAATAATGATGTCTCCACCATATGCTTAGACGACTACTATTGTGTTCTCACTCTACTTTTCCTTGTTGGCTTCTTCTTTCTCTCTTCCAAGAAAATAATTCTTCTTGATGTGTCCCTTCTTGCCACAATAGTAATATTTAGAGTCATTGTACTGACTTTTGGACTTACCTCTGCTCTTGTCTCTAACACCGTTCGGACCCTTGCTTTTACTCCTACCTCGGCTTTTTGAAATAAGCATATTTGAATGTTATGTGGATGAAGTACCATGATATCTTCTTCGCATCTCTTCATTTAATACTCCACTCATGGCAAACTCCAGACTAACCATATATTTTGGAGAAGAAGCAATTATGGATACTTGTACGGTCTCCCACGAGTCTGACAATGTACACAACAACCAAAGTCTTTGAACAGCATCGTCCAACTTCACTCCTATTGAGGATAAAAGGTCAATCATGCCCTGAAACTCACTGAAGTGATCCGCAATGGACGAACCATCCTTGTACATAAGATCCATCATTTGTCAAATCAGGAACAATTTTTTAGTCCAATTTTCTTTGTATACAACAATTATATCTTCTCTCACAATGTCTTTGCAGCTCATTATTGATGATGTGATTATATATATTCTCGTCCAGGAACTGCCTGATATACCCACTTATATGTATATGCTCACAATTTCATTCCTCATTAGATTTATAACTAGGCTTCTTGGAAGCAAATACCGAAAGATGCAATTTCTTGACGAACAACAAATCTTTCATCTTGCTCCACCAATAGTGATGGAATCATTTAGATTTATCATGTGCATCGACTTCATATCTATCTCTTCTACTCGGTTTGACTGTCAACTCCTGACACCTGTCAAAAACTCCTGACACCTGTCAACTGCTATATTGATATTGCTTTAACCAAAGCTCTAAAACCACTATGTTGGGAATGAAATGCAAAAACCAATTCCCAAACTAAGAGAACTTATAAGGATTGAAAAAATATACAAAATAATATGCCAAAATTACAGTAAAAAGCCAAATGCAAATACAACAATATTTAAGTAAAAATTCATGACAAAAAATCACGGGACGATCGGAGTCCATCCCCAAAAAGTCTCCACTAATAGAATAAAATATATACACCCAACTCCTTTATAAACTTCTCCACCGACCCACACGAATCACTGTAATACTTCAACAGATGAAAATTGATTACAAGTGTAAAAAATTTAACGAAGACAAGAAGACGATCTATCTCTGATACGTTCCTCGAAACTCCGATTCTTCCTCTTCCTCTTCCTCTCTTAGAAAGTTATAATTTTGAGAAAGCTCTCATTTTGATTTCTCAATGATAGATGATAGTGGGTTATGATTAGGAAAGACCTATTTAAAGTCTCATAATCCCAAAAGTATTTAGACCATTGATATTGATCCAATGATGTTAATAAAATATCAAAATTTGTCCTTCAGCCCCAACATCAGTATACCAGTAGTAGTATACCGGCGCTATAACAAAACTTGGACACTTAGAGTAAGAATTGTTCTAAAACAAAATGATAGTAGACCGGTATACCAATGGTACAACAACATCGATATATTATATTTTCCAACAGCTTTCGATATACGCTCAAATCGAGCCACCTTTGTCATCTTTGACATCCCAAGCTTTTCTAACACACGGATGACACTCGTCGCACTCTGGAGTATTCTCCATATTGGTTGGGAACTCTACATGGATAAAGAACACTTCAACCACAAAAATATTCTGTAGCATAAATAATAGAAAATACCTGAACTATAAGTGGAGGTAGGATAGTTTAGGTTTAGAATTTGTAAAACTGGGTAAAAAGCCCTACACTGCTGATAAGCATATGTTTTATACAGGAACTGCAACTATTGTACTAGCTAGATCTATCTCCTAGAAAATGGAGATGGAGATAATTTACTTAGCCTAAATAACTGGATTACATGAAAGGATTGCACAACAATATGTATGCATTACTTGTACCACAAATAAATTACTTGTACCACAAATGAACAAAGTTCTACTCTCCAAACCAAAAAAATTAGATTCCAAATCAGAACATATCAGAAAATAAAAATTAGGATATAATCTGATGATATATATATATAACCTTAAATCAAAAAATTATGGAAAAATCAACCAACTTCCTCTGCCTTGCCGGAGTATAGCATATTCATGAGAGAGGGTTAGAGTATACCCTCGCTGGAGCTAAGGGGGGTACAAGTACAGACTACACGGGCCTGCCAACATAGCTGAGAGGGACACAACTGCCGCTAACCGCCAAGAGGAGCACAACCGCAGAGAGAGAGAGAGAGAGAGAGGGGATCAAGTTTCTGATTTTGTAAAAGTAGGACACATAATTGGGCGTTGACTAGGTGATTATCACCAAATAAAATGTCAAAACGAAAAGGGATCACTAGATCGTTATTAGATTGTCGCACAATGTTCCCACGATTACCTGCGTATATTAGTGACCTATAGCAGACGTATTGGTGACGTCTGTGTGTTTAATATACAGGATAGCTGGCATTGGTCGTTCAATCGATGCCTGTATGTAGCTATTTGGCGATGGGTAGCAGCCACCGTAGATATGATGTTGCTGATAAGCAGTATTTTAGTAGTGCATTCAACTCCAACACTTTTCCAGTGTCACCTCCAAAGAACTAAGCTCCACACATTATATTAAGCTGTCAGAGTATAATTAACCTCTACATTTAAAGTAAATGAGGTTATATATCAGGTATTGATCATAATTAACAAGTACATTTTCAATCTGTTGGCGACCCAAAACATTGTGTTAACACTAACTTTAACCTTCTTTGGCAGTATCTTTCACATCGTCCCATGCTTCTTTGGTAGTATCTTTCACTGCCAGTGTCCGCAAGGTCGAGCGCGTGCGCGAGGCCAAGGCGTAGAAATTGTGCACCGACTTTGAATCAATGAAGTTCAAGGACGGCGAGTCTGTCGAGGACTTTGCGATGCGGCTCACGTGACTCGTCAGCGACCTGCAACTACTCGGCGACGAAATGGACGACGAGAAAGTAGTTAAAAAATCCCTTCGAGTTATTCCATCCAAGTACACACAAGTCGCCATCGCCATTGAGACTTTAGTGGATCTCAAGACGCTATCAATTGAAGAGCTTACCGGTCGTCTTCTAGCCGTCGAGGAGCGGTACGATCTTGTCAACAACTCCGGCGACACAAGTAGTCGCCTTATCCTCTCCGAAGAGGAGTGGCTCGCTCGCACTAAGCAAAGGAAGGAAGGCAAGGCCTACTCCGATGGTGGCAAAAGTTGTGGTCGCGGGCGCGGCAAGCCAAGAGGTTATGGCCGCAGCGACAAGAACAACGGCAACGCATCCGGTGGCATGTGCGACAAGAAGGGTAAGTTCCACAATTGTGGTATCTATGGCCACTGGATGAAGGACTGCCGCAAGCTGAAGCGCGATGAGCGTGCCAATCTGACGTAAGTCGACGACGATGAGTCCGCACTTCTGATGGCTCAGAAGTACACGCTCGCCGAGACCACCGTGGGCACGACCAACAACATCGTACTCTACTCGACGAGGTGCACGCTCATGTGCATCTGGGCCATGAGGACGACTACCACGGCAAAGCATGGTACCTCGACACCGGAGCCAGCAACCACATGACGGGCTGCAAGGAGGTCTTCGTCGAGCTGGCCACTGGAGTCACATGCTCCATCAAGTTTGGGGACGAATTGTCGTCGACATCCGAGAGCGTTGCACGGTGATGTTTACGTGCCAGAACAACGAGTACCACGCCCTCACCGGCGTCTACTTCATCCCGAAGCTACGAAGCAATATCATCAGCCTTGGGCAGCTCGATGAGAACGGCTGCCAAGTCTTGATCGAAGGCAGCATGCTCTCAATTTGAGATCGTCAGCAATGCCTCATCGCCAAGGTAAAACGTACCCGAAACCGACTGTATTGATATTGTACAACCAGTGTGTTTAGCAACACGACTCAATGACGATGTATGGCGGTGGCATGCACGGTTCGGCCACCTCAACTTCGAAGAACTCAGGAAGTTAGTTCGCTGCAACATGGTGCACGGGCTACCACAAATAGAATACGTCAATCAAATTTGCGATAGTTGTCTTGCCGGGAAGCAGCACCGTACGCTATTTTTGTAGGAGACCAAGTACCGTGCTGACAAGATGCTAGATCTCGTTCACGGTGATATCTGCGGGCCGATCGCACCGGTGACACCCGGTGGTAAGTGCTACTTCTTGCTCCTCGTCAACGATTTCAGCCGCTACATGTGGTTAACGCTACTGGGTTCGAAGGATGAAGCGCCGACAGCCATCAAACACTTTCAAGCCCACCGTCGAGGTGGAGACAGGGCGCAAACTGTGCACGCTCTGTACTGATCATGGGGGAAAATTCACATCCGTAGCATTTGGCGAGTATTGCACGGGCTTCGATATCAAACGATAACTCACATTGCCGTACTCACCACAGCAGAACGACATTGTCAAGCGTCGGATCCAGATGGTCGTCGCTCACCGACACGGAGCATCAACTACAAGACGTCGTACGAGACATGGCACGGACACAAGCCAAGCGTGCACTTCCTCTGCACCCTTGGTTGTGTCGCACACGTCAAGGTGGTCAAGCCAAACTTACAGAAGCTAGAAGATCGCAGCAAGCACTTGGTCTTCATCGGCTACGAGCTTGGCACCAAGGCGTACCGGGTATACGACCCCGCTGGCAAGCGCGTGCACATCACACGCGATATTGTCTTCAACGAGGAAGCCAAGTGGGACTGGGGCGTGCAAGACAACATAGGTGAGACATTTACTGTTGAGTATACTATGATCCCCATACCACATGTTGAATACGCAGGCACGCCGGTGCATGGGGGTGGCGATCCATCAACAATAGTGGCACCCAGTCTAGGGCCGTTGACGACGGCATCCAGGGCAGAAACATCCGACTTGGTGGTACAACATGGAGTAGAATTTTTCTCACCACCTACCAACGCCCCAGCCATGCTCGACGCCGATAACGACAGGACGCGCAGGTACATGACCTTGGCGAGCTTGATTGACATGACTATTGTCCGCGAGCTCGATGTCTACGAGCTGTTCCTCATGGTTGACGAGGAGCCTGCCACTTTCTTTGAAGCCGAGAAACACCGGTGTTGGCGCCAAGCGATGCTCGAGGAGATGAGCTCCATTGAGGAGAACCGTACATGGCACCTTGTAGACCTCCCACCCGGCTACCGTCCGATCGGTTTGAGGTGGGTCTACAAGCTCAAGAAGGACGAGCACGACGCCGTCCTCAAGCACAAGGCGCGGCTCATGGCAAAAGGCTATGTGCAAAGGCAATGAGTGAACTTTGAGGAAGTGTTTGTGCCGGTTGCTCGTCTCGAGTTCGTACGTTTGTTGATCGCACTTGCCGCGCATGAGGGGTGGACGTTGCACCACATGGATGTGAAGACGATGTTCCTCAATGGCAACCTCAATGAGGAGGTGTACGTCGCCCAACCTCCCAGCTTTGTTATCGAAGGACAGGAGCACAAAGTGCTAAAACTTGACAATGCACTGTACGGGCTGCAGCAAGCACCGAGGGCTTGGAACACCAAGCTTGATAGTTGCCTACTGTCACTTGGTTTCCACCGGAGTGCACAGGAGCATGATGTGTATACACGCGGCAAAGGTCCAGCTCGCCTGTCATGACCCGCACCCAGAATTTGGGCATGAGTCGTGGGTACGTCCAGCCTACGCCGCAGCATCGGCGGTAGAACGCTGTCTAGGTCTCAACATATAATATATCCTGACAATAGTCTCAACTCCGCACGGAGGACAATGATAATAATCCACAGTTCTATGATATACTCAATCACAAGCTAATAGAAATAATAGCACGATGAGAATAGAAAAGAGTTCTAATAAAAACCAACCACAATAAGTCCAACTCAAATCCTGGGTCTAAATGACCTCACAAAGTCACAAAATAATAAATACAACTCAGTCTCAGTCTAAAACAATAAATGCAGAAAATAATCTAAGAACAGCCAGGTAAATTTTCCTCTAGGCTAGGCAACTCCTCTGGGGTTTCTGGAGTAAAATCACCCTCTAATCCTGGGCCGTAATGAGTAGGGCACAAGCTCTCCAGGTCCTCTGAAAAATGTTATCCAGTCAGGATTGGAGCGAAGCACAAGCACTAACAGCAGTTTTATTAAATTGACAAAATCTATAAACAGTGTAAGAAATACAAGATGGAAAATAAATGCTGGAAATATAAAGTACTGGAGAAAATGGAAATAGGCAATAGAGCATCTAGCAATGAACAATAAATAGTGAATGCTAGACAATAAGTAGTGAATGCTGGAACAGGTGAATCTGAATAAAATAGACATCTAGCTAAGTGTTTGAATTATCAGTTTATCATGTGATCGGCTTAGGACTTGATCAGGCTGGTTATATATGATTAACTATGATTCTTGTAGGTCAGGCTAACCATATGGTTAGCTATGATGCATGTAGTGGTCAGGTTAATCATATATAACAGCTATGATGCATGTAAGATGGTCAGGCCGCACCCAACGTGAGAAGTGGGGTGAGCTATGATGCATGTAAAGGATTTGGATATGATCACATAATCTACTAATAGTTCCCCATCCTCCAGCTAGCACGATGGATTCCAATCACGACTCCTCATGATGGGGATCTAGGGTGCTAACCCGTGTATCCATAGTGTCAGAATCAAGTATGTAATATACTACAATTTATAGAAGTAATCAACAATGAAAATTGTCAGAGAATGTACTCGCCTGTGGTCCTGAGCAAAATGTGAGGATCGATGTCCAAAGTGGGATCACAATGACCTATATAAATGAAATATAAGTGTTAAATGGTGGTGTGGAAGGATAATTATAAATAATAACTAGGATGATGTTTCTAACCTATTTCTAGGTCTATACTAGGTCTACTAGTCAACCTTAGTCTTATTCCTATTCATTTGACCATACTAAGGATACCTAGTTTATACTAGTTGATAACTTAATACCTAATACTTATTTGATATCTAACCTTACCAACTATACATGATACCAATTGACCAATACCAAATACTAATAATAGACTCACTGATATTTTCACTGATACCATAAATCCCTACACTACCATACCCATACAGCTATATTGGCACCCACAGAAATCACTGCTACTGCACACACACACAAGCAGACTTAACTAGCTACTGAACTACACCTAACTTATTGAATACACTGATACACAACACACAGTATACACTCATGTATTCACTGATACACACTGGTTCTCACTGCTCACTGACACAGTCATCTAATACCCCCCCTACTGTTTACTCACACTCTCAAATGCAACTGAAATCTGGGATACTCACCTAATTCACTTACAGGTACACAGGCATTAATATACATGTTTGTACACACAGGTAACTAAATTCTGAAATACCTAGGACACACACACAGTCACACACTCTCTTCCCCAAACACATCACTAAAACTATCAGTATTCACACACTGACCTGGGAATTTTTCTGAGACACACACTGAAATTTACCTACAGCTACACATACAGGTATTACTACACTGTGACACAGGTTTTCAGTCATCCCATACTACACTTACTGATACACTAATCACTAGGTTCTAGGATACACACAGTTAACTGATACACAAACACACTACACATACATGGCTTAATCTTGAGACAAACTTAGGGCTACTGTCAGGATCACTCACTGTAGTGAAACCCCCAAATCCACTGATACATTAGACCTATACTGATACATATACACTGAAACACACTCAGCTAGCACACACAGGTACCTATACATACTGGTACTCATAGGCAGACACACTACACTCACTCACAGGCAACATAAGCTACACACGCAGGCACCTAATAACCTAGACACTCTGATACAAGAACACAGGAACTAAAATGCATCACAACCTACCTATTAACACATACACATTGAAATTACACTAGCACATACATGGACACATATAACTCACTGATACACGTCCTAACTGCACTCAGTATCAGGAACTGCACACTAGTCTCTCTTCTCACAGAATCACACATCAACACATAGGTAAAACCTTGCACCAATACACAGAATTTGAATACACTGTACAACTCACTGATCTGGATACACCAATTATACACTGATACAAGGCTCTAACACACCTACACACAAACTCACACTGGCACTCTGCTTTCTTAAGTCCTCACATACACATGTATCCACTGATGCATAATTCCTGACACTGATACTAAAACCAAATGCCATAACCATACACGAGCCCACAGTATCCACTGCACAGATCTGGACCAAACCCGACTGTGCACAGGGAAGATCCCCCACAGTCCAATACTTCACCAAATCACACAACATATTCAATACATGTGCAATATATGTGTGTATATATATTTATATATATTAAAACTTGCAATATCAGAAAGAAATAGATAGGTAATCCCTAAGGGCATTTCTACAAACACCTAGGAGGTTGAAATCGGATCCACACAAGTACCCATGAATCCTCGACTCGAAAACCCAAAAAATCGAGATCAACCCTACACATATGAGATAAAACCTGCCTATATGTAAACCCCTAGGGTTAGGGTTCATGAAAATTGAGGGGAAACCAATGTATGAACACAAAACCTAACCAAAACCCTAAAACCGAAATCTACAGCAAGGGTGGGTTCCCTATGGGCATTAACATCAGAAAAACAGGATTAAAGAATTAAAAATTCGGATTTACCTATAGGGAGATGGTTTCCCTATGAAGTTCTTCTTCCCCAAGGTTCCTTGACCCAAGCTCCTTGCTTCCCTTGCTTTGGAGGAGGAAGATAGAATCCTAGGGCTTAAATTCCGAATTTGGGGTGAGGGGGTGGCTCTCTTGATGGAGGCTAGGGTTTCTTCTTTCTACATGAAGAAAAGAGGGTTCCCTTTTATATTAAAACTAGGTTAGGGTTTCTAATGCACAGTTTTAGGTTAAACCCCCAGGTCAGGTCATGTAGAGCCCAAATAACTCAGGTTTAGTCAGTCTAGGGTTTGAGGTCCAAACCTAAAGTTTGAATTCTAGGGTTTCTCTAGAACTGGGTTTTCAAATTAGGTTCAGCCATTAGGGTTTGTCCTAATGGGTTTTAGGGTTTGACCTAAAATCAAATATCACTAACACATATGAATAGTTTTAAAACTCAGCAGATAAATTAAACACATAATTATTCAAAAATAGTGAAATTACATAAATGCCCTTAATTGGAATTATGGTAGTGACAAGTCTACCCTCCTAAAAGAAATTTCGTCCTCGAAATTGGACTGAACTAGAACAAGAATGAAATCAAAAAGGAAATATACCTCGAGTCTAGAAGAGATACGGGTATCGCTCGCGCATTTCGTCCTCTCTCTCCCAGGTCGACTCCCCTGGAGAGTGATGTCTCCATGCAACATGAACCAAAGGAATAGTTTGGTTCCGCAACACCTTCTCTCTGCGATCCAAGATCTCTACGGGCTGCTCAGGGTAACTGAGCGTCGGACCAACCTCAATCTCCGAGTGGTCGAGTACGTGACTAGGGTCTGCCACGTACCGTCTCAGTTGCGACACGTGGAACACATCATGCACTCCCTCTAATGCAGGCGGCAAGTCCAGTCTATACGCCACTGCACCTACCCTAGCAAGAATGCTAAAGGGTCCGATGTAGCGTGGGCTAAGCTTCCCGCCTCGACCAAAACGAATCGTGCCACGCGTCGGAGAAATCCGTAGGAATACTAAATTGCCAACCTAAAACAAAACAGTCTCAACACGCAGTCTAAACAACAACACAAACCAGAAAAATAACAATCTATACCTGAAACTCAAGGGGTCTACGGTGGCTGTCGGCCCAATGCCGCTGTCTGTCCTGCGCCACTCGCAGTCTGTCTCTGATGAGTTTCACCTTTTCTGCTGCATCCATGACCATTTCTGGTCCTAGCAAGGCTCTCTCTCCAACGTCGTCCCAAGATAACGGTGTACGACACCTCCTTCCAAAAAGAGCCTCAAATGGTGACATCTCGATGCTGGCCTGGTAGCTGTTGTTGTAAGCGAACTCTACCAGGTGCAGTTGATCCTCCCAAGAACCTCCGAGATCTAGAACACAAGTACGTAGCATATCCTCGAGAGTCTGAATAGTCCTTTCAGACTGCCCGTCTGTCTGGGGGTAATATGCGGTACTGAACTTGAGTTGAGTGCCCAAGCTAGCCTATAGACTCCTCCAGAAGTGGAAAGTAAAACGACTATCCCTATCCGAGATGATGCTCACAGGAACTCCATGAAGCCTAATGATCTGTCGTACGTACATCTCTGCTAGCCTCTCTGTCGACGTGCCCACCTTGAAAGATAAGAAATGGGCTGATTTGGTCAACCTGTCCACGATGACCCAAATTGCGTCCTTCCCTCCTGGAGAACGTGGAAGACCTGAAACAAAATCCATGGTCACGTGCTCCCATTTTCATTCTGGAATCGGTAAAGGTTGAAGCAAACCACCTGGCCTCTGCCGGTCTGCCTTTACCTACTGGCACACTAGACACCGAGATACGAAACGCGCTACCTCGCACTTCATTCCATACCATCATACGTGCTCCCTTAAGTCTTGATACATCTTGTTGGCACCAGGATGCATCGAGTACTGAGAGCGGTGTGCCTCCTGCAAAACCTTCTCACGCAGCTCCCCGCTCGGCACACATATCCTCGTGCCGTGCCGTAAAGAACCATCATCTGCGATAGTAAAGTCGTCCGACAACCCTATCTGAACCTGTGCCCTGATACTCCTCAGAGCCTCATCCTCGTACTGCGCAGCTCTGATCCTGTCCATCAGTTCGGACTGTATCTGCAATCCCCACATCTGAATCTCAGTACCGGGAACTAACACTTCAATCTCCAAGCTCTCCAAATCAGCCAACAAATCTCTATCTATCGTCAAGTACATAGCCATCGGATACCTGCTCAAGGCATCGGCGACTACGTTGGCCTTCCCTGGATGGTACTGCAATGAAATGTCAAAGTCCTTCATCAATTCTAACCACCTCCTCTGCCTCATGTTCAGCTCCTTCTGTGTGAATACGTACTTCAAGCTCTTGTGGTCTGTGAAAATCTCCACGCGTTCTCCGTACAGGTAATGTTTCCACAGCTTTAGGGCGAAGATAACTGCTGCCAACTCCAGATCGTGGGTGGGGTAGTTCTTTTCATGAGGGCGTAACTGCCTGGAAGCATAGGCAATCACCTTCCCGTGCTGCTGGAGAACACATCCCAGTCCTTTCCCTGAAGCATCACTGTAGATGGTGAAACCACCTGTCCCTGCTGGCAACGTCAAAATTGGAGCTGTCGTCAACCTCTTCTTCAGCTCATCAAATGCAGCCTGGCACTCCTCCGTCCAGACAAAATCCACATCCTTCCTAGTCAGTCGGGTCATCGGTGCTGCAATTCTGGAGAAGTCTTGTACAAACCTCCTGTAGTATCCTGCTAGCCCGAGAAAACTCCTGATCTCAGCTACCGAACTGGGGGTAGCCCACGACTCCACTGCCTCGATCTTCTGTGGGTTAACCGAGATTCCGTCACCCGATACCACATGCCCAAGAAATTTGACCTTGTCAAGGAAGAATTCACACTTAGAGAGTTTTTCGTACAGCTTCTCCCTCCTGAGAGTCTCTAAGACCAACCTCAGGTGCTCTTCGTGCTCCTCCGGGGTCTTGGAATACACAAGAATATCGTTGATGAATACTACCACGAACTTGTCAAGGTATTGGTGGAACACCTGGTTCATCAGGTTCATGAATACTGCCGGTGCATTGGTTAAACCAAATGGCATCACCATGAACTCAAACTGGCCGTATCTGGTCCGAAAAGCTATCTTTGGCGTGTCTTCCCTCTTCACCTTCACCTGGTGATAGCCTGATCTCAAATCTATCTTTGAAAACACCCTCGTCCCGCTCAACTGATCGAAAAGATCATCTATCCTCGGTAGCGGGTACTTGTTCTTGATAGTGATATTGTTCAAAGCTCTATAATCAATGCACATGTGCACCGTGCCGTCCTTCTTCGGTACGAACAATACCGGAGCTCCCCATGGTGATGAACTGGATTTGATGAAACCTTTGTCCTGCAGCTCCTCAACTTGCTTCTTCAGTTCTGCCAGCTCGCTGTTGTTAACTCTATAGACATGTTGTGAAATGGGCTCCGCTCCTGGAACCAAGTCTATAGAGAATTTAACATCCCTGTCTGGCGGCAAGCCTGGCAACTCTTCTGAAAATACATCCAGGAACTCCGCTATCAGAGGATGTGGCAACTCCTCTTCTTCTGCCCTGGCTCCACAAAATGTGCTCCTGCTCTGTTCCGCTGCTCCTCTGACGACCTCAAACTCCGGCTCTCCTGGTGGTCTAAATAATACTCTGCCTCTATAACAATCTATAGTAGCATGATGCCTACTCAACCAGTCCATTCCGAGCACGATATCGTACCCCGGAAGTGGCATGACAAGTAAGCTCACGCTCAACTCTCGGCCTCCTACTGACACTCTC
The DNA here is from genome assembly GCA_036927795.1 of Iris macrosiphon. Lineage (NCBI taxonomy): Eukaryota > Viridiplantae > Streptophyta > Magnoliopsida > Asparagales > Iridaceae > Iris > Iris macrosiphon. The sequence goes on from JAYESA010000011.1 coordinate 33,448,678, forward strand.
CGGTCCTTGCAGTGATCACGGACTAGGATAATACCTCCACCAGTCGTGATCTTGCAAGTCCTAGCTAATGGTTCTGTGTCTAAATGATGTCGAAGTGCATAAGATACAGACACAAAACTATGGGAAGCGCCAGAGTCGAATAAGGTAAATACGGGAATACAATCGAGAAGAACCGAACCTGTGATCAAGTCTCCTGCTGGCTCGATCTCCTCGACTGCCATGGCGTACGCTCGCCACTGGGGTACACCTCTCTGCTGCTGGTGCTGAGCAAACTTCTGATGTTGTGGTGGAAGTGGTCCCCTCTGTTGTTGGCCTCCTGGTACGGTAGGTACCCTGTCTGGTCCTCTCTGGGCGGCTGCTCCACCCTGACCTGAACGAATCGTAGGGCAATCCTTCAGCTGGTGTATCGTCGATCCGCAGGATAGACATGAGCCCAATCTCTTCCTGCAGATATCTCTAGTATGTCCCATCTTCCCGCAGTACGCACACTGGATGGCGGGCTGGTTCTGTCTCTGTTGCTGCTGCTGGACCTGCCCTCGAGCTGGTGCCTGATGCTGCTGCTGAAAGGGTCTCTGTTGTTGCTGCTGAAAGTGTGGACGCTTGCCCGGTCCCGCACTACTGTTTGCTCCTCCGGAACCATCGCGTCCCCTCTTGGGCCTGAGGCCCAAGTCGTCCTCGGCTATCTGGGCATCCATCAATATGCCCTCGTAGGTAGCTGTGCGACGTCCCGACGTGCGAGACTTGAACTCCCTTGTCAGCCCCTTTCTGAACTTCCGAGCCCTGTCCCCCGGATCTCTAGTCATCGACGGTGCGAAGCGGCTCAGACGGGAAAACTCCGCGGCATACTCGTCGACGGACGAGCTCCCTTGGGCTAAGTCATGGAACTGACTCTCCAAAGCTCCCAGGGCAACATCAGGAAAGAACTTCTCCTTGAAGAGCTCCTTGAAATCCTTCCAAGTGAGTCCCCTGCGCAAGAGTCTCGGCTCCGTGCGAAACCACGTCAAGGCAATGTCGAACATCTGGCTGCCAGCGGCCTCGATCTGGAGGGCCTCTGGAAGCTGTGCCAAGCGTAAGTTCCTCTCGATGTCCTCTAGCCAATCATCGGCGTAGAGTATCCCTTCTGTCCCCTTGAACTCCCGATGCATCATCCTCTTGAAATCCACAATGGTGCCCGGCCTCTGGTGGTGCTGATCAGGACGCTGCTGCTGCTGAGTAACTCTCTCCACAGCCTGGAGGGCCACTTGGTGAGCATTCTCCATGTTCACCCTCATCATCTCTGTCTGGGCCTGATGTGCCTCAGCCTGCACTCTCTGGGCCTCTGCCGACGTCCTCTGGGCATCGACCATGCCCTGAATCAAGGCGAACATCTGTGCCCCATCGACGGGCACACCTCCTGGATGCTGAACTGGTGCCACACCCCAGTCCCAAAATGACGAGGGACTGAGCACGTGAGCAATGGCCAGCAGCACGCACCGATGGATAACCCAATTTAATGGATCCATCAAGGCATGCTTAAGCTGTAGTCTAGCAGTACTAAGTACAAGTCTCAGGTATTACTATTCTCATCTACAGAATAACACAGATTAATGACGGAAATAATGCAAATAGAATTAAATATGCAATACTAAATAAGGTTATCTCGGGAAACAAATCCGAGAATTATTCTGTTATATTTAAGGAAACATAGACTGGAAATAAAATACTGAAAAGAAAATACTGTGTAGCTGAAGCCGGTGCTCAGGAGAAGTCTTCTGCAACTATCTCGTCCTCGGTTCCGGGTTCTGCTCCAAGGAGTGCTCATGTACCGTACACCTCGGGGTAGTTCTCTGCGGCTACACCTGGGGACATAGTCCATTCCAGGTCCTCAGGGGACATAACAAGGTACAGAAAATACAAGCCAAAATATATGCAGTGCAGCAATAAAATAAACAGCAGGGTAAATATATAAACCAGCTAGTGATATGCAAGTGAGAGTTTTAGTCATACTCAGGCTGACTACTACAGGATCAGTGTCGAAGAAACCATAGCAGTATTTTCTCGAAGAGCCAGTAAGGAACCAAAGCTCTATATCAGAGTCTAAGGCACCGCCAGATATAAGTATTTATATTATATTATATACAGCCTTGATATGACAATACTCTCCCCACCCCATGTAATCTCACGTCACAGTTCCAGAATGTCACAGGTACAAGTCACGCAAGATTGAACTAATGCAATGAGTCAGGATAGAATCTAAGCATGTAAACTGGAAATGACATGAAAATGTAACCTATACGGAATCACCAGGTATATCTCCGGCAATTCCGTCACATGAATAGTATCCGGTGTCCTGGGTTGAGCAGTTAAACAAGTTCACATATGAAGATACAGAAATCACGTAAAATACTATAATCAGAAATATCTGAGAATTGGCAAGCTTTACTTGCCCACTGATGTTTAACTAAGTCCAAGAAATAGGTAGCAAAGCTGCAAGTTTTGGCAAGGTACACTTGCCTGTGGTTCCGGCTCTGATTTCGGTTCTAACTTCAGTTGGATTTGCAGGCGGTACTCCGGTTGCTGAAACAAACATCACCATCAGATCCAGAAAATATCAATCAGCTAGAAACGCCTGTCCTTGGGCCAATTTGGAGACAAGGGCAGAAACGGCAGTTTCGGGCCAAAACGGGGTCCACCGGTGGGCCCGCTTTGCACCGAAAATGCGTCCGGGTCAACGGTCTCCAAATTCACCAAACTTAGTGTCAATAGGTCAGGAACGCTGATACGAACCCAACGGAACCTTCATATTTGAATTCCGATGAGCCGATCACGAAATCGCCCGTCGAGCGGGGCTTGTGGGGCCCACGACACGCGATTTTGTCAACGTTCTCAGAATCGAACCAAACTTGACCCACAGGACCAGCGTATCGCTACGAGTCCGATGGCGCAAGTTTCGTCTCGATCCGACATGTGTACACAAAGTTAGGGCACGCTCCAGAAAGTACAGATACGGGGCGATGTCCGCGGATACGCGTTGATTCCGGTGTGCACGCACACCCGAATCAGCTTCCGCGAAATCTCACACGTCCGTACCGACGAGGCGTACGTATCTGTAAAGACCGCACGCGACCAAGTCGTCACGTTTGGCGGGGCGTACTCAGTTCCGGAGTGAAACAGGGTCTGGTTTTTCCTGTTTTTGGATCGCGGTGTGCGATCACCACAGGACGCGATGCCCCGAACGGTTTGTCCGGACACCGAGAGGGTCATACAGGCTTCGCAACACAATTTGCGAAATCGAAAACGGAGCTACGAGCAAAAAGTTACACGCACCTGAAGGAGACCCGAAAACCGGAACTTGATCGTGTCCGACACGTGTCCGACTCGTGGCGGACAAAGGGGCTGAATTAGGGTTAGGGTTAGGGTTAGGGTTCTCGCCGGAGGACGGCGCTGGGCGGCCGGGCTTTTGCGAGGCGGCGCGGCGCTCGAGCGGAGGTGGCTGCGGCGAGCACGGCGGCCGGAGGCGGCTCGGGCTGCCCGAGCTGCTGCTGCTGGAGGTGGAGGGAGGAGCTGCGGCGCGGGGCGACGTCGGCGAGGCGGTGCGGGGGTGGCGCCGGAGGCTGGCGGCGGCGCGGCGGTGGGTGGCTGGCTGAGGGGGAGATGGCGTCGACGGAGGAGGCGATCGGGGAGGTTTAAATAGGGGGCGGAGGGGAGCGGGTCATGGCGGGGGAGGCGGAGCCGAGCGGGCGAGGCGGAGGTCGTGGGGGATGGGCGGCCGGAGCGGGCGGAGGACGCAGCCGGGCGGGGCGGCTGGAAGTGCGGGCAGCCGCGGGTCGTAGGGGAGAGGGTGGAGGCCGGGTCGGGTTTTGCGGGTCCGGGTCGGGTCTGTTGGATCCGACCCGACCCGCTAGGGCTCGGGTTGGGCTGGGTCTGTTGGGCCGGGCTGGGCCGGCCCAACGGGCTGGGTAAAAAAAAGAAAAAAGAAAAAGAAAATAATATTAATATTAATAATAAAAAATCAATAATTTAATTAATAAATAATTAAATAAGTAAATACTTTTTAGGTATTTAAAAATAGGTCCGGGGTCCGAAAAATTCCAGAATAATTGCCCTAAGTCCAGTTTTTTATTTTACATCCAAAAATATTATTTTTATAATATTTTAATACTGTTTAATATTAATTAAAAATCATTGAATAATTAAAACCCTGTTTTTAAATTACTGAAAAATCCCAGAAAATTCCAGAAAATTGTGAAAAATCCAGTTTTTTTTAAAAATTTAAAAAAAAATCAGGGGGTTTACAACTGGTGGTGGTGGTAGAGGCCCCGTCGTAGCTGTGGGGACCCTCTGAACTGGTGGTGGAGGACCCCCGAATGCTGCAGACACTCCCACATGTACTGGAGATGTAGGAGGTGCTACGGATGTCTGTCCGGCAGGGCGAGAGGTGGCAGACCTCTCTGAATCTGCTGCTCCAAGTCTCTGGGACCTCCTCGGCGGCATCCTGAAGACAGATCGAAAGATTAAATTAAGGCAATAGATACAATATCATCAAGGAAGGACAGTAAATTTCTAAGGGAAAAATCAGTAAGAGTAGTATCATAAGAATTCAGAATTCCCTAATTGTAATTGAGCATATCCTCGGCCAAATTCCTATTTCCTAAAACAGACTCGTAGTAATACTCTAAGCGAGCACCACTACGATATCGCTCTAATGCGGTTCTAGGACTAGACCTGCATGGGCCACCAATAAAACGTGTCACGACCCGCACCCGGAATTTGGGCATGAGTCGTGGGTACGTCCAGCCTACGCCGCAGCATCGGCGGTAGAACGCTGTCTAGGTCTCAACATATAATATATCCTGACAATAGTCTCAACTCCGCACGGAGGACAATGATAATAATCCACAGTTCTATGATATACTCAATCACAAGCTAATAGAAATAATAGCACGATGAGAATAGAAAAGAGTTCTAATAAAAACCAACCACAATAAGTCCAACTCAAATCCTGGGTCTAAATGACCTCACAAAGTCACAAAATAATAAATACAACTCAGTCTCAGTCTAAAACAATAAATGCAGAAAATAATCTAAGAACAGCCAGGTAAATTTTCCTCTAGGCTAGGCAACTCCTCTGGGGTTTCTGGAGTGAAATCACCCTCTAATCCTGGGCCGTAATGAGTGGGGCACAAGCTCTCCAGGTCCTCTGAAAAATATTATCCAGTCAGGATTGGAGCGAAGCACAAGCACTAACAGCAGTTTCATTAAATTGACAAAATCTATAAACAGTGTAAGAAATACAAGATGGAAAATAAATGCTGGAAATGTAAAGTACTGGAGAAAATGGAAATAGGCAATAGAGAATCTAGCAATGAACAATAAATAGTGAATGCTAGACAATAAGTAGTGAATGCTGGAACAGGTGAATCTGAATAAAATAGACATCTAGCTAAGTGTTTGAATTATCAGTTTATCATGTGATCGGTTTGGGACTTGATCAGGCTGGTTATATATGATTAACTATGATTCTTGTAGGTCAGGCTAACCATATGGTTAGCTATGATGCATGTAGTGGTCAGGTTAATCATATATAACAGCTATGATGCATGTAAGATGGTCAGGCCGCACCCAACGTGAGAAGTGGGGTGAGCTATGATGCATGTAAAGGATTTGGATATGATCACATAATCTACTAATAGTTCTCCATCCCCCAGCTAGCACGATGGATTCCAATCACGACTCCTCATGATGGGGATCTAGGGTGCTAACCCGTGTATCCATAGTGTCGAAATCAAGTATGTAATACACTACAATTTATAGAAGTAATCAACAATAAAAACTGTCAGAGAATGTACTCGCCTGTGGTCCTGAGCAAAATGTGAGGATCGATGTCCAAAGTGGGATCACAATGACCTATATAAATGAAATATAAGTGTTAAATGGTGGTGTGGAAAGATAATTATAAATAATAACTAGGATGATGTTTCTAACCTATTTCTAGGTCTATACTAGGTCTACTAGTCAACCTTAGTCTTATTCCTATTCATTTGACCATACTAAGGATACCTAGTTTATACTAGTTGATAACTTAATACCTAATACTTATTTGATATCTAACCTTACCAACTATACATGATACCAATTGACCAATACCAAATACTAATGATAGACTCACTGATATTGTCACTGATACCATAAATCCCTACACTACCATACCCATACAGCTACATTGGCACCCACAGAAATCACTGCTACTGCACACACACACAAGCAGACTTAACTAGCTACTGAACTACACCTAACTTACTGAATACACTGATACACAACACACAGTATACACTCATGTATTAACTGATACACACTGGTTCTCACTGCTCACTGACACAGTCATCTAATACCCCCCCTACTGTTTACTCACATTCTCAAATGCAACTGAAATCTAGGATACTCACCTAATTCACTTACAGGTACACAGGCATTAATATACATGTTTGTACACACAGGTAACTGAAATCTGAAATACCTAGGACACACACACACAGTCACACACTCTCTTCCCCAAACACATCACTAAAACTATCAGTATTCACACACTGACCTGGGAATTTTTCTGAGACACACACTGAAATTTACCTACAGCTACACATACAGGTATTACTACACTGTGACACAGGTTTTCAGTCATCCCACACTACACTTACTGATACACTAATCACTAGGTTCTAGGATACACACAGTTAACTGATACACAAACACACTACACATACATGGCTTAATCTTGAGACAAACTTAGGGCTACTGTCAGGATCACTCACTGTAGTGAAACCCCCAAATCCACTGATACATTAGACCTATACTGATACATATACACTGAGACACACTCAGCTAGCACACACAGGTACCTATACATACTGGTACTCATAGGCAGACACACTACACTCACTCACAGGCAACATAAGCTACACACACAGGCACCTAATAACCTAGACACTCTGATACAAGAACACAGGAACTAAAATGCATCACAACCTACCTATTAACACATACACATTGAAATTACACTAGCACATACATGGACACATATAACTCACTGATACACGTCCTAACTGCACTCAGTATCAGGAACTGCACACTAGTCTCTCTTCTCACAGAATCACACATCAACACATAGGTAAAACCTTGCACCAATACACAGAATTTGAATACACTGTACAACTCACTGATCTGGATACACCAATTACACACTGATACAAGGCTCTAACACACCTACACACAAACTCACACTGGCACTCTGCTTTCTTAAGTCCTCACATACACATGTATCCACTGATGCATAATTCCTGACACTGATACTAAAACCAAATGCCATAACCATACACGAGCCCACAGTATCCACTGCACAGATCTGGACCAAACCCGACTGTGCACAGGGAAGATCCCCCACAGTCCAATACTTCACCAAATCACACAACATATTCAATACATGTGCAATATATGTGTGTATATATATTTATATATATTAAAACTTGCAATATCAGAAAGAAATAGATAGGTAATCCCTAAGGGCATTTCTACAAACACCTAGGGGGCTGAAATCGGATCCACACAAGTATCCATGAATCCTCAACTCGAAAATCCAAAAAATCGAGATCAACCCTACACATATGAGATGAAACCTGCCTATATGTAAACCCCTAGGGTTAGGGTTCATGAAAATTGGGGGGGAAACCAATGTATGAACACAAAACCTAACCAAAATCCTAAAACCGAAATCTACAGCAAGGGTGGGTTCCCTATGGGCATTAACATCAGAAAAACAGGATTAAAGAATTAAAAATTTGGATTTACCTATAGGGAGATGGTTTCCCTTTGAAGTTCTTCTTCCCCAAGGTTCCTCGACCCAAGCTCCTTGCTTCCCTTGCTTTGGAGGAGGAAGATGGAATCCTAGGGCTTAAATTCCGAATTTGGGGTGAGGGGGTGGCTCTCTTGATGGAGGCTAGGGTTTCTTCTTTCTACATGAAGAAAAGAGGGTTCCCTTTTATATTAAAACTAGGTTAGGGTTTCTAATGCACAGTTTTAGGTTAAACCCCCAGGTCAGGTCATGTAGAGCCCAAATAACTCAGGTTTAGTCAGTCTAGGGTTTGAGGTCCAAACCTAAAGTTTGAATTCTAGGGTTTCTCTAGAACTGGGTTTTCAAATTAGGTTCAGCCATTAGGGTTTGTCCTAATGGGTTCTAGGGTTTGACCTAAAACCAAATATCATTAACACATATGAATAGTTTTAAAACTCAGCAGATAAATTAAACACATAATTATTCAAAAATAGTAAAATTACACAAATGCCCTTATTTGGAATTGTGGTAGTGACATCGCCTACTAGTGGGTGTGTACGTCGACGATCTCATCATCACCGGGATGGACCCACAAGAGATTACCAAGTTCAAGGAGGAGATGAAGGCCTTGTTCTAAATGAGCGACTTGGGATTGCCCATCTTCTACCTCGGCATCAAGGTACAGCAGTCCAATGGCTTCATCACCCTCATTCAGGAGTCATATGCGCTCAAAATCTTGGAGAAGAGTGGCATGGTGGATTGCAACCCGTGCCACATCCCCATGGAACCGAGGTTCAAGATAAGCAAGGTGAGGTCAGCCCCTCCGACAGACGCCACATCCTATAGGAACATCATCGGGAGCCACTGGTACTTGGTGCACACGCGCCCAGACATCTCGTACGCGGTGGGCTACGTAAGTCGGTTCATAGAAAATCCGACCACCGAATACCTTGCTGTCGTCAAGCACATCCTTCGCTACGTCGCCGGCACATGTCACTTTGGTTGTCGCTACGCAAAGAAGGTGGAGGAAGCACGGCTGATCGGCTACAGCGACAGTGACATGGCTGGTGATATCGACACCCGCAAGAGCACCACTGGCGTGTTATTCTTCCTCGGCCGTAGCCTTATTAGCTGGCAATCTCAGAAGCACAAGGTCGTGGCATTGTCATCCTGCGAGGCCGAGTACATTGCCGCGACAACGGCGGCATGCCAATGCATTTGGCTTGCAAAACTCCTTGGTAATTGAAGAACAAGGAGGTCGGCAGCGTCATGCTCAAGGTAGACCACAAGTCCGCCATCTCTCTCAACAAGAATCCCGGCTTCCATGACCGAAGCAAACATATTGATACAAGGTATCATTTCATTCGGGAGTGTGTCGAGAGAGGGAAGGTTGAGGTTGAGTACATCAACACTGAAGAGCAGCTCGCAGACATCCTTACCAAGGCGCTCGGACGAGTCAAGTTCATTGAGATGAGACAGAAGCTCGGCGTCATAGAGGTGAATCTCATGCAACAGGCTTAGGGGGTGATTTGTTAGAGTTAATCCTGTTGAGGAGGTTGAAGAGGTTGTTATTTGGGTTTCAATAAATCCTAGCCTTTAGGATTTTTGTTATTTGATCTATGTTTTTGATTTGTTATCACTTAGTTAGAATATGGTTAGACAATGCTACTTTTATTTATTCTTTTAGAGTTATAAATGGCTATTTAAAAGCCAAGTTGAAGTTGAACATACACACAATTTATTCTGATCAATAATCAAATACTCCTCTTTTCTTTAAACTGCCACAACTTAGTCCAATTCGTAAAACTGAGCCGAGATGTAGAATTCTGCTCTCTGTTAGATTTCTCATGGATAAGCCTATAGACCGACTTAGTATTCAGTAGACCATTCTCGGTGTGAATCCATATAAGGCGATCACAGGTGCAAACTGCAGATAAAGGAATGCTGGGAATAGCAGTAGCTTCATGGGGAGGGAAAAGAAGTAGTAGTAGATTTTGTTTCCAGCTAAGGGAGTCCTAGTTGATGAGTTCACTCACTGTCCGAACTGTAGTGGAGTTTTCTATTGTTCCCTGAGCTACCCCACCAGAAATTACATTGGTCTTAACTTTCTTAGGAAGGATATAGGTAGAAACATAATGTATTTGTAATGAGGAGAGAGTAGATTTAATGAGCGTGGTACGACCAGCATGAGAGAGACATCTCCCTTTCCAGCCATGGAGTTTTGAATTGCTCGTGGTTAACATTTTAGAGAAACTAGATACCCGTTTCTTAGACAGAAGAAGGTGGTGACCGAGGTATTTTTTTCATTTGGATTCATGAGTTTGACACCAAGGTAAATTTGGCGCATGTAGCAGTCCAACATTCTAGAGAGAGAAAAATCGAAGATTTCTCATAATTGATCCGTTGTCCTGACCAAAGTTCGAATGTTTGGAGAATTTGTTTGGCAATAGAGGATGTTATGGATAGAACATTGTCCAAACATTAAGAGCATCAGCAAATGCAAGGTGGGAATAGGAATCCATGATCCTGTTCCACAGTTCAAAAGCAAGATTTTCGAGATATCGTTAACTTTTTTCGACATTAGTGAGGATCATGTGTACACTAGATTGGCAAAACTACATATCGAAAACCAGCACAACTGGGATGAATTAGAGAGAGTTTATTTAAAAACCGGACGAGCTGGAGTAGCTCAGTTGGTTAGAGCGTGTGGCTGTTAACCACAAGGCCGAAGGTTCAAGCCCTTCCTCTAGCGTTTTTAATTCAAATTTTTTTTTAATCTATTTTAATTTTATTTTAGCCCTTCATCTAGCGTTTTTTAATTCTATTTTTTTTTAATCTATTTTTATTTTATTTTAGCCCTTCCTCTGGCGTTTTTTAATTCTATTTTTTTTTAATCTATTTTTATTTTATTTTAGCCCTTCCTCTGGCGTTTTAATTCTACTTTTAGTTTTCTTTATTGCTTATGTATTTTCTCCTATGATACAATTACATCTTTGTTAAGTTTCTAACTGAATATATTTTCTTCTAGAGGACTGAGGATATTTCCTTTTTTTTTATTACTGGGCATAAGCTGCATCACAGCCTCTTACGCAGTGGCGTAGTCAGAATTTTCGTCCAGAAAGAACAACACTTACTATTAAAATAATAATAAATTATAATAGTGCTAGTTTTTTCTGACCGTCATGTCAAATTTTGCATTAACCATAGTATCAGTGCTTTTTAGTTCTTTAATAATCTACATGTCTGCTGACGACATCTAAGATAGGGGACGGATTTTCTCGTTTTTCGTCCTGTTAACAATTTTTTTTGTATAGTATAAGCTTAAAAAACTATTTTTATTCCAATATCTTATATATGGAGTGACAAACTTGTAACTAAAAGATATATTAATGTCTAAAAATACCAATGAGTTGCACATATGGGTATAAGTAATCAGCTTTGTGAATTTAGCGGAACGAAGAGTACTATACCCAAATTCGACCTCGAACCTGGCCAAATTTTTTTTAATCCCCATCCACATCATGTCCCATTTTTGAATCCTAAATCCGTCCCCGTCGGAGAAAAAATCGGATCTCCATCGGGTTCGAAAAAATTGTCATCCCTAATGACATCGTCTAATACTTTGAAGTTAAAAAATATCTACAACTATCCAATTGTCCATTTTCATTTTTATTGTAATATATATATATATATATATATATATATATATATATATATATATATATATACTAGCGTTACACGTAAAATAAATTTTTTCTTCTTATATTAATATAAAAAATTTTAAATACTTAAATATATTTAATTTAAGATTTATTATATATATTTTTATATTTTAATTAGAATTTATTATGTATTTTATTATATTTTAATTATAATTAGTTACGAATATATTTCTATTTTTCACAAAAAGTCTTCAAAATGGTTAACTATGTAATATTATCTAATTATAAACAAACATCTCTTATAACTCATGTGGTTAAGGTGGAAGGTATCCTCCTTGGTTGATTGGGTTCTAATCGTTATTTATAACAAATTTAATTTTTTACAATAGTTTTTTTACGTAATATTAATTTTTTTAAAATTAATTAATTGATGATATACATACGACTTCAACGACTCATTTTTGGACCGTTTTGAAGCCTCATTATATTATGAAAGATGGAAGATATACTCACTAATAAAAAATAAAAAATAAAAAACTTAAAATTTGAGGGGACACAGCCGCACCCTCTCGGTACTGAGTGGCTATGCCACTGCTCTTGGGCCTATGGTTCCACTCATATCATATTTATTAAATGGAAGAAATAATACGCTCCGGCTCAAATCTGGACATTAGATGAAAGAGATGAATTCCTCCCACTTCAGCCAACCAGACTAGGCCCACCTCAGCCAATGGGGCTAAGTTGATTGACGAGTAGACAAACATTATATTTTACTTTCTTTAATATATATATATATATATATATATATATATATATATACCACTACTTAGTACCATTGCAATGTATCTACCATTTCTGGATTTGTTGGAGGGGCGTATTCACTACAAACCTCCGGTCTTTTGGGTTAGATCATAACTAAGAATCTGTAAGCGAGGACAGAGAGAAAATATGCTAGTACCAAGTATTGAAATATCACATACCCAAAAACTAATTAAGCATGAGGAGTCACACTGAACAGTCCCTAACAAAGCAATCACACAAGATAATTAGCCTATTTTGAGCGATGTGGGTGTAAAATATGATGGAAAAGAACATCTCAGAGGAAATTGAACTTTGACGGATACAATGATTAATAAAGGCCCATGCTTGATTTCTGTACCTAGCTTATACGGGGCAATTTATGCATCCATAGATATTGTTGAAGACTTGTATGAGGCATGTAACCAACTATGTCGACTATGTGTCTAACTCCGTGTCTACGCCATCAATGATCGAACCCATTATGGAAATAAGTTGTATATATCAGTTATGAAGTTTATTACAACTTTTCTAAACAGGAAACTGGAAGGTTCGAGGTCACATGAACCTGATACGCAAGCAGAGTAGATGTATCTTCAACTCTCAGGATTTAAGACTGTCAATCTTTTATGTGAACCTGAACAAAGTATCAGCCATCTTAAGTATCATCTGTCAAAACTAGAAAATTTTCTAATTGATCGAGTATAAATGGCTGAATATGATGTTCTGTACTCTTGGCATAATATTGGGATAGGACAACTTGAGAGAGTATTTGGGTTAAAAAAAAAACCTTGATGAACATGTTTTTGTAGCAGCCAAGTACTTCTCACTGAAATATACTGAGCATGTTAGCAAAAAGCTTGTACTTTACTTATTAATGGGTATAAAATCATATACATACGTTCCATCAATACAAGTACAACATTTACTTTATACATAAATCACATAGGCACACAACAGTGAGGAAGTGAAGAACTGCCAGCCTTGCGCAGCAACTAAAAATGTTTCAGTCAGTCGATTAACCACCCTTTGTCAGGATATAAATTACAAGGATTTACTTTATCTGTAAAGGAAAAATTGACAAATAGCAAAATGATTGCACATTTGCAAATAGTAAAGGAAGCATTAATTCTTATGTTACAGCAAACAACAGCAAAATCATGAGAGTGAGAATAAGCAAAATTGGGTGTTGATTTCTGGTCATGAGAGACCCAAGAAATGCAATGCAGTACTTGTGGAAGAACAAATTAACCATCTGCTCAATTCGGTGATTGTGGCTGCAGTTTTTTTCCTGTGAAATAGCAAACGCCTGATTTGGCATTTTCGGTTAACACCTCGAACTTCTCAGCCATCCTCCTCTGCAGATGAGAAATCGCACAGTACTCCACATCCAATACTTCAATCGCAGAACCCTTTGCGAATGAAGAAACAGATACTCCAACAGCTTCACCTGCAGCACATGAGGATGAAGGTTGAGCAATTTAAAGCCAAGTGTAACTTTATCGATCATAATATTTTCTCAGAGAAGGACAAAAAAAGGTTCGCAATATCGGTATCGGACCATTCCTATATGAGTATCGGTATCGACAGTATCAATAGTTTCGGATCGAAGTATCAGATTTTTTGGTATAAAAAAACAAAATATTATTAATAAATTATTATAATTTTAGAAAGTATATTTTATATATATTTAGGCATAATTTTAGGTATTTTCAGTGTTCTTTCTTAGTAGTTTTGAAATTGAATGAAATAGTGGTTACCATTGCTGATTGATTTACATACAATAGATAATTTTCTTCTTTTACATGCTTTTACAACCTTATTATGCTTTTACGTCCTTGCTGACTGGTCTTTTCTGAATTGACCGGAAAAGAGACCCAAATGTCAATCAGGACATGTCAAACCGGTTCAGTATCGGCTGTATTGGATAGGTATCGGCCGATACTACGAACTAGGCTTTCTATTAGGAAAAAAACATCTACAAGATTAAGAACTCACCATGTGACACCAGTAACAAGTTCTCATGGGGAAACTTGTCAGCAAGAGCCATAATAACATTCTCATATCTACTTCTCGCGGCATCCACAGGTTCCTCCCACAGAGGCATCTGTTACCACAAAGGATGTAAATGTAACAGAATTTATCTAGTGTTTCACAAGTTCATTGAAACAATATATATAGATCTGACCTTCTGGTAGATGCGGTGGTCCACAGAATGATCAAGTGTTTCAGAAGGAAAGAAAGCTTCGAGCTCCGACACATCAGGAAACCATTTACCATCTTTCGCTGGAACCTCAATCCTCATTGCTTGCGAGCATAAGACTTCGCACAATCCATATTCTATATGTACCTGTGTATTGGAAAATATATAGACACATTAATCGATTTAATGTGAAAATAAAATGTTCATACTAAGCAATTCAGATACAATAAGGCTATACTACTGTTAATGTCAATAAGGCTGCTAATGTAACCGTGAATTAGTTCATCACAAAAGTTTGAGAAACAACATTTTTTTTCTTTATTTTGTGGTAGAAAGTTCTTGAGATTAAGGAGAAAAGTATTATGAGAGCTATTGTAATTATTTTTCTTCTTCACAGTGGAACTGAATCACCCTCGTCCATGGACATACACATCTTAGCCGAACCAAGTAAATTCTTGTCTTTGCGGTTATAAAATGTCTTTGTGGTTATAAATTTTCTCGGTTATATTATCTGATTTTTTTTTTGATTTATTTCTGTTGTGACCCACTAATATGCAATTCCTTTTCACTACCATGGTCCAAAGTTCTTTTAAGTCAATCCCGAGTTCTAACAAGACTTTCAAGTAAGATATCCGTTCTACTGCATGCGATTACTTCTTCTTGTCCTGGTTAAAATGTCTTTCACTATGCTATTTTATGAACTTTTCATCACCTACATTTGATGTGCCTCCAATTTTCTAGGATTTGCTTGATCCCATCCCTTCTCTACTAAAAAGAAATAGTGTTGTATTGCTTCATCCTAATCGTGAACATGTGAAAACTATCTAAAAGGAATTTCTCTGATATTTTCTAACTAAATCAGTTCCAATCTCCAAAGAACACACTTATTTCTCATCCTATAAAGTACTGTCACCATGCTCAATCTTATGAACTTGATTCTTGATTGCCCAATAATCCAACATTATTCATAACCATAAAGCTGGTCATACAGTAGTCCTGTAGAACTTTTGGTTTCTATTTAGAAACTTCATCATTTGTCAAGAGCACTTATTGGTTTTTAGCCATAATAGAAGTAGGTTTAACAATTAACATCATATTAATATGTTATGATGCCAAACATCTGGAGATATATAAATCACTCAAAATGCGAAGATGTTAGATTTGCTGTAATATTGTACCAGGGGATCACCATCCCATTAATGTGACGCAATGCGAGAAATGTTGCAATCTGCATACCAAACACAACTTCAACATGTACCGAATATTACAATAATATAAGACTCATATAATGTAGTCAAGAACATAACTTAGGATCCAATGACAAGGAGATTAAAACTTGAGTATATTTAGATAATTTTTATTTCTACATTTAACTAATGAACATTTTCAAAAGCTAAGGAAAACTTATGATCCGTTGTTAAATGTTGTTAGAGAGAGGCTCAGGGTCTACTTGGTAACGGTGATTTCACAGATTTTTTGGTGTTTTTGAACCGATCATTTATGAAGTGTTTTAAAAAATCATGCTTGTTAATTTATTTGAGGTACTAGATTTGGTCGGCTCAAAAATTCTTCAAAACCGGTGAAATGTAATTTTGGGTGTCTTTATAAACACCCAAAATCGATATATTTTGAGGAATTTTATTATTTTATTCTATTTATATCCTCACAAAATAAAAATATAACTATAACTAGTAATACCCTACCCTATTTTTTTTCTTTTCTTCTGCGTTCCTTTTCTACTTCTTTCAAACTAATGCAACTTTTTCTTGTAAGTTCTTAAAATCTTACTCTTCTACTTTCATCCAAGCTTTTCTATTATTTCATATGTTTCTATTATTTTAATCAAATATAGACTTCTATTTCTTCCAAACTCCGGTATGTTCTTAAAATCTTTCTTTTCTACTTCCATCTAGACGTTTCTATTATTTCATGTGTTTTTTTATTATTTGATATGTTTCTATTATTTTGTTTATATATGGACAAATAAGTAATTTTATTCGTGTAAAAAATTTCAGAACCGTTGGTTAATGAATTACCAAACATGAATTTAACTGGTTTAAAAGCCGCTACTTAAAACCACCTAAAATCGGACCCCTTATAACTAGTACTCTAGAAACACCTCATAACCACTACTCCTACAACTGCACAAATTATTGGGCGTGCCGGACGAAGTGCACCCTTTCCATGCCAACCGTTAGATTAGCATGGAGATGTGTGCCTGCACACATCCCTATATAATACAACGAACGGGAAGAAAAATGGTGCACTACGTTCGGCCCATAAAACAATTTTTTTTTTCTCGTACAATTGCCAAGCAGACTCTTAAGATATTCGCCTTACCGCCTTGCTAATAGTCTCCTGTATAACATACCTTGATCCTTAAAGGATCTATGGTGGAGGCTTCCTTGCTGCTCTCCATGGCGAGGAGGCAGGAGTCGTCGTCGCCAACGACTGCACACAGTGCGATGACGATCTCGCGGGCGGTCTGGAGGCAACGGAGGAAGGGGGAGACAACGACGCGGTGGATGGGGAACCCGATCCTTCTAAGCTTCTTCCCCGTCGTCCACGCCCGAAGCTTCCCCTCCTCCGTCAGCGGAGGGTCCCACGGCCGCTCGGCCCTCACCACCCACCGCGCCTTCACCGCGTCGAGGCGGTCTCCGTGACGCATCACCACCACGTGCTGCATTTCCATGATCTCTCTCTTCTTCCTTCTTCTTCTTCTTCTTCTTTTCTTTCTGTTTTCTTTTCTGACGGTGACTTCCTATTGGTTCGGTTTTTGGATCTGAGAGTTCCTAACTGATTTTACCCATATTAAGACAGCTTAAAACATACAATAGAATATGACCACACAATTTATTTATTTATTCATTTATTTATTTATTTATTTTTACTTCAAATGGATTAAAATGGTTAGAAGCGGTATAACAAAATTGTTACAGGAAGAGGGGGAATGTCTTGAATCCTAACTACTAAGTTTGTTCGATTTAGAAATCTAGTTCGATTTCGAGGTGTATGGAAGTCTAGAAGCAGGACCGACCCTATAGAGAGTAGGGGGAGACGGCTGTCTCGAGTCCCCATTTGTTGTCATTTTAAGGGTCCCCAAATTTTTTTCTCCTATATATGATTCTTTTAGTTTTATTTTTTTCTCGCTCTCATTTCAATAGTCCATCTTGGGATTTCATGAGCTCACGTCGGTCTTGTTTAGAGGGTCAATTGTCGTCGATAAAAGTTGCAACGAAAACGTCAAATTGCGGTGAAACCGGAAGTCAAATTTCACCTGGAATAGCAGCACATATATACTGGTAACATATTGACGATATATCAGTGTTATGCTGGACTTTTTTTAGAACCAAGATACTGCATAATTTAATTTCACGCTATATATATATATATATATATATATATATATATATATATATAAGGTTTACCGGAGACAATAACTATAACAATTTAGAGCTATATGGGTGTAAACTACGAGGTTTCCTCATAAGAATACGAACATCTTAGAGGATAAATTGAACTTTGATGGATAGTAATAAAGCCCATGCTTGATTTATGTAATGTACCTTATATGAGGTAATTTATGCCATCGTAGATAATGTTGAAGACTTGTACGAGGAATGTAACCATGTCGACTATCTGTCTTAATGATCAAATCCATTATTGTATATACCCGTTTTTTACAACTTTTCTTAACAGGAAGTTGGAAGGATCGAGGTGAACATGAACTTGATACACAAGCTGAGTAGTTTTATCTTCAACTCTCAGGATTTAGACTGTCAATCTTAAAGCAGTAATGTGAACCTGAACAAAGTAGATCAACCATCTTAAGTATCATTTATCAAGACTAGAAAAATTCTACTTGATCGAGTATAAATGGTTGCATATGATGTTATATACTCTTGGCATAATATTGGGACAGGACAACTTAAGAGAGTATCTGGGCAAAAAACCTTGATGAATTCTTACTGAAATATATGGAGCATGTTAAGCAAAATGCTTGAACTTTAGTTCATGGGGAATAATATCATATAGATACGTAAATGGAACATTTATACAAGTACAAAACATACTTTCGGATTAATTTATCGCTGTACTTTATAAGGGGAGAACCAAGACAAAATGTGAGGTGCGAAACAAAAATAAAATCTAAATAGAGAAGGATCTAAATAGTGAGTTATTGTTGGTATTTTTATCTTTGGACTAGTAAAGATAGTCCCACATTGGCTACACCACCAAGTGGATATCTCAATATAATACTTTGTATGTATTGAGGTGTGCACATGGGATATGGTGGGACACATGGATGTCATGTGGGGGTATTTTATTAGGAGAAAAAATGATTAACTCCTTAATGAAAGCTTTTAAGCTTTTTGTCATGTTCTTGGATATTATTCTATAGGAGATAAGTCTCAAACGACTCGGATTCGGACTCGGGATCAAGGACGCAAAGTGCCGCTTTGTTGGCGCACTTAGCACGTCAGCATCGTCGTAAGGCGCTTGTGTGCTTTTGTTGCCCTCGTTTATGCCCAGGTTGCATGCGCTAGTTTATGCACGAGTTTTATGCTCGGGTTACATGTGCGTGTTGCATTAACGGACGCTGACCGAGTGTTGAACGGGCGTTGAGCGGGTACTGAACGGACGCTGACCGGACTATGCATTGGGCTACGATTGTGGGATATCTTGTATATTAGTTTTTTAGTCCCACATCGAAAAGAATAGGAGGATGGGCTTTCATCATTCCCTATTTAAAGAGCCCTCTAACCTCCTTTTGAGGCACACCATTTTTTTTTTTTTTTGAGAAAGAGTAGTCCAAAGGAGTCCGTTTGAGTCACATAAATAGGTGACTACGAGCATTCAATAATTTCTCGTGTGAACTTGCTGGCACCTGGGAGCAGATCGTCGATAGAGGACGAATTTTGCTTTGAGCAACGGTGGTCTTCACTGCCCCAGCAAGAATAATTTTTTTTTGTCTTTTTTTTTTGCCTTCTTTCTTGTTCTATCTCAATTGCAACTGCGTTTGTAAGGAGGGACAACACTTGTTTCTGTCAGTTGGTTTCTGGAGTTGGCACTCGTCTTGAGTTTAGATCTCCATTCAGGAAGATCTTGTTCCATCCTAACTCGCTCGTTCAGAGTTTTGTTGCTACCTTCATAACAAACTCGTTCAGAGTTTTGTTGGTACCTTCATAACAAGCTCGTTCAGAGTTTTGTTTCTGCCATCTGTCCATTCCATCAGAAGATCTGTCTCAAGGAATAATAATCTCAAAGTAAGGCCCGAGTAAGATGGAGAACAACCGTGTAAGTCTTCTCGACACAAGTTTTTAAAAACTTGAGAAGATTGACGGGCTACACTTCAATCATTTGGATGAGGAATGAGTTATTTGTCAAATGTTGGATGTGGGTGGAAAGATCCAGGATCTACCATTCCTGTGGATGGAAGTGATCTTCATTTGGCGTCACTGGAGATGCACATTCCAAGAGAAAGAAAGTCGACATCTGATGCAAGTTGGCGCTTGGAGATGTCTGAAGCTAGTAGCCGCATGTATAAGTCTATTGCGGTTGTCGAAGAGAGACTAATACTATGCATCTACGCATGGCAACAATTAGAACATAGAAGAACTCGACACATATGTCACGCCCCAGTTCCAGAATACACGAGACTAGGCCACGTGGCAATGGCCAGCTACGTACCAAGGGTACTCCAGTCCGACTCTGAATACGTATAAGCTGTAAATGAGGGTCACTATCTAGATAATACGGTATACATGCCTATGTCTCAAACCACAAGGATATGTAATAAAGAAGGGACAACATGTATCATGGTGTGCACCCCACACTACACTCGTCTAAGTAGACTCGAAGGAAATAATATGAGTCTACAAATACTGGGCTATACTAGCAAAAAATAAGCAAAGATCATAATAGCTAAACAATGAAGAAGTGAAAACAAATATGGAGTAACAATACCTGCATACCGGTATAATACTCATCAGCAGCTCCAGCCTCCCGTCAGCAATTGATCCTACAATATGGCCAGGACGGCGATGGCCAGATGCCAGCGGGGCGAGAGCACGGGGGTAAAGGTGGTAGTGTAGTCGCTGTTGGTGGTGCTATGGGTATCGTGGTCGGGGTGGTGTAAACCCCCTAAATTTCTCAAATTATTAAATCTTGGATTTTTCCCAATTTTCTGGAATTTTCTGGGAATTTTCTGTAATTAAAATCAGGGTTTTTAATTAATAAATGATTTTTAATTAGCAATAAATAATATTAAAATATCATAAAAATAACATTTTTGGGTGTAAAATAGAAAACTGGACTTAGGGTAATTTTCTGGATTTTTCTGGGCCTCAGAACTATTTTTAAATGCCTAAAAAACAATTTTTCTAATTATTTAATTATTAATTATTTATTTATTTATTATTTATTTTATTTTTCCGGCCCACGGCCCATTGGGCCGCGGCCCGGCCCGTAGCCCCAACCCAGCCCGTCTCCTTTGCGGGTCGGACGGGTCTGCCCAGACCCGTTAGCCCGACCCGACCCGCCGACTGTGCCCCGTCCCCCACGACGCCCGATTTCCCCGCCGGCCGCCGCGCGCAGCGCCGCGCGATCCGCTCGCCACGCCGCCGCATTCACCGCCACCCCTCCGCCTTGGCCGGCCCCCTGCAACCGCCTCGCCCCCTTATAAAAACCCCCGACCTCGGCCGTCCCCCCCACTCCCTCGCCCTAACCCTAGCCACCGCCACCCGCCGCTGCTCTCCTCCCTCGCCTAGCCGCCGCCTCCGCCACTACGCCGCCAGCGCCACCCGCCGCCCGCCGCAGCTCCTTCCCCCTCTCTCCTCCCTCGGCGCCGCCGCCGTCGACAGAAACCGCAGCAGCAGCACAGCACAGCAGCAGCCGCAGCCGCCGCTGCCGGCCGCCCCGAGCCGCCGCCGACCCGCCGTCAGTCGGCCTCGCTCCGGCGAACAACCCCCGCCCTCGCCGGCCGTCCACCCGCCTCCCTCCGCCGCGTGCCGCCATCAGCTCGAAACCCTAACCCTAATCTCTGTTCCTGTGTCTGACACGGGACAGTGTCCGACACGACTCGGACACGATTTCGACCCTGTTTTCGGGTCCCCTTCAGGTACGTGTATCTTTCGCCTCGTAGCTCCGTTTTCAATTCTGCAAATTGCGTTGTGAAGCCTGTATGACCCTCTCGGTGTCCGGATAAACTGTTCGGGACACCGCGTCCTGTGGTGATCGCACACCGTGATCCAAAAACAGGAAAAACCAGACCCTATTTCACCCCGGAACCGAGTACGTCCCGCCAAACGGGACGACTTGGTCGCGTGCGGTCTTCACATATACGTGCGTATCATCGATACGGACGTGTGAGTCTTCGTGGAAGCTGATTCGGGTGTGCGTGCACACCGGAATCAACGCGTATCCGCGGACATCGCCCCGTATCCGCCTTTTCGGCAATTTACCCTAACTTCGTGCACACTCGTCAGATCGAGACAAAACTTGCGCCATCGGACTCGTAGCGATACGCTGGTCCTGTGGGTCAAGTTTGGTTCGATTCTGAGAACGTTGACGAAATCGCGTGTCGTGGGCCCCACAGGCCCCGCTCGACGGGCGATTTTGTGTTCGGCTCATCGGAATCCAAATCTGGAAGTTCCGTTGGGTTCATATCAGCGTTCCTGACCTGTTGACACTAAGTTTGGTGAATTTGAAGACTTTTGACCCGGACACGTTTTTCGGTGCAAAGCGGGCCCAACGGCGGACCCCGTTTTGACTCGAAACTGCCGTTTTTGCCCTTGTCTCCAATTTGGACCCAAGGACAGGCGTTTCTAGCTATTTGACATCTTCTGAGAATGATGGTAATATCTATTTCAGCTTTTGGACTCATCTCTGGACTTTTCCCCCAAGAACCTAATTAATCAGATCCAAACAACAGGCAAGTACCTGCACCTCAAGTTAATCTTTATATATTGTGATAATTAATTCCCTGTCTTACATGTACCCTTGATGATTACACATCGTGTTAGAAATGTTGAATTTCATGTCTTGAATAATTGGTAGTTCCTGTCTTGTTTTTCATGTCGGGTGGGAGAATACTAGGAGGCATGTAGTTTACCCTTTCCCCTGTCGTGACTGCTAGCTTTTGGTACGCGACTGTACCATCAGCCTGATACTCGATTATTCCTGACTGCTAGCCGCCTATGGCGTGCCTGATTAGCCTTATAAACCCCTACATGCCAACTATGTATTCTAAAAACAAACACAAGTACACACATATAGTTTCTGGTAAATTCTTGCTGGCCATTGTAGTTTCATTTCCTGTTTCATTTATTCCTGTTTCTCATATTCCTGTTTGCAGTTAACTCTGAGATAATAATGTTTCTGTTAATGCTGTTTCTCAACATGATAGCCAATATTTAATTGTCATAAAATATTTAGTTTAACATTGTTGTGCACTGTGTACTTTGCTCCTTTCCTGACTGGATCTGTTGATTTAGGCGATGATGAGGACCTTGCTCCTACTTATTATGGTCCCTATGAGGGGACTGATGATACCTATGAGGAGCCAGAACCCACACAGGAGACCCCTGCTGCTGAGTAGCTAGTAGTAGCTATCTTTCATTTCTATTTCTTATCTTATTTATCGGGTTTGTCCCCGATTTGAATATTGAATTTCTGTACTTAAACATTTGAATCTGTTGTCACCTTTATTTTCAGTTGCAATCTTAAGTTTCATTTCTCATTATTATCTTGCCTATGTTGTTGTGAATGAGCTAGTTAGTAATTATGGATTGACCTAGACAGCGTACTACCGCCGACTCTGCGGCGTAGGCTGGACGTACCCACGCACTCGTGCCCGAACTTCCGGGTGCGGGTCGTGACACATTTTTATGGTGGCCCATGCAGGTCCTATCCTAAAATAGGGTAATACCCTAGGACAGGGTATGGAATAAAATTAAGGATTCTAGGAAAAGCTCATTCACAGTATAGCGTCCTTATTTCAATTCTTGATATCATTGCTGCTCAATTTTTCCTATTGCCTTTGATTTCCAAGTATTTCTATTCTGATCTTCCTATCCCTTAATCTTTCAGAATGGTCCAGACCAGGAACACAGTAGGAGGCACATCAGAACCAGCCGAGCAGAATATGCCCGAGACTCTTGCCCTCCCTCCGCCTCCATCTGTTCCGGCAATTACTCTAGATGGGGCACAGCTACTTGGAGTGTTCCAGGGATTGGTAGAATCCCAGAAAGAACAGACTGCACTCCTGCGGACCAGCCTCTCAGAAGCTATTAAGTCCCAGGAGTCGCCACTCAAGAGGCCAGGAAGTGCCAAAGACTTCAAGAACCTTAGGCCTCTGGAATTCTACGGAACTGAGGGCATTCTCTACGCTGATGAGTGGATAGAGAATGTCGAGAGACTCCTGAAGACTGCCCGGGTTCCCGATGATCTCAAAGTGGAGTCCGCAAGCCTGCAACTGTTCGATATTGCTCGAACCTGGTTCAGAGACGAACCTCAACTATCTGCTCCTGACATCACCTGGGAAGATTTTAAAAGACTATTCAAGGAGAAATTCTACCCCGAAGTGGCTAGGGAAGCTCTCGAAAGCCAATTCGAGAGACTAGAACAAGGTACTCTGACTGTTGATGAATATACTGCTGAATTTAGCAGGTTAAGCCACTTTGCGGAGTACATGGTTCGTACCCCGGAGGACAGAGCCCGAAGATTCAAGAAGGGGCTGTCCCCGGATATTCGCCTTGCTGTCACCACCAGCCGAGCTCGTACCTACGAAGAAATCCTGAGCGTGGCACAAGGCGTAGAGAGAGATATGGGGCACAAACTGAAGAGAGAAAGAGATACCGGAAATGCAGGACCCAACAAACGCCCTTTTCAACAACAGCACCAACAACAACAGCAGAGGGCCCCGCAGCAAACTCAGCGTCCTCTCCCTCGAGCTCCAGCACCTCAACCCCAGGCTCAAAGACAGAACCAACAAGCTGCCCCTTGTGGCTATTGCCAAAAACCAGGTCATACTTGGCAAGTCTGCAGGAAGAGGCTAGGTGCCTGTCTCTAGTGCGGCTCAGCAGCGCATCAAATGAGGGACTGTCCAGCTGCTCAAGAACGCTCAGCTGCACCAAAGGCTCCAGCCCAGACCAGGGTCCCAGCAGTACAACAAAGGGGACCCCCGCTTCCAACCCAACAACAACGCTTTGCTCAGCACCAGCAGCAACAGAGGGGTGCACCGCAGCAAGGCCGTGCTTATGCAATGACTCTGGAAGAAGCTGAGGCCACAGCAGACGTGATCACAGGTTCTGTGCTTATAAATTCAATACCAGCTATTACTTTATTTGACTCTGGAGCTTCTCATTCATTCATGTCAGTAGATTTCCTTATGAAGCATAGCTTAAGCACTAAACCCCTTAGGAATTGTTATAAGATCATTACCGGTGGAGGAATCATTCCGGTTAGTGATGCTTGTAACAATTGTCCTATCACATTATGTGGAAGAGAACTGTATGCTAGACTACTTGTAATGCCAGTGCCCAGTTTTGACATTATACTGGGTATGGATTGGTTAAGTCAACATCATGCCACAATAGACTGCCATAGAGGTAGTGTAATCTTCAGGCCACCTGACAAGCCAGAATTTGAATTTGCTAGAGGTTCTAGGGAAATGGGTAATAACATAATTTGTGGAGCCCTAGTAACAGAAGAATTGCCACCTATCATCTCTGAATACCTTGATGTCTTCCCTGAGGATCTCCCAGGCTTACCCCCAGACCGAGAAGTTGAATTCTCCATTGACTTAGTGCCAGGAGCAGCACCAGTATCTCAGAATCCCTACAGAATCAACAAGAAGGAGATAATAGAACTAAATGAACAAATCAAAGAGCTAGAAGACAAATGCTTCATTAGGTCTAGTGTCTCACCCTGGGGAGCTCCAGTGTTATTTGTGCCCAAGAAGGACGGAACATCCCAAATGTGTATTGACTATAGGGCCTTGAATGCCTTAACAATTAAGAATAAGTATCCCCTGCCCAGGATAGATGACTTATTTGATCAGCTGAGTGGAGCTCGAGTGTTTTCCAAGATTGATTTAAGGTCGGGTTACCACCAAGTAAGGGTGAGAAAGGAAGACATCCCTAAAACTGCTTTCAATACCAGGAACGGACACTACGAATTCTTAGTAATGCCGTTCGGGTTGACGAATGCTCCAGCAGTTTTTATGAACCTAATGAACAGAGTTTTCCAGCCATACCTAGACAAATTTGTAGTGGTCTTCATTGATGATATTTTGATCTACTCCAAGACCCCCGAAGAACATGAAGAACATTTGAGGTTAGCCTTGGAGACTTTGAGGAAGGAAAAACTTTATGGAAAATTATCTAAATGTGCTTTCTTTCTAGACAAAGTAGAATTCTTGGGACATGTTGTGACTGGAGATGGAATAGCAGTAGATCCTAAGAAGATAGCTGCAGTAGAATCCTGGCCCACTCCAGACTCTGTAGCTGAGATTAGAAGTTTCCTGGGACTAGCTGGCTACTATCGGAAGTTTGTGAAGGACTTTGCTAGAATTGCGGAGCCCATGACAAAATTAATAAGAAAAGATGAAGAGTTCACCTGGACTGATGAATGTCAGCGTGCTTTTGAGGAATTAAAGAAAAGACTGACTTCTGCCCCTATTCTGACCTTACCTTCCGGAACCGGAGGTTTCGCTATTTATAGTGATGCTTCTGGAAAAGGTCTAGGTTGCGTACTGGAGCAGAACAAGAAGGTAATAGCATATGCCTCTAGACAGCTTCGACCACATGAAAAGAATTATCCAACTCATGATTTAGAATTGGCAGCTGTCATTTTTGCTCTTAAATTATGGAAGCATTATCTTTATGGAGAAAGGGTGGAAATATTTACAGACCATAAAAGTCTAAAATATATCTTCACTCAGGAAGAGCTAAACATGAGGCAAAGAAGGTGGCTGGAACTAATGAAAGACTTTGATATCACTCTTCAATATCACCCTGGGAAGGCAAATGTAGTTGCTGATGCTCTAAGCAGGTATCCTATGGCGATGTACTTGACTATGGACAGACACCTGCTAGAGGACTTGGAAAGTTTAGGTATTGAAGTAATTATCCCAGGAAAAGAAGGCCAAATGATGAACTTGCAAATTCAGTCTACTTTAATGGACAAGATCAAGGAGACTCAGTTTCAGGACGAAGGCCTGCGAAGCCTTCGAGGTCAAGTGCAAGCTGGACTAGTAGAAGAATTCAGAATTCATGAAGATGGATCGCTGAGGCATGGCGATAGATTATGTGTACCTCAAGGAGACATAAGAGAAGAAATTATGCAAGAGGCGCACAGATCGCAGTACTCTATACACCCAGGAGCCAACAAGATGTACAAGGACCTGAGAACGCATGTTTGGTGGCATGGCATGAAAAGAGAAGTAGCCAGGTTCATATCCCGTTGTTTAGTGTGCCAGCAAGTCAAAGCAGAGAGACAAAGACCTGGAGGATTGCTTCAACCACTATCCATTCCGGAATGGAAATAGGAACATATCACAATGGATTTTGTTTCCGGTCTTCCAAGGACACCTAGTGGTAAGGATGCAATCTG
The DNA here is from genome assembly GCA_036927795.1 of Iris macrosiphon. Taxonomy (NCBI): domain Eukaryota; kingdom Viridiplantae; phylum Streptophyta; class Magnoliopsida; order Asparagales; family Iridaceae; genus Iris; species Iris macrosiphon. The sequence continues at coordinate 33,475,760 of JAYESA010000011.1, forward strand.
GGTGATAGTAGATAGACTGACCAAGTCTGCACATTTTCTACCTTTCAAAGTAGGGCTATCTACAGAGAAGCTGGCAGATCTATATATCAGACATATTGTTAGGCTGCATGGAGTTCCAGTAAGTATTGTCTTCGACCGAGATTCAAGGTTCACCTCTCACTTCTGGAAGAGCTTACAAGCCAGCTTGGGGACGCAACTCAAATTCAGCACAGCTTATCATCCCCAAACCGATGGACAATCGGAACGTACAATCCAGACACTTGAAGATATGCTCCGTACATGTGTTCTGGATTTTGGAGGATCCTGGGAAGACTATCTACATCTGGTGGAGTTCTCTTATAATAATAGTTACCAAGCAAGTATTGAGATGACTCCATTTGAAGCTCTGTATGGACGAAGATATCGTACCCCGCTATCATGGGACGACGTTGGAGAAAGATCCCTGCTGGGACCAGAGATGGTGATCGATTCAGCTGAGAAGGTAAAGCAAATAAGGGACAGACTTCGAGTGGCTCAAGACAGGCAACGACATTGGGCAAATAGCCACCGAAGGCCCTTGGAATTTGAGGTAATTAAATTTATGAAATTCAAGTCAATTTAAATATTTTGCTTATGGAACTAAGACTTGATTGTGACTTTATTAAAGGTTGGAGAGCTGGTATTCTTAAAGATTTCCCCGACACGTGGCACCATTAGGTTCGGAAGGAGTGGAAAACTCAGCCCAAGATTTATTGGACCTTTTGGCATACAGGAGAAGATCGGAGAAGTGGCATACCGACTGGCATTGCCACCCTCTCTGGATGGAGTACATAACGTCTTCCACGTGTCGCAGCTGAGGAAGTACGTGTCAGACCCCAGCCACATTTTGGATCACTCAGAGCTCGAAGTAGGCCCAAGTCTGACTTACCAAGAGCAACCCGTGGAGATTCTGGATCGCTCGAAGAAAGTCCTACGGAACCAGGTTATCTCCCTGGTTCGCGTAGCTTGGAAGCACCATTCTCCCGGCGAATCCACCTGGGAGCGAGAAGACGAGATTAGAGAGCGATACCCCTATCTTTTTGAACCCTGAGGTGTATTTTATTTCTCGGCCTTTCCTTTTCATGCCTTGTTATTCTTAAATTTCGAGGACAAAATTTTTGTAAGTTGGGTAGGTTGTAAACCCCCTAAATTTCTCAAATTATTAAATCTTGGATTTTTCCCAATTTTCTGGAATTTTCTGGGAATTTTCTGTAATTAAAATCAGGGTTTTCAATTAATAAATAATTTTTAATTAGCAATAAATAATATTAAAAAATCATGAAAAAAACATTTTTGGGTGTAAAATAGAAAACTGGACTTAGGGTAATTTTCTGGATTTTTTTGGGCCTCAGAACTATTTTTAAATGCCTAAAAAACAATTTTTCTAATTATTTAATTATTAATTATTTATTTATTTATTTATTTATTATTTATTTTCTTTTTCCTGCCCACGGCCCATTGGGCCGCGGCCCGGCCCGTAGCCCCAACCCAGCCCGTCTCCTTTGCGGGTCGGACGGGTCTGCCCAGACCCGTTAGCCCGACCCGACCCGCCGACTGTGCCCCGTCCCCCACGACGCCCGATTTCCCCGCCGGCCGCAGCGCGCAGCGCCGCGCGATCCGCTCGCCACGCCGCCGCATTCACCGCCACCCCTCCGCCTTGGCCGGCCCCCTGCAACCGCCTCGCCCCCTTATAAAAACCCCCGACCCCGGCCGTCTCCCCCACTCCCTCGCCCTAACCCTAGCCACCGCCACCCGCCGCTGCTCTCCTCCCTCGCCTAGCCGCCGCCTCCGCCACTACGCCGCCAGCGCCACCCGCCGCCCGCCGCAGCTCCTTCCCCCTCTCTCCTCCCTCGGCGCCGCCGCCGTCGACAGAAACCGCAGCAGCAGCACAGCACAGCAGCAGCCGCAGCCGCCGCTGCCGGCCGCCCCGAGCCGCCGCCGACCCGCCGTCAGTCGGCCTCGCTCCGGCGAACAACCCCCGCCCTCGCCGGCCGTCCAGCCGCCTCCCTCCGCCGCGTGCCGCCATCAGCTCGAAACCCTAACCCTAATCTCTGTTCCTGTGTCGGACACGGGACACAGTGTCCGACACGACTCGGACACGATTTCGACCCTGTTTTCGGGTCCCCTTCAGGTACGTGTATCTTTCGCCTCGTAGCTCCATTTTCAATTCTGCAAATTGCGTTGTGAAGCCTGTATGACCCTCTCGGTGTCCGGATAAACTGTTCGGGACACCGCATCCTGTGGTGATCGCACACCGCGATCCAAAAACAGGAAAAACCAGACCCTGTTTCACCCCGGAACCGAGTACGTCCCGCCAAACGGGATGACTTGGTCGCGTGCGGTCTTCACAGATACGTGCGCATCATCGATACGGACGTGTGAGTCTTCGTGGAAGCTGATTCGGGTGTGCGTGCACACCGGAATCAACGCGTATCCGCGGACATCGCCCCGTATCTGCCTTTTCGGCAATTCATCCTAACTTCGTGCATACTCGTCAGATCGAGACGAAACTTGTGCCATCGGACTCGTAGCGATACGCTGGTCCTGTGGGTCAAGTTTGGTTCGATTCTGAGAACGTTGACGAAATCGCGTGTCGTGGGCCCCACAGGCCCCGTTCGACGGGCAATTTTGTGTTCGGCTCATCGGAATCCAAATCTGAAAGTTCCGTTGGGTTCGTATCAGCGTTCCTGACCTGTTGACACTAAGTTTGGTAAATTTGAAGACTTTTGACCTGGACACGTTTTTCGGTGCAAAGCGGGCCCAACGACGGACCCCGTTTTGACCCGAAACTGCCGTTTTTGCCCTTGTCTCCAATTTGGACCCAAGGACAGGCGTTTCTAGCTATTTGACATCTTCTGAGAATGATGGTAATGTCTATTTCAGCTTTTGGACTCATCTCTGGACTTTTCCCCCAAGAACCTAATTAATCAGATCCAAACAACAGGCAAGTACCTGCACCTCAAGTTAATCTTTATATATTGTGATAATTAATTCCCTGTCTTATATGTACCCTTGATGATTACACATCGTGTTAGAAATGTTGAATTTCATGTCTTGAATAATTGGTAGTTCCTGTCTTGTTTTTCATGTCGGGTGGGAGAATACTAGGAGGCATGTAGTTTACCCTTTCCCCTGTCGTGACTGCTAGCTTTTGGTACGCGACTGTACCATCAGCCTGATACTCGATTATTCCTGACTGCTAGCCGCCTATGGCATGCCTGATTGGCCTTATAAACCCCTACATGCCAACTATGTATTCTAAAAACAAACACAAGTACACACATATAGTTTCTGGTAAATTCTTGCTGGCCATTGTAGTTTCATTTCCTGTTTCATTTATTCCTGTTTCTCATATTCCTGTTTGCAGTTAACTCTGAGATAATAATGTTTCTGTTAATGCTGTTTCTCAACATGATAGCCAATATTTAATTGTCATAAAATATTTAGTTTAACATTGTTGTGCACTGTGTACTTTGCTCCTTTCCTGACTGGATCTGTTGATTTAGGCGATGATGAGGACCTTGCTCCTACTTATTATGGTCCCTATGAGGGGACTGATGATACCTATGAGGAGCCAGAACCCACACAGGAGACCCTTGCTGCTGAGTAGCTAGTAGTAGCTATCTTTCATTTCTATTTCTTATCTTATTTATCGGGTTTGTCCCCGATTTGAATATTGAATTTCTGTACTTAAACATTTAAATCTGTTGTCACCTTTATTTTCAGTTGCAATCTTAAGTTTCATTCCTCATTATTATCTTGCCTATGTTGTTGTGAATGAGCTAGTTAGTAATTATGGATTGACCTAGACAGCGTACTACCGTCGACTCTGCGGCGTAGGCTGGACGTACCCACGCACTCGTGCCCGAACTTCCGGGTGCGGGTCGTGACACGTGGTGATGGTGGTGTTCGATGGAGGTGATGGTGGAGAAGGTGGTGGTAAGAGAGGCTATTGTGGGTCGTGGTGGCAGTGGCGGAGGTGGCAGCGGGTCGTCAAGGAAGTGGGTTGGAGACGGTGGCAATGGCGGAGGTGGCAGCGGATTGCGGTGTTGGCGGTGGTAGCAGCGGCTATAGGTGGCAATGGCGGAGGTGGCAGCGGGTCATCGAGGTAGTGTTGGGGTTGCTGCGGTGGTCGTCGGGTCGTCCGTCGAAGGGGAGATGAAGTCGGAGTAGAGGTGAAGAAGAAGAAGAACAACAAGAACAAGAAGAAAAATGGAGAAGGAGAAGAATAATAATGGAGAAGAAGAAGGAGAAAGAGGGAGTCGGCTACGGTTGTATGTAGAGGGAGGAGAGGAGAGAGAGTGAGGGAGGATTTCTAGGTTGTCTTGGGATAAGGGCCAGCTACATATGGGGGGTTGTGTGTGTGTGTTAAAATAGAGGGAGTGTGTGGTTGTGATGGGGTGGGGATTTGAATCAAGGGTTAGGATGCTTCATGAAAGATTTGTACATAGCAAGGGGGAGAGAGAAGATGAGGTGACCGGTCATGTGAGGTTGGGGGGTTTCTTTATTTGTTTGCACCAATAGGAGGGTGACACCTAGCACCCTTTTTGCATTTAAGCCCCTTAACATTTGGGTGTTTACACATGATCAAAAAATGGTGAGAATTTGATGTGAAAAGTTGTGTTTAGTGTTTTATAGGATGAATGGGTGTCGAGTTAAGTTGGGGTTAGGTTAAGTTGGTATCCCTAATTTAATTAAAAAAAGTGTCATATGTGCTCTTAAATTAAATGGGAGTACATGGGATTTCAATTGGGAGTGACACAAAGGTCATGGACGATGTAGGCTTGGTGTCAGTCTTGGGCCCTTTAATTAGTTAGGCGAAACAGGTTGAGTTTGTGTCCCTAAATCGATGGCAACGACATAGGTACAAGACATAGGATTAAAGAATTAATTTTTGTGACTGAAAAGTTATGCAATTAAATTAGAGCACAAGGGAGTGTGTTTGTGAGTGACAGAAAAGTCCAGTGCCTATGTTGGCTTGTCAAGTCAAGAGTGCAAAAATTTGTTGGAAAATAAAGGCTATTGTTGTGCTCCAATTATTGTAGTAATGATAAGGTGCACCAAGGGTTTACATTAAAGAACCAGTCTACAAAACCCTAACTTCTAAACCTTAATCAACCTAAAGCTAAACCAAAATTCTTACCATATTTAGTCTACCTAGAAGATTTTGAGGGGGTTTACATTCTTTCCAACTTAGAAGAACTTTGTCCCCGAAATTAAAAGTAAAGCACAAATAAGAGTTACGAGAATAAAAGTTAACAGGTAATCGAATTGCAGTACGTAAATTAGTACCTCATTCCTCAATAAATACGGGAAACGCTGTCGAATGGAATCCTCGTGCTCCCAGGTAGACTCTCTCGGCGAATTAATGATTCTTCCATTCAACCCTGACCAGTCGAATAGTCTGCCCCCTCAAAATCTTCTCACTGCGATCGAGTATCCCTACTGGTTACTCCATATATGATAAACTGGGCCCGACTGTAATCTCTAAATGATCGAGCACGTGGCTAGGTTCTGCCACGGATCTTCTCAACTGAGATACATGAAATACATCGTGCACGCCTTCTAATGACGGAGATAATGCAAGATGATAAGCCACTTAGTCAACTCGCTCCAAGATGTCAAAAGGTCCGATGTACCTCGGATTCAGCTTGCCTCTGCCCCCAAATCTAAGGCTACCACGAGTAGGTGATATCTTCAAAAATACATGATTACCTTCCTTGAATTCCAAATGTCTGCGGTGCGCATCTGTCTAATGCTTCTGCCTGTCCTATGATGCGCGCAGGTGGCCCTGACTCTGCTTTACTTTCTCCACTGTCTATGTTACCAACTCTGGACCAAGTATCTGATGCTCTCCTATGTCATTCCAACATACTGGCGACATACACTTCCTCCCATACAGTGCCTCATAAGGTGTCATCTGTATGCTTGCTTGGTAGCCGTTGTTGTAGGAGAATTCTACCAAATGTATATGGTCCTCCCAAGATCCTCCAAAGTCGATCATGCATGCTCTCAATATATCCTCTAATATCTGAATTGTGCGCTCTGACTGACCATCAGTCTGTGGATGATATGCAGTGCTGAACTTGAGACGAGTTCCTAGACTCTCTTGCATACTTCGCCAGAAATATGACGTAAATCTGGAATCACGATCCGATACAATAATGACAGGCACTCCATTTAGTTGTACTATCAGCATCATGTATATGTCAGCTAATATCTTCGTAGATTACCAACTCTGAAGGGCAAGAAATATACCGACTTGGTGAGTCGGTCCACGACAACCCAGACTGCATCCTTCCCACTAGGGCTCCTCAGAAATCCTGTGATGAAGTACATGGTAATGTGCTCCCACTTCCACTCAGGAATGGGAAGCGGCTGCAATAGTCCTGTAGTCCTCTGATGTTCGACCTTGACTTGCTGACAGACAAAATATCTTGCCACGAATCTCGTAATCTCTGTTAATATGGTATAATATGGTATTATTCTATCTTGATTATAAGATTACACTAGTACACTTTGTGTGTATTGAACCTGGCCACTTGAGGTTGTTTTCTTTGTACTAACTACATAAGAGAACAAATATCTCTGTTATTATGGATGCTTGTACTCTTAATCCGGATATAATAACAGACATGTATATGCAAGGTGTATTACTTTGACTCATAAAAGAGTGAGATTCATTATGGGTCAACAATCTCTATAAATTAGGTAATAACATTGTATATATGATGGGCTATTGATTATAAAAGGAATATATCTCCTGATACGTTGGGTTGATGATGTCCCCTTAAGGAACTCATAAGGATTGTCATGTAAGCTCTGTAGGTGGATTATGTCCTACATGACAAATAAATTTGAGTGGTACTACTTTAGGATAAAATATGTCGATCAATATAGTTGTTAGTAACTTAATTTGGTCGACGGACATTCGATATCTTAACATGGGAAGACAAACATACTTATAATAAGAAGGAACCCATAAACGTAATTTAGGATTATGAAGGTAGTGCAACAATAGATCTTTAGTGGATCGAGCTATTGTTAACGGACCTGGGTTGTATGTTCGGGCTAAACATGGGATACACAGATCCGTTAGGAGAGCTAACCTTAATTTTTTCTCAAGGTCCCTACCGTAGCCTATATATATAATCTATTCTCTGGCCGTTATAATGCATCAGAAAAGAGCAGATTTCTCAATACTCGTTTTCAAGTAAGGAGAGAAAGAGGGGCCAACTAAGGAGAAAAAAATATTGGAAGATCGTCGTCCGCACGACGTTCAACCTGAGGAAGGAATATGTACAGAAGATCTTGGGGTCGCTAACTGGTCAAGGTTGCTGAAAACCTTTATCTTCTTCTCGTTATTTCAGTTATAATTCGTGAACCTTATTTTCGGCCTTTGAAGGGTTAGAATACATATTAAACATGTTAATTTTCTATCGATCGATATGCACACAAATCTACGGTCCTGGGGATCCCCAGTTCCATTAGTGAATAGTTGTGGTCTGATACCACGGAACTATTAGAAGGGGTACGGTACCGAAAGCTGTTGGTTATGGTATGGTACCACAAAATATTTGGGACCAATAAATTACCAATCGGGGCATACAAATTAGAGAGAATAAATTATCGTGCAAGTATATATTTCTTTGGCTTATTTCAGTTATGTGTCATGTATATATTTTGTAGTTAAACTGTTCACACATTTTTATAGTCATGGACAACTTGTGCAAAAGGTTTGTCTTTTCTCGAAACAGTATCTGGGACACTCGGACCAAATCGACATAGAAAAAATTATGTGGAACGTGCTTCAGGCACGAGGTATTACGGAAAATCCAGTAGGTCTTGCAACCCAGACTAGAAGGGCATATCACAATACCACGTAATAGTTATTCCTGGTGTCGGTTCACTAATGACCTCATATAGACATACTGCATATTAATGTATGTCTTCTACAGGAACAGTAAGTATGCATCTCTTTTTATGCAGGGACGAGCACGTCGGCTATGGTAAGAAATTACTATAATTGATATGATTAAATGTTTAGTGTTTCTCTATATTGTTTCGATATGATCTGTCAATCAATTCTAGTTACTAATTGCAAGATCACTATATAAATTATATGCTTCACATGATTATAGTTTTGGTTTAGGCGAGTGGGTTAGTCTGCTCACCAGTGCATTCTCCATTGCACTGACCCCGAACCTCACGTGTCGGAAATAATAAGGGTGAATAAAGCTAGTTGAAGTCTTAAAAAAGTGACTGACACTTGTCACAACTTGTACCCGGAATAAGGGCACGAGTAGTGATCAATGCCCAGCCTACGCCGTATCATCGACGGTAGAACGTTATCTGGGTCATCCATACTATCTAAATACCTCATATTGTATATATATGGTACTTGTCAATGTTATCTCAACTCCAAACGGAGGAACAATATGGTATATGATAATGATAAACAATACTCAATCAAAAAATAAAACTAAAGGAGGATGTAAGCACGGTATGGAATAAAGAGAGAAAATAAAAGTCACAATACATCCATAAGTCCAAATCAATAAGTCTAGACATAGCCACTCCCAAAATAATATATACATGCCATGAGTCTAGAAATGAGACTAATACAAAGTCCAAAAATATGAAACTATACTTCCTCGGTCACTGGCACTAGGTTCTCCTACTATAGGGGAGAATCCTCTAATGGCTCGTCGTTCTGCGGCCCGTAATAAGTGGGACACTGATCCACAAGCCAATCATCTGAAAAATATATCCAATTATGATTTGAGCGAAGTACATACCTCTTAAAGCAGTTCCAAATATATGGTAGGATATATATGACAAATAATAGAAAAGAATACAAGATAACTAGCAATAGGAAATGATAATGTACTAGAGTAAACAGGTAATGTAATAAAAAGTAAAGACATGCAATAGAGAATAACTACAAGTAAGAAAAAGATAACACTAGCTAATGTGCCTTGGATTACAAGTTCATTATGTGATTGGTTTGGGTTGAACATGAATACAATATGGTAACTCGATTACACGTGTGATATATAATCGACATGTACACAAATATACTGGCTTGATCACATTACCAACTCCTACTCCCCCATCTCCAACCAATACTCATGGAACCAATCATGACACTTTACGAACACGAATATAAGCACACTGAACACGAGCATTATGTGAACACGAAGTACATGCTAATCAATATCCGATACACACGATGAAATACATGTAAAGGAGTACCCGCTGAACACGGTAGGGGATAACATCTCTTGACAAGATCCATATAGTACCAGCCCGTGTAACCACTGTGTCAAAATCAAGTATACAATTCTAGAACATGTGATATATACACTATCATAAAATAAAAACTAATAGAGAGATGTACTTGCCTCGGGTCCTGAGCAAATGGTGTTTCTCGATTCCCAAGCTGGTGTCACACAATCCTATTTAGGAACAATATATCAATTTAATGTAAAGAAAATAAGATAATTTAAAAATACATTAACATGCTTCTAGGTCCATTCTAGATTTACTGGTCTATAATGGTCATTAACTAGTCAATAATAGCTTATCTTGGTATACAAGGTCATCTCTAGGTCACACTATGGATATTAGGTATGTACCTAGTTTCTAGATTGATTATAAAGCTATACTAGTCACTAATATAATATAACTTATTATATAGCATCTAAATTATAAAATTAATATTTTACCTATATTACCTTAGTCTCTACAATACCTTACCCTAGTGTCAATACCTTACCCATACATAATATACCTAGGTATCTAATTCCTTAACTAAGTGTTTACATAACTAACTATATTAACTTAGCTTACTAACTACCTACCTGAAATATCACTGATACCCTTAGTACCCACATCTAACATCACTTTAACCCATGTAATATTCTATACTATATAGTTACCTAGATAAGTTCATAGCCACTTTAACCCATCTAACACCACTATACCCTTCAGTCAACATCAGATATTGATCCTAGGTGACTCCGTACTGCTCCTCATTAGCCCCTCATAACTGAATCCCTCTATTTTAGACTAAGGTCCTCCCCCTCCAAGCTGTGAAAACAACAATGGCTCCTTGAACCCCACAAGTACTCAGTGCACTTGTGTGCTCATGAACCATGCACCCCTTGTCTTAACAACATTCAATTGTTGTTGTTATTGCCACATCAATGACTGAACAACAACTGCTATTACCTGCTCCCCTTCTTAATAGACCACACACAACACTTCTTACAAGCACCTATGCCCAAGTGTTCCCCCCTCTTCTCTAGATTGTTGTTTGAAACAACTTAAGGTTGCTGTTACCTGGCCTCTTCAACTGATGATACTGCTACTGCTATCATTCCCTTATTTAGTCTGTACCGGACCTCACTTGGTCTCCTCCCTGTACCAATACTAACTATACTACTAACATGTAAATAACTAACTGATATCTCCATATACAAATGCTCCTAAGCTGCTGCTATTGTCTTCTAATGTTGCTGCTACAAATGCTTCCCATATTGTTGTCACCCCTCACTACATCAGATCTGCTACCCCCTCTCTGCCTACAATCCCTTCAACCTGAGCGACACCTGTGGTGCCCCGTTCTCCCTATTTGGGGAGCGCGGCTAAGAAATACAAACGGTATCGTTCGATCGGGATAGATTGAAACAAGAACTCATCCTCATTATGGATTTGCTTCTTCGAAATCGATTCCCATGTTCAGTGGACCGTGTCCCCGGGATCAACTTAGCGGCAGAGTCAGGAGGGACCTCTCGGCTCCATCTTTTGTTGCCTCAAATTTTGATGTCGCTTGTTACTTTTGTGCTTTAAGTTGGTTTTCGGATTTGCTTGTGTTTTCTTGAACGATTTCGATGATTTCATTATTTTCGTTCGTGAACTGTATTTTAATTCCGAGTTTGGAAAGAGAGGAAGAGGTATTAATCCACTGTTCGTTGCAATGTAGGTGAACGAGCAGTAGGCGGCGTACAAGCGGAGTCTTGAAGCGCCTCTTTCCTTCTTCCTTCCAACCAACTAAGTGAGTGGCTACCATCCCGATTAGATAACCCTTCTTCCAAGTCTTCACACCTAAAAATCTTGCATTCTTGTTGTCCCGATCAGACGATACCAAGTAATAACTAAAAGATGTCAAGATAAAAAGGGAATAGACTTGGATTATATTGCTTGTCAATTAAACTTGTGAATGGTTATCTTATTGTATGCTAGTTCATTTCAAATGTTCTATACATGCTTTAATTGAGTTAGAATGCATCTTCTTCTATAAATTATGCTAAGTATGGATCATATCTTGTATGCAAATAATTATTCAGGGAGGTTATGCAAAATGAATCATGTAAAACTGCTTGTCTTGTACTCGTGTTGCCTCAACAACATGAAAATGTTTGGCAAAATATTGATATCGTTCGATCACGGACAACTTGTGCACAAGGTATAGTTCCTGCGGACTGCTGCTAGGGCACTGGCACCGATCCGATTTCGGACGGAACTTCACATTTAGTCTCACGTTCTTGGACGGGATGGTATGCAGCACCTCACGTACATGTCGTTGCACACCATCCTCGTCATTGACTAGTGTCCATTATGGCAATCAAGCCAGTGATCACCACGTATATTTAAACCTGTTGTAAGCTAACTTGTGTCTTCGTGGCAGGGAAGACATGGTAAGTATTGTGTAGGTGGTTCAGACGGACAAGTAAAAGCCACCGAACGGTGGCAAGTTCATTTCAGTAGTTTTATTATATATATACTGTTGCTTGTAAAATGAACTAAGACAAGATAGAAAGACCATAATTAATATGCATGCTTCATTAAAATAACGTATTAATTGGTATAGTTAGGTTAGCTCGCCTTCACCAGTACATTACGATGTACTGACCCTCGTTGAAATAGGTTCCCCGCACTAAGAAGAACCGAGCGAGGAGCCGAAGTCGTCTTCCCGATCCAGTCCAGCTGTAGGCGCATCCTGATCGTGCCACATTTTGAAGTACTTGAAGAAAGGAGCTAGAAACCCAAAAACAATGCGGCTCAGAGGGAAAGCCGTCATCCCTTCCGGAGGTATTTATCATTTTGATGTTTAGTAAAGTGATATAATGTACATGACTGTCATCTCATTTTGTGTCACTACCCAATTCTAGAAAATTGGGTTTTTTTTTATTTGATAAATTGTGTATTGTATTTAATTAATTATATTTATATTTAATTATTGATTGTATTATTTTTTTATTGATTGTTTTAGGGTTTTGGCTAGCCTGGACCCATGTCAGACCCTAGTGGACCCATGTCCGATCCAGCCCACACCCTTATGAGGATTATTTTGGGTCTTAGAAATATTTATTATATTTTTAGTGGGTTAATTGGAGAGATTTGGAGTTAGTTTGAGTGCTTTTGGAACCCGGAACCCAAACCCAAGTGTGTGGAGGGCATTTTGGACTTTTGGACTTTGGAAACCCTTATATTTTAGCTTGGCCTGCCCTATTCCCAGCCCCACACCCAAGAGTACAGCAGCCCCCTTCCCCCTTTGTTCCATTTTCTTCTTCTTCTTCATTTCTTCTTCCTCTCTACTTCTTTCTTCTTCCTTCCTTCTTCCAAAGTAAGTTTTTCTTTATTTTTCTTCCTTCTTTCTTCCATTCCTTCTTCTTTATGTAAACCCTAACCTTGTATTTTTCCTAACCTAGGTGTGTGGAGCCTAGATTTAGTGTGGAGGCTAGATTTGGTGGCTTGGAGCTTGAGGGAGGTGATTTCTAGTAGATCAGAGACTTTGGCCTTGGGATTCCAACTCCCAAGAGGTAAACCCTAACTTTCCCCCTGCTAATTACTTTTATGTAGTGTAATTAGTGGTTTAGAACCTTCCTAGACCCTAAGCCTACCCGTGGGCGGAAGTTGGAACTAGTTTGGTTGAGTTTAGAGACTTTGACATTAGGTTTTGTGTCAATTTCGGGTGGAATCCGAATTTGGCCCAATTTTGGGGGATGCCCTAGGTTAGACGGACCTAGGTAGACGTTGTCGGGTGTCTAGAGGGTGAGTGCGTGTCTCTGTTCGGACACGGGAAGTCGTCTCGTGACGTTTCGGGCGTTTTTGGAGTTTTTGTCGTCGCCGATTCTAAGTGCGTGAGCGTTTTTGCCACGGACCTAGAATTGACGCAGTAGCATTTTTTCTAGGATCTAGGCATCGTTTAGAACCCGTGGGTAAATTTTAGGCCGATTTCGAGTTGGTTTGGTGTGCGTTTCAGGAGGTTTTCCGAACCGCACACCGCGTGTTCGTCGAAATGACCGAACGGCCATTTCGACTTGGTTTCCTAGTTTTGGGCTTGTGCGCTCGTTGGGTTTGTATCGAAGAGTGTGTGCTAGAATTCTCGGGTTATATTTTATATATTTATAGGTATTTGTGCGTGTCGGGATCGTTGGGCGTGAGTGGGGCGTGTTGTTTGTGTGTTGTGTGCGTTGTGTTGTGTTTGTGTTTATATATTTGTGTTTGTGTCTATATATATATATATATATATATATATATATATATATATATATATATATATATATATATATGTGTGTGTGTGTATTTATATATATGTGCTTGTGTATGTATATGTCTATGTGTATATATATATATGTATATGTGTAAGTGTGTGTGTGTGTGTTAGATTATATATAAGTGTGTGTATATATATATATATATATATATATATATATATATATATATATATATATATATATATATATATATATATATATATATCTAGTTGTATATATATATATATAGAGAGAGAGAGTTATATGTATGTTTATATATATATATATAGTGATATATATATATATGTATATAGGTGTGTGTGTGTGTGTGATTGTGAGAAGGGGGGAGATGCACAGCAAGCAGCAGCTGCTGCTGCACTGCAGCAGGCAGCACAGCAGCAGAAGCTAGCAGCAGCAACAGCAATATGAAGCAGCAGCAGCAGCAAACACAGGCAGCAGCAGCAGCAGCTAGCATTTTGCAGCGAGGCTTTGACGTAGCAAGCGAGGGAGATATAGTTATATAGATTAGATATAAGATTAGATAGATCTAGATATAAGTTATATAGATTAGTAAATTAGATAGATAGATAGCTAAATAGATAGGTAAATAGTTGATAGATAGTTAGATTGATAGCTAGCTAGACTAAATAGATAGCTAGATAGATGGGTTAATAGTTAGATGGATAGATAGATAGCTAGGTATTAGATATATATATCTATCTAATTGTATAGATATCTATATACATATAGTTATATATATATGGATAGGTGAGGTATGTATGGGTATATGTATATGCGTGTGGATATCTATATATATATGAATAGATACTTAGATATTTATGTATATGATATATATATATATATATATATATTTTAGCCTAGATTAATAACTAGGTATATATTTATAAGCCTAATAGCTAGTTAGAGGGGTTTGAGAGCGGTATCTCAATACCTTGAGATACCGAGGTATCTCAATACCTTGAGATATCCAAGGTATTAAATTTCGAGCGGGGTATTTGAGCAATAGCCTAGGAATAGTATTGGAGTAATTTTTATATGCTTATGTGTATATATTTACGCGTGCTAGCATAGGTTTTAGCGGGTTTAGGCGGGGTGCGTGGCCTAGGGCGAGGTATCGGATACCGGGGGTATCCCGGTATCTCGAGGAGGCGAGTTTGAGAGTTTTCTAGCTTAATGAGCTCGGTTTGACCTAGAATTTCAGGGGCACCCTAGTTTGACCTAGCTTTGACCATAATTGTCCCCATTGACCGTAAAAGTCAACGTTTGACATAGTTTTGACCTAGAGTTAACTTTTTGGACCCCGGGTTGACTTTTTGACCCGAATTTCACCGGTTTGACCCGTTCGACCTAGGATAGCCCTAGAAGCCTGTTTTTAATTATTTTATATCAGTTTAAATCCTTAGAACCCTATTTAATTCTGCTTTTCGTAATAGGTTCTTGCGACACCGGTCCGGATCTCGATCCTCATCAGTTGCTCAGGACATCAGGCGAGTACTTACCTCTGATAGTTTCCATTTCATGATAGCGTTTATCTCACCTATTCTAGGACTATGATACTTGATTCTGACATATTATTACACGAGCTGGTACTAGTGGATTCCATCATGAGATGCTATCCCCCTTACCGTGTTCAACGGGTACTCTATCACGTGTATTTTATTATGTGCTTCGGGTATTGATTCTCATGTGCTATCATGTGCTTCTTGTGCTCTCGCCTTCGTGTGCATGAGCTATTATCATGTACGTAGCATGATGTGGTTGGATCCAATGGTATTAGTGGGGGAGGGGAGTAGGAGTTGGTTATGTGATCAAAGCAAAACAGTATTCATGTGTATGTCGGTTATGCAACTCACGCATAACGGAGTTATCGTAGTATTTTTTATGTGCAACCTAAGCCGATCACATAACGAACTTGTGCTCAAGGCACTTAGCTAGTATTCATGTTTCTCACATGCAGTTACTTTTCTACTACTTGTATTATTCTCCAGTTTACATTGCAGCTACTTATTGTGCTCCAGCATATATTAATTTCCTGTGCATCTTGTATACTTTTCTATTGCTCGTCATATATACCTTACCATGCATTTGGAGTTGCTTTCAGAGTTATGTACTTCGCTCCAGTCCTGACTGGGCATATTTTTTCCAGAGGATCCTGATGACTATTGCCCGACGTTCTACGGGCCGGGTGTTGACGAGGGTTGTGACCCCGAGACTGAGGAGGAGTGCGCCGAGGAGACGCCGTTAGCGTCCTAGTTAGCTAGGTGGGTTTCCTGGATTGTTCCCAGTAGTTTATTTCTGGATGATTGAACTTATTCTTTTGATGCTGTGAGATGTTGTAGATATTATGGTCTTTGACTATATATTTTTGGATATTGTCTTGCTCTCTTGGTTCTGTTTCTTGTTCATATCATATCGTGCTTTTATTCTTTTCCTAGATTTTGTGATTGAGAGTTCATATATATATTGCATGGTTGCCCTCCTTTTGGAGAGGATTATTCATATATATATATTGCGTGGTTGCCCTCCTTTTTGGAGAGGTTATGGCAGATTTTTTGTGAGATATATAGACAGTTGGTTGACCTAGAACGGACCTTACAGCGTTCTACCGCCGATTCTGCGGCGTAGGCTAGACGTACCCACGGCTCATGCCCGATTTTTCGGATGCGGGTCGTAACATTTTGTGTCAACACTTTTGTAAGCCCGTGCGGCAAATTAGCTGACTCGTCCAAGATTTTGTAATAGATGTTCATTATCAATAAAAATAGAACTTTTCCATGTTTCAAATCTGTCTTTCAATTTATCTGCGTACTCTGAATATGTGCTCGTTATGCAAAAATACTCTAGCCTTGTACGGGCGCAACCCCAGGCCCGCACGGTGGTCATGCCGGGAGGACGCCCCAACGATTTTACGGAATCGGGGCATGACATAGTGGTATCAGAGCACAGATTCAAGTTCCTTTGACACTCGTACTTGAAAAGTTCCTTTAATGATCAAATTCCTATGCGAACACTTGAACTCGTTAGGCCAAAATGAGATACGTTCAAACAATGAGTCCATAATATATTATGATTCTGATATAATTTACCTTTTTTTGAAGGAATGGCACAAGCGCAATCCTCTACGCTCGTACCGGACGAGACGCAAGCCCAGGAGAGCAGTTCCGGCACTTCAGGAAGCTCTCGGAGCCAACGGGGCATGTCTCGATCCAATCCGCTTCAGCAAATGATGCAGATGTTTGAATAAAACCAAATGATGCAGATGTTTAAATAAAACCAATAAAGGGAGGAGGCCCGTTATGAACGGGCTGACAAGGCAAACCAACAGAGGGAGGACGCGCGCTATGAACGGGCCGAGAAGCGAGCGGAAGTGAGGCAAAGCAAGTTCGAAGATAATCTAGAGGCCCGATTCTCAGTTCAACAAAAGCAGGTAGATACCCTGCAGCAGATTGTGCAGACTCTAGCTTCCAACCAGTCCGCAGCGACAACAGCGACTCCGGTGGAACAACCAGCATTTGAAGTCGAGATGCCTCAGACTCCGAGGATGAAGGATGTGACTGCCTTCGACTTTGGCGACTTCAAGAAAGTCTACAATACTCCGTTCAATGGGACTGAGGACCCAATCGTGGCCCTAGATTGGCTCACCGAACTTGAGGATCATTTCAAACTGCTTGAAGTACCGGAGGAGAATCGTATCGCATGCGCTCAAATACAGCTCCGTCTCAACGCGCACGATTGGTGGGACATGCATCGACGATCTCTTCAAGTTGACCATGGAGAGGAGGCGATCACGTGGGCAACTTTTTGTGCCGCATTTGAAGAGGAGTTCATTCCCCCTTCCTTACATCGTCAGAAGGAGAATGAGTACGTGCAACAGAGGCAAGGCAGCATGACAGTCAAACAGTATTCTGCTGAATTCAACCGACTCTCCAAATTTGCTAGCGCCTATTTACCTGATACAACGAGTCGAGCTAGAAGGATTGATGGTGGTCTACGCCCTGCCATCCATGCACACGTTGTCGTTCATCAGTACGAGACTATGCGAGGAGTCATGAATCACGCCCTATCTCTTGAACCGCAGTATCCTCACGTTCCTACCGGCGCTGTGCATACCTCCAATCACAAACGCCAAAGCAACGATAGAGGAAACATCGCTGCAAAGTGCCCTAACAACGGCGGTCCACAGAGAGGGAAACCAGGGCAGCTATGTTACTTCTGCAGGAAACCGGGGCACATTGCAAGCGAATGTCGTACGAAACAAGGGTTATGTCTCCTCTGTGGCAATGCAAATCATAGAATTCGTGACTGCCCAAATTACTCTGCTCAACATCCTCAGCGTAATATCCACTAGCGGTGGGTTCTATTCCTAAGTTTCGTAGACGAAACTTCCAATTAGTTGGGTAGGATGTGGTGTCCCGTTCCCCCTATTTAGGGAGCGCGACTAAGAAATACAAACGGTATCGTTCGATCGGGATAGATTGAAACAAGAACTCATTCTCGTTATGGATTTGCTTCTTCGAAATCGATTCCCATATTCAGTGGACCGTGCCCCCGGGATCGACTTAGCGGCAGAGTCAGGAGGGACCTCTCCGCTCCATCTTTTGTTGCCTCAGATTTCGATGTCGCTTGTTGCTTCTGTGCTTTAAGTTGGTTTTTGAATTTGCTTGTGTTTTCTTGAACGATTTTGATGATTTCATTGTTTTCGTTCGTGAACTGCATTTCAATTCCGAGTTTGGAAAGAGAGGAAGAGGTATTAATCAGCTGTTCGTGGCAATGTAGGTGAACAAGCAGTAGACGGCGTACAAGCGGAGTCTTGAAGCGCCTCTTTCCTTCTTTCTTCCAACCAACTAAGTGAGTGGCTACCATCCCGATTAGCTAGCCCTTCTTCCAAGTCTTCACACCTAAAAATCTTGTATTCTTGTTGTCCCGATCAGACGATACCAAGTAATAACTAAAAGATGTCAAGATAAAAAGGGAATATACTTGGATTATATTGCTTGTCAACTAAACTTGTGAACGGTTATCTTATTGTATGCTAGTTCTTTCAAATGTTCTATACATGCTTCAATTGAGTTAGAATGCATCTGCTTCTATAAATTGTGCTAAGTATGGATCATATCTTGTATGCAAATAATTGTTCAGGGAGGCTATGCAAAATAAATCATATAAAACTGCTTGTGTTGTACTTGTGTTTCCTCAACAGTATAAAATTTTTTGGCAAAATATTTATACCGTTCGATAACGGATAACTTGTGCATAAGGTATAGTTCCTGCGGATGACTGCTGGGGCACTGGCACCGATCCGATTCCGGACGAAACTTCACGTTTACTCTCACGTTCTTGGACGGGATGGTATACAACACCTCATATACATGTCGTTGTATACCATCCTCGTCATTGACTAGTGTCCATTATGGCAATCAAGCCAGTGATCACCACGTATATTTAAACCTGTTACAAGCTAACTTGTGTCTTCATGGCAGGGAAGGCATGGTAAGTATTGTGCAGGTGGTTCAGACGGACAGGTAAAAGCCACAGAACGATGGCAAGTTCATTTCAGTAGTTTTATTATATATATAATACTGCTTGTAAAATGAACTAAGGCAAGATAGAAAGACCACAATTAATATGCATGCTTCATTAAAATAACGTGTTGATTGGTATAGTTGGGTTAGCTCGCATTCACCAGTACATTACGATGTACTGACCCTCGTTGAAATAGGTTTCCCGTACTAAGGAGAACCGAGCGAGGACCCGAAGTCGTCTTTCCGATCCAGTCCAACTGTAGGCGTATCCTGATCGCGCCACATTTTGAAATACTTGAAGAAAGGAGCTAGAAATCCAAAAATAATGCAGCTCAGAGGGAAAGCCGTCATCCCTCCCGGATGTCTTTATCATTTTGAAGTTTAGTAAAGGGATATAATGTACATGACTGCCATCTCATTTTGTGTCAACACTTTTGTAAGCCCGTGCGACAAATTAGCTGACTCGTCCAAGAGTTTGTAATAGATGTTCATTATCAATAAAAAAAGAACTTTTCCATGTTTCAAATCTGTCTTTCAATTTATCTGCGTACTCTGAATATGTGCTCGTTATGCAAAAATACTCTAGCCTTGTGCGGGCGCAACCCCAGGCCCGCACGGTGGTCACACCGAGGGGACGCCCCAACGATTCCACGGAATCAGCGCGTGACAACACCGACACTGTACACAACTCACTCACAGACCAATATCACACACACACACACTCACTTATAGACACACACAACTGAAAGTCAGTGCATAGGTACTCCCCTTAACTGAAGATACCACATCAAACACATCCATATCAGTGATCACAGTGCACAAATAGCAACCCTCTTGCCACAATGAGTTTCTCCCTCACTACTCACACACACACACACACACACACACACACATATATATATATATATATATATATATATATATATATATATATATACACGTTCACCCACATGTAATTGATAAATAAATCATGAATGAATAAATATATATACATATACAATAATAATACACACTATTTAATAGATCCATATATAACACACACACACACTCTAGAGTCATCTCACCAAACACTAGGCAAACAATATATAATACATTATGATACATACTCAATTAAAATGTCAAAACCCCCAATACTCCACAATAATTCTTCCCACATATCAAATACACTATTATATAACTAATGCAACTTGTTAACATGAGAATTTAAGAGTAATTGTACAAAACACCCAAATTGAGCTCCGTATCACACGATATCGCGATACGACCTAATCGTATCCCATTGTGGACACGTACATAGTCCCACAACCCAGATCTAAGTCTAATTAGATTAAATTAGTCTCATGACACATAATTGATGTGTCAATCTCGTAATTTTCCAAAAACACATAAAACATATGTAGAATTTTTTATACACAACTAATGAGCCTATAACTTGTTCCTATTGGTAGTCCTATGCCATGGGGTGGTTCCTAATGGTCAAATGCATGATTTGGAAGCTAGAATGAAGAAAAATTCAGAATTTATCAACTGGGAGATTGATTCCCAATGAAAAGCACAATGGACACGATCCGGACACGATCCTCCACCAAAGCTCATTCTCCTTGTGCTCCTTGCTACTCCAAGCTCCAAAGCTCTTTGAGGGATAAAAATGAGGGAGAATGCAAATGAATTGATGATGAATTGATGGAGGAATGAGAGAACTGGGGATCTATGAATTTGGGGATCTAAAATGAATGCAATGAATAGGAGAGAGAGAGAGGAGAGCCTCTCTATAGTGGCCGGCCCCCTTCCCCCTTCTCCAAGTCACCTCCAAATGTCCAAGTTGTCCCTACATGCTTAATTATGGAAAATAATTAGGGATGACTATTTTGGAAAATTCTACTCTAATGCAAATTATTCTAATCCTCCTAATTAATTAGTGAAAATGGGTCCATTGGCTTGGTTCAGGTTGGGCTCACAAGTTGTCATGACAAATTCTAATTGGGTTCACATGTGTCAAGTCTATCTATTTGCTAGCTCACTAACTATAATTAAAATATAGCACAATCACAAATATTAATATAGCATACTAATTGATTATTAGATCACTAAAATAATATAACTATGCTAAATGATTAAGTTACCCCTATTTGGAAAAGTGAGGGTGACAACACTTCCTATTTTCAAGTATTTTGAAGCTGGTTCACTTTGAAGGCATTTTGGATTCAATGTACACATGAACATAATGTACGAGACGACAAAAAATATTTCATGGCAGCTTGCTAGTCTTTTGTTATTTCATTAATGTTGCCGAGGCGACATATCAAATGTATTCAAATTAATATATCCCGCTGCAAGTTATTAACGAAAAGCTATTTTCTTCCTATACTCCGTGTTCAACTTTCTGCTGCAATGTGATTTCAACCCGTGTTCAAATAAATTATAAAAATACACGTTCTTACTTTGTACAAGGACAATTTAGAGTTGCACGGTATCACGTCCGATGGCGACTTAGCGATTTGGCGGAATCGAAACGTAACAACCCTTGTGAAGGATTTTTGGTTTGGAGCAGAGCAGAGCAGAGCGGTCCAATTCGGATGTGATGTCAACATTATCTAGTAATTATACGATTCATATTTGTTATTTGTACGGCTGAACTTTTGCGATAGGCTAAGAATGGAATTCGGTTGGATTTTCTTTCATCCGATCTTTTTCCACCCAAAATAAGCAAATAATAATATTAAAAAAAATTCAGACATTTCATTGACATTTTGTCAGCATTATATTTCCAATAGTAAAGCCAAAACTCTGTCGGCAAGGCGTTCCCACCTGCAACTATTTGATGTCAGCCGACGAGGAGTCCGGCTCCGTGGGTCCCGCCATTGACGAGGGTTAAGATAGCGGCATTTTGGTCGTTTTGTTTGTTGAACCTTCTTGAAGCTAATGTCAGCCCGAATCTGCCTTGATTTGAACTTTCACCAGACGAATCCACTCATCATCCGCACATGCCAAATATTTCATTTCATCAGCACCGCGCTATGAGTCAGGATGCACTATGCTTCAGTGCCACAATGATTTTAGTTGTGAAGTTGACGTTGGGTTTCTGAAATTCAATTTTATTAAGACCAAAGGACTGACACTTAGAAAGTGTTTATTTTTTACATTTAATTAGAGTTTAAATTTCTATCTATTCTTATAATGAGATTTGAAAATGGTTCAAAATTAAATCGTCTAAGCCGTTTATAAATACTCCAAATTTTTTTTTTTAAATAACTAATTATTTAACAACCTAATATGATTTATTTTCAGCTAAATAATTCTAACTCAAGTGGTTAAGATGAGAGCTATTTTTTTTTTTTTTTTGAGTTCAATTTCTAGGAAGGACAATATTTATAATAATTTTATATTTAAATTTTTTTAATAATTTTTTTTACACATGTACAATGCATGTACACGTTACTAGTAATTATAAAGCAGTTTAAAAATGGCTCAAATATGAGCCGTCCAAGCTGTCGGTAGATCCTTAACCATTTAATTAAAAAGAAATTACTGAAGATTATAATTTTAAACTTTTTCTTTTTTCTTCTACATAATCGAATACCCTCTTTTATTCACATATATCCATAACAAATTAAAATTAAAATATAACTAAATCTTTAACAAGTCTTAATTAAAATGTAATATATATAATAAATCTTAATTCAAATATATTTAACTATTAAATTATTTTTTAATAATATTAGAAAAAAATATTTTAAGTGAATTTACTGGTCGAAGTAATGGTGGTCTCACAAAAGAATTGTATGTTTTTAATTTAATTAGATGAAATTAGAGTTTGAAGAGCTGGCAAAAAAAGGGTTAACTGAAGCATCAACCTCTAATTGAAAATTAAAAAAAAAAAAAAATTTAACCCCTAGAAAATTTAGTAGTTCTCCATTATATTCCTAAAATTTCAAAATTTCAAATCCTCCAAGTAAGGATTTAGTTACCTTAATTTAGTTTGAATATTTTATTATAGTATTTTTTTAATATTATTTTATTACTCAATCGATTTATTTTGTTGTATTGGAGATAAATATTATTTTAATATTGTTTGTGGTATATTTTGTAATTGTTTTGATTTGCAACATATAGTTTATAAATGTGATATTTCACTTAATTTTTAATAAAACTATTTTAAAATAAATTTAGCTTGAAGTTATTATGGGTAATTTTTTAATATAGCACTAGCAAAATAACTCATTTTAGAATACTTTATAATAAAGGAGTAAAAAAAATTTGATGTCTAATTAGACATTAAAAATAAACATATGTCACTAATTAGTGAAAATAACAAAAAAAATTTATAAACCACTAATAAAATGCTTTAATCAGTAAGATAGGACCATAATCTCTTATTAGTACTACACCTTTAACTAGTAGCGAGTTCGTTCTTCAAGTCGTTTAGTATTTGCAACGGAAGGAATTATAAGCACATGACATTCACAAATGACGGAATTTGATAATTAAGCATTCAAATGGAAACGAAACCACCAAATATGATACATCATCCACGGGTTCATACTCCAATAGAGAAGGACCTTGAGAGCGAAAACAATAACGTAGACACGACAATAAATGACGTTACATATTGTTTTGGAGGTTCCTTTTTTAAACAATCTCTTATTTGCATTTGGAAGAAAGTGATTGCAATAGCATATTCATAGTCAGTTACAGAGTTCGTCGGCATTGTTAAAGCACCGACAACTCTAATAAAACTCAAGGCCGAATCTGATCCATGACAGATGGGACAATCTTCTGTGGCACAAAATTACGAGGGATACCAAAATTTGGCTTTCTTTTATTTTTATATATATATATATATATATATATATATATATATATAATCTTGCGGAGAATCGTGATAGTGTTGTGGAGTATGTTAAGATGAGATTGGCTGGGTGGCAGGTCTCATCCTTATCTTTTGGTGGTCGAATTGAGTTAGTACGTTCTGTTCTGACATCAGTGATGGGATTGAAGAGGGAGACATTGAAGGAGACTTGGATGGAGGTGAGAGGAGAGAGAAAAAGATGAGAGAGGAAAAAAGTAGCCTACAGAAAGAAAACAGTGCACTATATTTTTTTTTTAGGAATTATCTTTTGATAAGATTTCAATAGAATAACTGTTTTGGTTCGTAAAAAATGAAGAGACTGTCAATGTCCGTCATTTTTGGCAAACCTAAAGAGTCAAAAACGAAAACAATCTGATGTAGTGGCTTCGTCTACACTAGACCGTATGGTACGTGTGGCATGAACGAAATAGACGTATTTTCGAAGGGGAAGCTACTTCAGCCATTGGTGTTATTTTCAATATTGAGGCTAATATAAGGAGTCTTCTCCAAATCCATGTGTTTGAGTGACTGTAAGTAGCTTAATGGTTGCTTTGTAGGTAAGTTGAGAGGAGGTGGTGTGGGTTACTCGTAGATTGTTCTTGTATTTTATTTTGCTTTACTTCATTAATATAATTACCTCCATATATATATATATATATATATATATATATATATATATATATATATATATATATATATATATATATATATATATATATATTACCTCCATTCGTGTGTATATATATATATATATATATATATATATATAATCTTTGGTAGTAATTTAAATTTTAGTGCTCATATAACATAACATAATGATTTATTTAGCAAAGTTTGTTTTCACTTTTACCTTCTATGTATAAAGTCATGGTTCAAGGCTTATTGGTCTTCTTCAGTATTTTTAAGTATTTTTCAAAAAAATTATATCTTTTTTGTGAGGGGTACCATTTTAATTTTTGTTTAGGGCATGAAAAAACTTAAAATCGGCTTTAATAAAAATCTATAGCTATTATGAAGAATAAATGTTAAATATTTCATAACTAGATTCATATTATAGTATAATTTTTTTTTTTCAAAATTACTAAAACGTGGATTTATAAAAAAGTCTAGTGTTACTGAGAAAGTGAAAGGTTGAATATTCCATAACTGGATTCATGTTATGGTATAATTTTTTTTTCTTTTCAAAATCGCTTAAAATGCGTGTCGGATCAGTTATATGTCAAGCTAAGTAAATGTGAGTTCTGGATGAGTAGCGTGTCGTTCCTTGGATATGTTATCTCGGCATAAGGCATCTCAGTAGACCTGAAAAAAATTGAGGCAGTAGTGGACTGGAAGCAGCCCGCATTAGCTAGGAAAAATCAAGTTCCCTTGGTTTGGTGGGTTATTACAGTAGGTTTGTGAAAGCTTTTGCTAAAGTGACGCCTCCTCTGAATCGAGCCCTGAAACTGTCCCAAGAGATAGGACGCCTCAAGCCGACTTCCATTGATGCCCACCAGTCACGGGCAAGGTCCTGAAGCTGCAGTCGGACCTGGTCAACTTGCTCATCATCCGGAACCTTTGCCGCTGTCAGAATAACTTCAATGTCTTGGAGCCATGCATCTGCCGTGATAGCGTCCTCAGTGCCATCAAAGTATCTTGGGTTAAGTTAAAAAAATCTGACTAACGTCCACGAATCAGTCCTTCCACTTCTTTCTAGAGCCGTCTGCAAACCCTGACTTAGCAAGACATTCTGCGCTTGCTGTTGAAACTGTAGGTGCTGTTGCACTGCCATATGATATTGCTGCGTAGCCATCATTCCCGGAGAATCTCTAATAATATCGGAGTGTCTAGTACCACTGGTGCGGCTGGTACTATTGGAGGTACGGAAATCACAGGGGCTTATGGCTCAACATGCCCAACTTCTAGTTCTATGGTGTCAGCTTGCTCAACTACTGGCTCTACCTGAATCTGGCTCTGAGTAGGTGCTACCTCCCGTTGTTGTCTAGGGAAACCCTGTCCGGTCATGCCTGCAGCTCCAGCAACTAAAGAAGCCCAAAAGAAAGGACAAGAAACATCAAGAACATGACGGGAAGGATCGAGGAAACAATTGATTCGATAGTCAAGCAATGCTTCGGGAAGAACGAATTCAGGATTTCAAAGGCACATGTTTGATTGAGACTCCTATGACCATAATACCCCACAAGTATTAAAATACAGACCTGCATGGACCACCACTAAAACCTTGTCACGTCCCAGTACCGGAATACGGAGACGGACATGACCAGCTATCTCGTACAAGGTACTATATGTCGTACGGCGATTACGGCTATAACTAGACAAGGGGTGCATGCTACAATCAAGTCACTTAGGGTCATAAAGACCATATATTGTCTCAATCATTCAAACATGAATAGTAAGTATAGAACATATATGAAAAGTAAGGCATCCCAAATGCCCTGACACAATATTCTGGAAACCAGCTGTACAAAATAAAAAGCTGGCAGAGTAGCAAAAGTACATGACCATGATCAGTTGCAGTATGATTAATTATAATATATAAAGAAAACTAAATGTTCAGATTTATGGCTAACAAGTGACGGTAGCTAAATGCTCCAAAAGTAAAATATATGATAATGAGCAGAGAAGAAGAAACCCACTCGTGCCCTTCAGCGACCATCTGCCTGGTGCGCGCCATCAGGAAGGGAAAAATAAGCTGGATCCTCTGGAACTGGCTCAAAATCTGGCCATGCAAACCAGTGGGGTTAGACCCGAAATAGCAAGTATAAAAAAGGAAACACGAAAATGGAGAAACAAAACCCAAAGCAATAGATAGGTATAATATAGGTTATGTGTCGTGGTTTCGGTCTATAGCCCATCCTAGCATTCTAGTCCAACCCTACAACCAAAAAAGGACAAGGGTTGAACCATCACACTATGATAGTCCATGTCCCTAGACTACTAATATAGTGTCCCGCTCTGCGTTGGCACTATGTACAAGAGATATTGGTTTGCTGACTCGAGTGCAAGTCTTCTCGGAGAGTTTTTGATCGAAACACATGGCGATTGATCTAAGTTAGTAGGCAGAACTTCATTCTCTGATTCTTGCACGCCTTAATAATGAATCTGAGTTTTCTATTGCTTGTTCTAAAAAGATAGTTTCATAAAAAGAATGATAAAACCTGACCCTGCATGATTAATAAGAGAACTCATATTTCTTGTCATTGAAACAAATCCTTGCCATGCTAAGAAAAGATAGAATGATGCATGCTTAGTTACACGGACACTACTATCGAACGAACCGCTGCCATGATAATAAATAAGAGTAAAATAATGTTCATATATTTCTATCGTATATGCTAAAAGAAAGAGTTGAACTGCATGCTTAGTTAAAAGAGATAGATAACTGCTTCCATGCTTGCTTGCTTAAATAGAGACTGTTACATGTTTCCCTAGAATGGTTTAAAATGCTCAAACGGTATCAGAGAGATGGCGGCCAGTCTGCATAGAGATATTGATGGTAGCCCGTCCGCACAGAGACAAAAGAGAGAAGAGATCGACTATATGCTTATTTATTTAACTGCTGCATAGTAAGAGTTTATATGATAGAACTATATTCCATGTATCGGTCTTTAGACAACTTGTGCACAAGGGTAATCCTACAAACGGTTTTTGGGGCACTGGGGACCGTTCGCCCTAGGGGGGATCAGAGAAACCACTTGAGGCAATGAAGTCCTCGCAATCAGGGGGGTGTTCACGTCTATAGAGCATGGGTTTCCCAGGGACCATCATGTAGTTAGGTCGCATGCTAGGTTAGCCTTCTTGCATACCTTACTGTTTGATGCAGAGACGGACAGGAAAAAAGAACCTTATATATATGTGCATATATTGCTAACTTGTATGTCTGCTGCAGGGATAACCTTTCGACGAAAGGATAAGAATCACTGAATAAGTGATATTCATGCTATCGAACATGCTCTCTTGTCTTAAATGCTTTCATAGAGAAGTCTTATTTTTCGTATATGCTTCTATCTCGTTCACACGATAAGATAATAGATTGATGATTAGAGAAAGAGAGAGATGCTAAGAAGATAGTCCACTAGATGCATGCTAGAGTCATCATTGAAATGAATATGATTCTCAAGACACACTGCGCACCAGAGATAGTAATCGACTTGCTTATCGTGCATGAACTGCTTGCCTTGCCTGCTTGCTTATATATCGAACATGAATTATGTTTTCAAAGATGTTTCCAAAAAGAAGTAATATGATTCCGTTCATGTACTGCAGGAAACGAACCTACGTAAAACTAGAAAGATCACTAGTAATATAATATTTTGCCACATGCTTACTTAGTGTTGGTTTTAGGGAGTATTGCTTCTGTTCGTTGATTTTATACTCACCAATACTTTCTCCAGAGTGCTGACCCACCAATAGTTTGCTTGTTCTAAGGTGCTGGATCGTCCGAGAAAGCGATAGCCGTGTCTCATCCCCAGGACCCAAAAATCTAGAGTCGATGCCTTGAGCCGTATCGCGATGTTTTAAGCTACTTTTGTATAGAGGGATATAATGTATGGAACAGTGTCACTGTAATCGAGAGAAAGAGAGCTTGAGCGGATTATAATCTTGGCCAAGAGACGGTTGTAACACATCTTGATTATCAATAAATAGCTTATTTTCTTATGCCATTATGTTTACTTTTCTGCAATATTGTGCCGCTGCTCCCGTCTTGAATAGCTTACTTTCCCTTGTTCAAGCTTTTTCCTTGTGCAAGCGCAGCTTAGGCTTACACGATATCACGCCCCAGGCGAGGACGATCGGTCCCGCAAGGACCCAAGCGAGGACGAACGCCCCCCTGCGGGATCGGAACATGACATAATTGTATCAGAGCTACTCGATTCTTTGCCCATTTTGCTACCTTCGACTCAGAGATGTCCCAGATATCATGCTGCAGTGAACGTTTCATACAATAAGTCCATATATATTTTCAAAGATGCTAGCAAATTCATTTTTGGATTTGATTTATTACTTGAGAGTTGTGATTTCGTGCTTGTTGATTGCTAGAGTTTTCGATTGAGGATGGTGAGGGATGAGGACTATCGCTGCTCTAGATATCGAAAGTTTCTTCTTGAGGTTTCGAGGATAAAACTTTTCCTTGGTGGGTAAGTATGTAGTGCCCCGCTCCGCGTTGGCACTATGTACAAGAGATATCTATTTGCTGACTCGAGTAGAAGTCTTCTCGGAGGGTTCTAGATCGAAACACAAGACAGTTAATCTTAGTGAGTGGGCAGAACTTTATTTTTTGATTCTTGCATACCTTAATAATGAATCTAAGTTTTTTACTGCTTGTTCTAAGAAGATTATTTTATAAAAAGAATGATAGAACCTGACCCTGCATGATTAATAAGAGAACTCGTATTGCTTGTCATTGAAATAAACCCTTGCCATGCTAAGAAAAGATAGAATGTTGCATGCTTAGTTACACGAACACCGCTATCGAATGAACCGCTGCCATGCTAATAAACAAGAGTAAAAGAATGTTCATATATTTTTATCGTATATGCTAAAAGAAAGGGTATAATTGCATGCTTAGTTAAAAGAGATAGAGAACTGCTTCCATACTTGCTTGCTTAAATAAAGACTATTACATGTTTCCATAGAACGGTTTGAAATGCTCGAACGGTATCAGGGAGATGGCGGCCAGTATGCATAGAGATAGAGATGGCAGCCCATCCGAACAGAGACAGAAGAGAGAAGAGATCGACTATATGATTGTTTATTGAACTACTGCATAGTAAGAGTTATATGATAGAGCTATATTCCATGCATCGGTCTTTAGATAACTTATGCACAAGGTTAATCCCATGAATGGTTCCCGGGGCACTGGGTTCGTTCGCCCTAGGGAGGATCAGAGGAACACCCTGAGGCAATAAAGTCTTCGCGATCAGAGGGGTGTTCACGTCTATAGAGCATGGGTTTCCCATGGACCATCATGTAGTTAGATCGCATACTATGTTAGCCTTCTTGCATACCTAGATGTTTGATACAGAGATGGACAAGAAAAGAGAACCTTATATATATGTGCATATGTTGCTAACTTGTATCTCTACTACAGGGATAAACGTTCGACGAAAGGGTAAGAATCACTGAATAAGTGATATTCATGCTATCGAACATGCTCTCTTGTCTTAAATGCTTTTATAAAGAAGTCTTGTTTTTCGTATATACTTCTATCTCGTTCACACGATAAGATGATAGATTGATGATAAGAGAAAGAGAGAGATGCTAAGAAGATACTCCACTAGATGCATGCTAAAGTCATCATTGAAATGAATATGATTCACGAGATACGCCGCGCACCAGAGATAGTAATCGATCTTGCTTATCGTGCATGAACTGCTTGCCTTTCCTGCTTGTTTATATATCGAACATGAAATCTAATTTCAAAGATATTTCCAAAGATAAGTAATATGACTCTGTTCCTACACTATATAAAATAAACCTAGGTAAAACTAAAAATATCACTAGTAATGTAATATTTTGCCACATGCTTACCTAGTATTGTTTCAGGGAATGTTGCTTCTATTCGTTGATTTAATACTCACCAGTACTTTCTTCAAAGAACTAACCTACCAACGGTTTGCTTGTTCTCAAGTGCTGGATCGTTCGAGGAAGCGATAGTCGTGCCTCATCCCCAGGACCAAAAATCTAGAGTCGATGCCTTGAGCCGTATCGAGATATTTTAAGCTGATTTTATAAAACCCCTAATTTTTAAAACCATATTAATTATTTAATTAAATCATTTAATTGAATTAAAGTATTTTGTAGCATATTAGAAATTATAGAATTTATTGGATTTAATTACTAGAAAAATATTTAGCTAGATGTTGTGGAGCAAAGCTATTATTTTTATTTTATTTATTTTAGGAAATCGTTGTAGAAGGATAAAAGATTATTTTTATGTACAAATATAATTTTCTAGAATTATATATATATATATATATATATAAGTAATTGATTTAAAGAAATAAAAGAATAAAGAATAAAGAAAAGAATAGGAAAGAAAGAAGAAACAAAAACAAAATGATAACCAAAACCCTACCCATCCCTTAAACTAAACCCATACCCTTAACTAACCCGGCCCACTTAGACAAACCAACAACAGCCAGTGGAAACCCCTTGTTCCGCGCGAGTAACACCCCTCCCCTTTGGTTCTTCTCATCCTATATATATATATATATATACTTTACATATTAAAACCCTAACCCTAAAACCCCTACTCCATGACCCAGAACGTGCCGCCGACCTCCTGGATCCGCCACCGCCGCCGGAGCTAGCACCGCCGACCGCCACTAGCCCTGCGTCCGCGACCGCGAGCACCGCACAAGAAATTTACTGCAGCGTACCCCTGTTCACGTTCTGTTTCCCGTTCCATCGTTCGACCAAATTTGACCCCGTCTTCTCCGGTATGTTTACGACCTATCCCTCTTCCAACTCTGTGTATTAGTTTCTCCGATCAGCGCATAAACCTAGGCAAAAATCGAGACCAAGTTGGAGAAAAACTATAACTTTAATTTTAGAAAAACTGCTGTAACCACCCTTGTTTATGGACTCGTATATCCCACCACAGAGATCCAAAGTTAAATTTTCTTTTTACTATGTGAAGACCACATAACCGAGATTGCTTCCTGTAAATTACATTATTTTAATTTGTGTTAAATACAGAATTATATTGGGTTAAAATCACAAAAAACCTATTTTCGAACCTTCAAAATTTATGATACGGAGCGCGTCCCGCGAAATGGGACCGCCCTGTCGCATACCAATCGCACCGAAAGGCGCATATGGTATGTCTAGACGTGTGGGCTTTCGTAAAAACTGATTCGGACGCGTGTGCGCATCGGAATCAACCCGTATCCGCGAAAAGTCCTTGTATTATGACTTTTACAAAACCCTGCACCATTTATTGTACGATCATCAAAATATGACAAAACTTACGCCATTGGACTCGTGGTATCGCGCTGGTCCTGTGCCCCAATTTTTATGCAATTCTAAGACAGTTGACCAAGCCGTCTATTTGCGGGCCCCACGGTTGAATTTTTGGGCAAAATTGTGTTCGGCTCACCGGAATCCAAAATTGGACATACCGTTGAGTTCGTATTGACATTTAGAATTTGTTTGACCTATAATTTGTCACATTTAGAGACCTTTAGCCCTGACACACTTTTCGGTGCAAAGTGGACCACATGTGGACCCCACTTGACCCAAAATTACTATTTTGCCCCTGTGTCCAAAGTGGACGAAAGGGTAGTGTTTTCTAGCTATCTTGCTTATATCGGAAACGTTGGTGATGTCTATTTTAGCATCCGGAGACATTTATTCGGAGGTCCTAGTTTCTGATCTTGTGTACCTGACATTTGGACGCTTACACTATACAGATTGCTTGCCAGACAAGTATAACTTGCCATTGTACTGTAATTTATATTACATATGTTGCATGCATCTTATTTCTGCTTATTTAGTTTATATATTTAACTGCTATATAAACTGCGCGTCCAAGAATAACTTGGGTGCAACGACGGTGGCGTCGTATTCTGTTTTTATTTATATATATGCATGTTGCCTAGTTTATGAGACCACCCCATTATCATGAGGCATCCTTATGTTTCATTGTCCATGACACTATTATTACACGAGTGTGAGTCATATGTAGGACACAGACTTGCGTACTCGGCTGGCCACTAGTACGTATAGGTCGTGCGACGGATAGGGATAACTGCTGATAGAAATTTTGCATGCTAGAAGACTTGGCAGTTATTTAGAGGTATCATCGTGTCATGGATATGACATGCTTAGAGCATGGGGTGGGAAGAACAACAAGTAAGGCGTTTGGGCTCCTTTGCACTTTCTTTGTGTAACCCGTACGCTCCGCCGGAGATGTGCGATCATGATGACCACTATGTATTATATATTATAAGGCGGCCTCTGGCGTTCAAAAGACGACATGCTTTTTAGGCCCCTGAATCTCCAAAAGAATCATGCCAATCCCATTTTAGCCAGCTAGCCCACTTGTAGGAAAGTTGTTCTCAAACTGCATTCACATAGATGGTTAGGCGACCCTTGGATGTTTATTTTCAGAACTTATTGGCATGTTTATATGTATCTTGTTATGTCCCTCTGAGCACCTAGTCCCTTTTCAGGTATAGACTTGCAGGAGTACCCACATGAGTATGGACCTGGACCTGATGCTTCATACCCGACTGAGGAGGTCTTACCTTCAGAGTATCTTTGATTCATCGCAGTCGATGGATATTCTAGTTGCTATTTCTTTCATAGACATTTATCTTATATTAGAGTTGATCTCTTCTCTCTTTTAGTAGTTTTTAGTATAGTCGATTGCAGTAGATTTGTTTCCATCCGACTATCATACTTTGATACTTCATCTTTGAGATTCAGTTATTTATTTCCTATTTATTTATTTGTGCTGTGGATGAGATATATATTGCGTGTGACTTATTGACAATATATTACCACTTGTGGATTTGATATTCATGTACAGCGTACGTGTGTGTATGGTTTCCATATATTGGAGTTCGTATACATACGACTGAAATGTTACGTATTTCTAGTCCTACGTATTTTGGGACTGGGGCGTGACATATTTTAGCATGCAGGTCTTCGAATATATTGTCTCGGTTATGTTATTGTACCGAACAAGCCTGCGTATAGGAGTAGAATATTGGATCTCATCCACGCTTGACTAAGCCTCATCTTCCTTTTCAACTATCCTATTTAAATGCTTGTATCCTATTTGATTCCTGTACTTCTTCTAATTGTTTCGACCACCTCTTGCAGAGAGATGGATTTGCATAGTGGATGTACTGCCGTCGGAGGTGACATAACTTCAGGAGTCAACGGCCAAACTCGAGGGGATACCTCGACGATTCCTAGACTTTCGGGGACGGATGGACAGACTCACAATCCAGTTCTATCTGACCTTTCCGCATCACCTAATGGGACCCAGCCAGCTTCATCGACGCCATAGGATGGCCAGACATAGTTGTTCCAATTCTTCCAAATGATGATGCAGGAACAGAGACAACATGCAACCGTACTAGCTGCAGAACAGAGGCAGCAAGCGGCAGAGCAGAGGCAAGAATTTCTGGCAGCACTTGAGAGGATGGCTGCACAGACTTCTGTACCAGCTTAGGCACTAGTTCCAGTACCTCGAGCTAGAGTGGGTTCAATCAAGGACTTTATACATATGAGTCCCAAGTCGTATAAAGGCACTAAGAGCCCAAATGAGACTATAAACTGGATTACCCACACTCAGAAGTTATTAGAAGCATCACAGCTACCAACAGATCTATGGATGACAGGCGTAAGGATGCTGCTAGATGGTAATGCTCATCACTGGTGGAAATCAATGGAGCGCCAGTTGGGTACGTATCAGACTTGGGAGCAATTCCTGGAGTGCTTTGAGAGGAAGTAATTTTTGGACACTGTCAGGGATGCGTTGTATGATCAGTTTCTTCATCTAGAGTAGGGGAACAAGACAGTTGACGAGTATGATGCAGAGTTTAGTCACCTTAGTAAATATGGCGCTGCCCTGATACCGAGTGACTTGGCGAAGGCTAAAAGTGTCACGCCCCAGTCCCAAAATACGTAGGACTAGGAACACGTAAGCATGCCAGCCGCATGGATATGGAAACTCCAATATATGGAAACCAAAATCCACACGTACGCTGTAATATGAATGTCAATCCACAAGTGGTATAAAATATATCACAAGTCGCATGGGTACAATCTAAATCTCATCCACAGTAAATCAATATAATTAAATAACCAACATCTATATAACTAGATCTCAATAAGAAGTATCTAAAGATGATAGTTGGATGGAAACAAATCCACTACTAACTCGAATGTAAGAGCAAATATTAAAGTAAGTACAACACAACAACACCATATAAGAACACCATCTAGCAATCACGGGCTAGAAGAGAGGACATCCACGAAACATATATGGCCATCCGATCTGTGCTCCTGCAAATACTCAAGAATAGATACACCTGGCAGAGGACCAGGTCCTCAGAGGGACGTAACAAGATACAGAAAATACGAGCCAACTTGAATACAGTAAACATACATATAATTTTAAAATAAATAAGTACGCTGTACAAGACAATCTATATGAATGCAAATGAGGACAACTTTTCGACGTATGGGCAAGGGTAGGCTACTCGATCTAATCCTCACAACCTCACGCTCGTCAGTGGACATCATCAGCCGACATACCTCGGGGGTAGCGACCCTCGGACTCCATCAATCGACATACCTCGGGGGTAGCGACCATCGGACACGACCCACCATAGTGTGTGCTAGTGACTACGGTGTTACCAGAGTGGTTAAAGCCCATACACCTAATGATTGTCCTCTATGATACTAAGTGCCATGTGTGTGTCAACATATCTAATACATAGTAATGACTGAAAAAAAAAACTACACATGAAAGAATAAGAAATGCAATAAATATAAAGAAATATAAATAGCATGTAAAGGTACTGTAACAATTTGGCAAGGTATCTTGCCTGGGGTCCTGCTGCTGGTATGAATCAGAGTCCAAGTCACAGTCCAAATAGCCTATGTATTACAAATTCATCACGTCAAAAGATAATTTATTTTAATTTATTTAATTCTGTAATAATTACTCTAAAATACTATTTTTAATCTTATTATTCTGATTTTTAGGTTAATGCCTAAATTTTGTCCAAAGGAATTAAATTTTATCGACTCGAGACTCATGGCACGCAAATCGAGGCGATCTGTTGACCAAAAAGTCAACTAACACAAACTTGACTTTCATGCATGAATTCCTGTAGATTTCAGCGTCAAAAACATGCTAGAATTTACGGCTCGTCCGAATTCAAATTCGTTTGGAAATTATGGCACATACAAGTTTCGTATCGTGCACCGACGGTTAAATTTTACCCTAGAAGTTCTACAGAATTAACAATATAAAAATACTTCGAAATAAATTCTGGGAAAAACATATGTCAATGATCTCGACATTAGCTTTCCGAAAATTTAAACGGTTCGTGATTCTGATTCCTGGTTCTCCCGGAATCACGAAAACATCGAAACACGTCTATTTTTGGATATGCTGTGTTCTACGAATTTTCCAGAATTTAATAATAATAATTTCATAAAACAAATTATATAATCAGAAAGCTAACCTCAATATCTTTCTAACAAAAAAAATTAGGCCTCATTTGGAGTCCGGAGCTATGCGCAATGACTTCTGGAAGATGAAGGAACCCTAGATGGCAATTCTCCAAAATTCAGCTGAAGAAAAACCCTAGAAATAAACTTAAACTAATATATATATAGAGGAGAGAGAAAGCAGTCGCGGCTCAGATCTTGACACGTGGCAGCCATCCAACGCTGCCCGCCCCGGAGTCACTGACAGGCGGGCCCGGCACTGTTTGCTGCGGGCGGCTGACAGGTGGGCCCCCTGTTTGCTGACTGGGCAGAAATAATTTCTTTTTGGGTTTTCTTTTTCAGAAAATAGTTTTTAATTCAGTTTTTGATAATTAACTCAAAATAAATGCTAAAAATAATCAGAAAATTCCCAAAAAATTATAGAAAATATATTTTATTATTTAAAACCTAAAATAAAAGTTTGGGATATTTTTATGTAAGTTTGAACATAAAATAAATTCTTCAAAGTCCTAGAAAATTAGTGTTACTAGTTTTTAATTAACTAAAAATTATGGAAAAATCCCAATAATCTAAAATAGCCTAAAATAATTCTAAATAAATATTTATATAAGTAAATATACTAAAAAAATTTTATTTTCAAATTAACTAAGAGAATATTCTAAATAAATTCAACATCTATAATAAATATAATAATATAAAATATACATAAAATATCTATTTTGGGTGAGGGAGTTTACAAAGAGGTTTCACCACGGACTGACTCAAGAGCTCCAATACTACACTAGCTCACAGTCTCGGATCTCTTATGCCAAATTACTGACAGAAGCTAGGTTACAAAAGACCATCAGCAGGGGAAAATGAGGTCAACTGAAGACACAGCAAGGACCAGCAAGGATACAACAAGGAGGGCCTATCAAACGTCCTTTGGCACAGCAACAACAGTATCAGCATAGAGCAGGACCGTACCAAAATTCGGAGAAGCCCCACTCCAGTTATTGTGGGAAACACAGGCACATTTCGAGAGACTGTCGGACTCGTTTGGGATAATGTATGAGGTATGGTTCCGGACAACATATGGCGAGAGACTGTCCAATGCAGCATACATTGACACTTCCACCGCCAGTACAGAGGCTAGCACTTCCAGCACCGAAGCCAGCTCAGCAGATGACTAGACCAGGAGCACCTCGACCTCCAGCAGCAGGAGGATTTCAGCGAGGACCACCACTACCTACTCAGGAGGATCAGTACACGAGGGCCAGTCATGGACAACCATAGAGGAATGAACAAGCTTTTGTACTAGAAGTGGATAGCATAGAACAGGAGATTGATGTCATAGCAGGTATTACTCTTACTTTTACTTTTTCTGCTGTGACATTGTTTGATACTGGAGCTACCCAGTCATTCATATCTTCTAGTTTTATTGCCAAACACAATATTGTCACTGCACCTTTACCTAGTTATGTTAGAATTCTCACCGGAGGAGGAGTTGTACCTGTTAGTCAGATTTGTAGATCGTGTCCCGTAGTGATTCGTGGCAGAGAGATGAATGCCCGACTCTTAGTCCTTCCTATGCCAACTTTTGATATTGTGCTTGGAATGGACTGGCTAAGCAAGTACCATGCTTTCTTCGACTGTTTTGGAGGAAGCATTCTTTTTAAGGTGCCAGGCTAGTCGAAACTTGAGTTTATACGAGGATCCACAGAAGCCCTTGATGGTGTTCAGCTTGCAATGTACGACGTTATTTATCACCCCATCATTTCAAAATTTTAAGACATCTTTCCAGAGGAATTGCCAGGACTACCCCCGAACAGAGACGTAGAATTCTCAATTGAATTAGCACCAGGAGCAGCACCCATAGCATCGCATATTTATAGATTGGCAAAGAAGGAGATGGATGAGCTGAAGGCACAGTTGAAAGGATTAGAGGAGAAAGGTTTCATCCGACCAAGTGCATCACCCTGGGGAGCACCGGTATTATTTGTACCAAAGAAGGATGAGTCAGTGCATATGTGCATCGACTACAGAGCCTTAAATATAGTGACCATGAAGAATAAATACCCATTGCCACGCATTGACGACTTATTTGATTAGCTTAGTGGTGCCAAGGTGTTCTCGAAGATAGACTTGAGGTCGAAATATCACCAGATGAAGGTACGAAAGCAGGACATCCCGAAGACCGCATTTAAAATAAGATATGGACACTACGAGTTTCTGGTCATGCCATTTGGGTTGACCAATGCTCCAGCTATCTTTATGGACTTAATGAATCAAGTATTCCATCAGTATTTGGACCAGTTTATGGTCATCTTCATAGATGACATACTTGTCTATTCGAAGAGCCACGAGGAGCACGAGAAGCACCTGTGGATTGTTCTAGAGACATTGAGGAGAGAGCAGTTATATGCAA
The DNA here is from genome assembly GCA_036927795.1 of Iris macrosiphon. Lineage (NCBI taxonomy): Eukaryota > Viridiplantae > Streptophyta > Magnoliopsida > Asparagales > Iridaceae > Iris > Iris macrosiphon. The sequence goes on from JAYESA010000011.1 coordinate 33,514,319, forward strand.
AGCTCAATAAATACGAGTTTTTCTTGGACAGAGTTTCATTTCTTGGGCATGTCATTACGGGAGATGGTATTTCTGTTGACCTAGAGAAAATCTCGGCAGTCGAGACATGGCCCGTTCTTAAATCAGCATCTGAGGTGAGGAGTTTACTTGGACTTGCGGGATATTACCGACGGTTCATGGAGAACTTCTCAAGGATAGCAGCACCTATGACTCGATTAACGTGCAAGGATCAAGAGTTTGTATGGACCGACGAGTGTCAAGCCGCTTTCGAGGAGTTGAAGAAGCGACTGACCACAGCACCAGTATTGATTATTCCATCAGGATCAGGAGGTTATGTGATTTATAGTGACACATCAGGGAAAGGCTTGGGATGCGTGTTGATGCAGCATGGCAAGGTGATTGCATATGCATCTAGGCAGTTATGAGTACATGAGAAGAATTATCCGACTCATGACTTGGAACTTGCAGCCGTTATTTTTGCTCTGAAGCTATGGAGACATTACTTATATGGGGAACGAGTGAAGATCTATAGTGACCCCAAAAGCCTCAAGTATGTCTTCACGCAGAAGAAGTTAAATATGAGGCAACGTCGGTGGCTTGAGTTAATAAAAGATTTTGAGATAGAGCTACATTATCACCCAAGCAAGGCTAACGTAGTAGCAGACGCGTTAAGACGGAAACCAGCAGCTTACTTCTTGACGACATGGAGGAAATTATTGGAAGACTTGCAAGAACTTGGCATAGAAATGGTATTACCCGTAGCAGATAGGACATTAGCCAACTTGCAAGTACAGTCATCACTAGTAGAGAGGATCAAGGCATCTTTGCCTACGGACGCCAGATTCAGGAGATTGAAAGAAAGGACAGAGGTCAGAGAGCAGATGGGATTGCGTATTCATGATGACGGGATATTACGATATGGTGATCGCCTATATGTTCCCAATGGAGAGATTCGACAGGAGATGATGGCAAAAGCTCATAGTTCGATGTATTATATTTATTCTGGAGGCACCAAGATGTACCGTGACTTACGACAGAACTTTTTATGGCATGGGATAAAAAGAGAGATAGCTCGCTTTGTAGCCAAATGTCTAGTATGTCAGCAGGTAAAGGCAGAGCATCAAAGAACAACAGGGTTATTGCAACCACTTTTGATTCCTGAATGGAAGTGGGAGAACATCACTATGGACTTTGTCACAAGTTTTTCTAAGAGTCCAAGTGGGATAGATGTAGTATGGGTAATAGTGGATCGACTCACCAAGTCAGCCCATTTCTTGTCTTTTAGAGTTGGCCAGTCTATAGAAGCTTTGGCTGACTTATATATAAGGCAGATCGTGAGGTTGCACGACATTTCGGTCAGCATTATGTCAGATAGGGATTCACATTTTATATCACACTTTTGGAGAAGCATGCAAGTGAGTCTTGGGACTCGTCTGAAGTTCAGTACATCTTATCACCCGCAGACAGATGGACAGTCCGAACATACTATTCAGACACTGGAGGATATGTTGAGGGCTTGTATGTTAGACTTTGGAGGATTATGGGAGGACCACCTACATCTTGTAGAGTTTTCTTACAACAATAGCTATCAAGCGAGCATCCAGATGGCTCCATTTGAAATATTATTTGGAAGATAGTGTAGGTCTCCCATGTGTTGGAGTGACGTGGAAGAGCGTCAGATTCTGGGACCAGAATTGGTAGTCAACACCGTTGAGACAGTGAAAAAGATACAAGGGCACTTGCGAGCAGCGAAAGACATGCAGAAGCAGTGGGCAGACCTTCATCGTCGTCCCTTAGAGTTTAAAGAGGGCGATCATGTCTTCTTGAGGATATCACCTACTAGAGGCACCATTCGATTTGGAGGGCATGGCAAGTTGAGTCTAAGGTATATTGAACCATTTGACGTGCTAGAGAGAGTGGAAGAAGTGGCGTATCGACTTGCGCTACCACCTTCACTTGAGGGAGTACATGATGTATTTTACGTATCGCAACTTAGGTGATATGTGGCAGATAGCAGTCATGTTCTCGACCATTCTAAGATCACCATTGGGCCAAGCTTGTCATACCAAGAGCAACTCGTGGGAATCCTTGATCGTCGAGAGAAAGTGTTGAGGAACTAGTCTATTCCCTTAGTCCGCGTGGTATGAAAGCATGGCGCGCCAGGAGAATCTATTTGGGAGCACGAGGACGACATACACAAACGTTTTTCGTACCTATTCGTAGACCAAGGTATGAATTTATTTTGTTCATTTATACCTTATACCATCATTGATCTTTTTATCGTGGCTTAGTTTTAATTTCGAGGACGAAATTTTTATAAGTTGGGTAGAATGTAAAACCCCTAATTTTTAAAATTATATTAATTATTTAATTAAATCATTTAATTGAATTGTAGTATTTTGTAGCATATTAAAAATTATAGAATTTATTGGATTTAATTACTAGAAAAATATTTAGCTAGATGTTGTGGAGCAAAGATATTATTTTTATTTTATTTATTTTATAAAATTATTGTAGAAGGATAAAAGATTATTTTTATGTACAAATATAATTTTCTGGAATTATATATATATATATATATATATATATATATATATATATATATGTGTGTGTGTGTGTGTGTGTGTGTGTGTGTGTGTGTGTGTGTGTGTGTGTGTGTGTGTGTATAAGTAATTAATTTAAAGAAATAAAAGAATAAAGAATAAAGAAAAGAAAAGGAAAGAAAGAAGAAAGAAAAACAAAATGATAACCTAAACCCTACCCATCCCTTAAACTAAATCCATACCCTTAACTAACCCGGCCCACTTAGACAAACCCAACAACAGCTAGCGGAAAACCCTGTTTCGCGCGAGTAACACCCCCCCTTCGTCTCTTCTCATCCTATATATATATATATATATATATATATATATATATATACACCTTATATATTAAAACCCTAACCCTAAAACCCCTACTCCACGACCCAGATCGCGCCGCCGACCTCCTTGATCTGCCGTCGCCGCCAGAGCCAGCACCGCCGATCGCTGCTCGCCCCGCGTCCGTGACCGCGAGCACCGCACAAGAAATTTACTGCAGCGTACCCCTGTTCACGTTCTGTTTCACATTCCGTCGCTCGACCAAATTTGACTCCGTCTTCACCGGTATGTTCACGACCTATCCCTCTTGCAACTCTGTGTATTAGTTTCCTCCGATAAGCGCGTAACCCTAGGCGAAAACCAAGACCAAGTTAGAGAAAAACTACAACTTTAATTTCAGAAAAACTGCTTTAACCACCCCTGTTTACGGACTCGTTTCTCCCACCAAAGATATCCAAACTTAAATTTTCTTTTTACTATGTGAAGAACACATAATCGAGATTACTTCCTGCTAATTACATTATTTTAATTTGTGTTAAATGCAGAATTATATTGGGTTAAAAATCACGAAAAACCTATTTTCGAACCTTTAAAATTTGTGATACGAAGCACGCCCCGCCAAACGGGACTGCCTCGTCACGTACCAATCATACTTAAAGGCACGTATGGTATGTCCAGACGTGTGGACTTTCGTGGAAACTGATTCGGACGCGTGTGCGCATCGAAATCAACCCGTATCGGGAAAAAGTCTCCGTATCGCAACTTTTGCAAAACTCCGCACCATTTATTGTACGCTCGTCAGAATACGACGAAACATACGTCATTGGACTCGTGGTATCGCGCTGGTCCTGTGATCCAATTTTTACGCAATTCTAAGACAGTTGACTAAGCCGCCTATTTATGGGCCCTACAGTTGATTTTTTGGGCGAATTTGTATTCGGCTCACCGGAATCCAAAATTGGACATATCGTTAAGTTCGTATTGACGTTTAGAATTTGTTTTACCTATAATTTATCCCATTTAGAGACCTTTATCTCTAACACACTTTTTGGTGCAAAGTGGGCCACATGTGGACCCCACTTGACCCAAAATTACTATTTTGCCACTGTGTCCAAAGTGGACGAAAGGGTAGTGTTTTCTAGCTATCTTATTTATTTCAGAAATGTTGGTGATGTCTATTTTACCATCCGGAGATATTTATTCGGAGGCCCTAGTTTCTGATCTTGTGTACCTGACATTTGGATGCTTACACTATACAGATTGCTTGCCAGGCAAGTATACATTGCCATTGTACTGTAATTTATATTCTATATGTTGCATGTATCTTATTTTTGCTTATTTAGTTCATATATTTTAACTGCTATATAAACTGCACGTTCAAGAATAACTTGGATGCAACGACTGTGGCGTTGTATTCTGTTTTTATTTATATATATGCATGTTACCTAGTTTATGAGACCACCCCATTATCATGAGGCATCCTTATGTTTCATTGGCCATAACACTATTATTACACGAGTGTGAGTCACATGTAGGACACGGACTTGCGTACTCGGCTGGCCACTGGTACGTATAGGTCGTGCGACGGATAAGGATAACTGCCGATAAAAACTTTGCATGCTAGAAGACCTGACAGTTATTTAGAGGTATCATCGTATCATGGATATGACATGCTTAGAGCATAGGGTGGGGAGAACAACAAGTAAGGCGTTTGGGCTCATTTGCACTTTCTTTGTGTAATCCATACGTTCCGCCGAAGATGCGCGGTCATGATGACCAATATATATTATATATTATCAGGCGGCCTCTGGCGTTCAAAAGACGACATACTTTATAGGTCCCTGAATCTCCAAGAGAATCATGCCAATCACATTTTAGCCAGCTAGCCCACTTGTTGGAAAGTTGTTCTCAAACTGCATTCACATAGATGGTTAGGCGACCCTTGGATGTTTATTTTCAGTACTTTATTGGCATGTTTATATGTATCTTGTTATGTTTCTCTAAGGACCTGGTCCCTTTCCAGGTATAGACTTGCACGAGTACCCAGAGGAGTATGGACCTGGACCTGACGTTTTATACCCGACTGAGGAGGTCTTACCTTCAGAGTATCTTTGATTTATCGCAGTCGATGGATATTCTAGTTGCTATTTCTTTCATAGACATTTATCTTATATTAGAGTTGATATCTTCTCTCTTTTAGTAGTTTTTAGTATAGTCGATTGCAGTGGATTTGTTTCCATCCGACTATCATACTTTGATACTTCATCTTTGAGATTCGGTTATTTATTTCCTATTTATTTATTTGTGCTGTGGATGAGATATAGATTATGTGTGACTTGTTGACAGTATATTACCACTTGTGAATTTGGTATTCATGTACAGCGTACGTGTGTGTATGGTTTCCATATATTGGAGTTCGTATATATACGGCTGGCGTGTTACGTATTCCTAGTCCTACATATTTTGGGACTGGGTCGTGATAGCTTTTGTATAGATGGCCATAATATATGGAACGATGTCATTGTAATCGAGAGAAAGAGATCTTGAGCGAATTATAATATCGGTCAAGCGCCACTTGTAACACATCTTGATTATCAATAAAGAGCTTATTTTCTTATGCCATTGTGTTCTTAACTTTTCTGCAATATTGTATTGTTGCTCCCGTCTTGAATAGCTTATTTTCCCTTGTTCAAGATTTGGCCTTGTGCAAGCATAGCTTAGGCTTGCACAACATCATGCCCCAGGCGAGGACGATCGGTCCCGCGAGGACCCAAGCGAGGAAGAACGCCCCCCTGCGGGATCGGGGCATGACAAATAACAGGATAATACTATCACAACCAAGTCCAGTTATATATAACGGCCAATCATTTGTACAGCTTGCTACTATGGATTCTGAGTTATCTCAGAACAAATGCATAAGAAAAATCCTCAGATCGTGAGCTGTTTAGCGGGGCTAACCTAGCCATAGTATCGCATAGCACATTGTATGCTATGCATCGGTCCCTCGTAAGATCACATAGAACGCATTTTATAATATAAGTATTCGAATATTGTCGTCCACTAGTGCGGACGTAACCAATATCCATGGGGGTCAGTCTTGCATGTCATGACAATTGCCTGAGGTGGCTAATGTGCACGATCTCAAAATTTTATCACTTCCAATGCTTAAACAATTTTAGTTTCCTAAATTAACCCTATGGTTATGTTAGAAATCCTATGGCGTGGTCACATGATCAATCCTCCTATATGTTGTACCGTAGTACGATCCACGCTAGATAGTAATCCACTTTGTTACTTGATAGCTCAAACTGGATTCTCCCGAGCATGATACAACAATCAACCAAGTCCTAGACACACTTTGGTAGTTAACCCACATACCATGCCCGTAATAGGGAATTAATAAAATAATATCATGATATGGTCGTACATTAGTGCACCTTATAACACATGTACACGTAGCAATTGTATCCGTTCGGATACAAGAAATCGGATTGAATCCTGAAATTCTAGCTTAAATGTTTTTATTAAGTTAATTTTGGGTTATTAGAATTTTTTCACAATTTTTGGTTAATTAAAACTAGTAACACTAATTTTTTAGGGCTTTTAAGAATTTATTTTAGTGTCAAACATAATTAAAATTGTACCAAACTTTTATTTAAGGTTATAAATAACCAAACATATTTTTTAGATTTTTTTGAATTTTTTTGAGTAATTTTAGTATTTATAGGGAGTTATTTAGGCCAATAACTATTTTTTTAGGACTTCTAGAATTTATTATGCAAGCCAAGAAACATATAATTGACCCAAATAAATTTCTACGGTTTATAATATTATTATATATTTTCTATTTTTTTAGAATTTTTGGAATATTATTAATATTTATTTTTGGTTAAATAGATAAACTAATTTTTAGAGCTTGTCTAAATTTAATCGACTGATTAAGGTTATTATAATATATATATATATATATATAATATATATATATATATATATATATATATATATATATATATATATATATATATATATATATATATATATGCTGGTATACGGGTGAAAGAAAAAGGATAGGCTGGACACGTGTCAAAATCTAGTTGGGTGGTTTGTTTATATTATTTATTTTTGATTTGCCTTTATCAAAACATTATTTAAGTCATTTTAAATCTAAATAACTCAAAATAAATATTAAAAATAATCATAAAAATATGAAAAAATTATAAAAATATATTTTGAACCCACAAACCCTAGAAAGTTTTATGTTCATAGGTTTTCTACTACAATTACCAAACGTATCCTAGTTTCTTGTGCTAGAACCGTATTGAGGTTAGTTTTCTGAATATGTATTTTTCATAAAATTCAGAGTATTAAATTCTAAAAAATTCGTAGAGCACAGCATGTCCGAAAATAGATACGTCTCGGTGTTTTCACGATTCGGGAGAACCAGGGATCCGAATCACGAACCATTTGAAGTTTCAGAAAGCTAACTTTGAGACCGTCGACATAAGTTTTTCTCCGAATTTAATTTCAACAATTTCTGTGTTGTTAATTCTGTAGAAATTCTAGGTTAGTAATCAAATACTATTGCTCAATACGATTTTGTATGTGCAATAGTTTCCAAATGAATTCGAATCCTGATGAGCCATAAATTCTATCATGTTTGTGACGCTAAAATCTACAAAAAATCATGCATGGAAGTCGAGTTTGTATCGGTTGACTTTTTGGTCAACAGATCGTCTCGATTTGCATGCCATGAGTCTCGAGTTGATTAAATTGGATTCTTTGGACAAAATTGAGGAATCTACCTAAAAATTGAGAATAAAATTTAAAATAGGATTTTAGAGTAATTATTCCAGAATTAAATAAATTAAAATAAATAATTTTTTGACATGGTAACATATCATATGTAGGATTTGGACTCTGAATTGGGACATGATCCAACCACAGTAAGGACCACAAGCGAGTGTATTTTCGTGATTACTTTCAGTGCTTAATAGTCTCTATATTGCATGCTTAGTATTGATTATTTGATTCTTGACACTTGTTACACGGATTAGTATGATGGATTCTTGTTATGAGATACGTGACAGTTCTGGATTATTGTTATTTCTTCATTACTGGTTCGGAATCCATGTTGTACTCGTGGGGAGGAAAAATACTTAGTAGATGTGTGAACTACCCTTTCCATCCCTTGGTCTTACTGGAATAATAACAGCCATGCACGACACGTATGATTTGCCGAATTTTGCCCTTAGCCGTTCACATGTCAACTAGGTATTTCAAATCACGTAGAGTAGTTTGTTCCTATTTGTTCTTCTATACATTACAGTTATTTTCTATGTTGCTTGGAGATATTGTACTACATCCTTGCCATGACAAGACTTCAACATTTAGTTATTCTGGTTGCCTTATTGTGATTTTAGTTTTATTGCTATCATATATTTTTTACTATTTATTATCTTATAGCTTCTACCATATGTTAGAACTATTTTTACTGTGATGTACTCGTTCCTTTTCTGACTGGATAACCATTTTTTAGGTGGCTACGATGAGGATGCGATCCCTACACATTATGGACTGTATGCTAGCGACATAACTGAGCCTGATCTTGCCCTTAAGGAGGATCATGGAGAGTAACCAGCTCAGACACCGTCTATAATAGAGTAGTTTAATAGAGTAGTTAGTTTTGTTAGTTATTTTGGACCAGATTATTCTTCGATAATTTTTTTTGAGTATTTTGTATATTGTTCCTTGGTTATTTAGTCATTTTTTGGGAGACTTCTTGACCCACATCGAGACTATTATTTTATTGTTATCTATGGTGTATTTATTTAAATTAGTGCCTGTGATTGAGTATAGTGTTGAGATGTATATATGTTGTGAGTTATAGATTATACTTGTGGCTTATTGTACAACGTTCACCGCCGATACTGCCGCGTAGGTTGGACGTACTCATGATTCATGCCAAAATCCAGGGTGCGGGTCATGACATTGAGGGAGGTTACCCCCAAATATGTCATTTTATGGTTCTTGGGAATCACTGTCCTTACCGTATGACGGGTTGGCATGGATCACCAGGAGATTGCTATCCCCGGCTTGTAGAGTTACTGCGGGCCTTGAGGGTGGTGGGACCATGTTTGCCTTGATCTCCAGTATTGCCTGGGCTAGAGTTTGCATTGTGGAACTCATGGTGTGCATCATTGCATCAAGAGAATCGAGATGTTAGCGATTGTCGAGTCCTTCCATTTTCGATTCCTGAGTCGCACCGTCCTCAAGGAAGATGGGCATGGTTGCATCGTCTTCAGACTCAAAGAAGATGCTACTCCCAGCTTCAGATGATGCTATGACTATTCGAGGGTGACTACCCCCAAATATGTCATTGTCTGTTCCTTGGGAGTTGCAGTCTTCAGGGAAGGTAGGCATCATCACACCATCTTTTAATTCCAGAGGATTGCTACCCCCAGCCCTAGATGATGTATTAACCCTAGACACATTGTTGTCATCTTCCTCAGAATCGTTGTCCCAAGGGAAAGCCGAAAGTGCTACATCTTCTTCAAACTCGGAGGGACTGTTACTCCCTGCTTTGGAAGGTGCATCTTCTTGATAAGGGTGATTACCCCCAGAGAACTCGGCATCTATCCCTTAAGATTTATTATCTTTACGGGATGCTGGGTTATTGCATATGTCCAGGGGGACACTAGCCCCAGCTTGGGCCACCTCCAGGGGTTCTAAGGAAGAACTACCACCAGGGGCTGACAGATTCTTCCTTGAGCGGGTGCCCTAGAAGACTCCTTCCGCAAGTGTCGTTGTCAGCCTTACGGGTGTAACACCCCATTTCGCTCAAGCGGACTGCCGATTCAAACGGCAAAAAGTGCAATATCCCGACCCGCTTTGCTCAGGCGAGAATACTTATTTGAGGCAAAGGATATCCAGACTTGTCCCTTCAGGAGTCCAACTTAGGCTTTCAGAGGCTCGCTCAGAGTATCACTCGACCTAGGCGAATCATCGCTAAGGTGGGTGGCTACGGTGAACTTGTCTTTGCTTAGCCAGCACACTTAAAATATGGAACAATATATGCTGGTCGCTAGGTGAATCACCCCCTGCATGCTAATAAGACTATAACGCACATAGCTAAGGAAATAATCCTAAATTGTATTGCTTATGCTAGAACATGGAAATGAAATGTTGCTTATATTGAGACCCTCACATGCTACCTTTGCCTTGTGCAACCGGACCCTGCTATGCCTCGATAGAACAATATGTAGATACTCTTTTTAGTGCATTGTTCACCTGTTTACACTGCACGACTCTAGATCATATTGTTCGGAAAGTCCCCTTACGATTTTACTACTCGGCTTACCTTCGGGCCCAAGCTAATATGAATGCTTATGTCTATACAAATGCATGCTTGCTAGCTTATATATTGCCTCGATTCAATGCTTGTCGTATAATTGCATGCCAATATCTAGTGAATGCTATCTTGCCTTATTTTGATCCAAACCACCGGAAGACTATCTAATAGTCGTTCCATGAAAGTATGAACAATGAAAGTATTCGGGACCGTTAGGTCTCCAAGGCAAACCCCGAACCAGGGGAATGCATTATGGCAAGTTATATCTGAACAATGAATCAAGGATTTTTATGTCAACTTGTGTGAAATTCAAAATAAATGAACTACTGAGTCAGGAACGGCCTGGGATGGATTCTAGCGAGGATCATGAGCTGCGCCTACAACCATTGCCATTTACTCAGAATAATGAAAGAACAACAAAGAACTCATTTATTCAGTCGCGGACGCTTGTGCACAAGCTTGATTTCCTCGGACGAGGCATCGGGGCACCGGGACTGATCTGGCCTAGGGGAGATCCGGTAGTCGCGCTAGTTTGGTCCTAGCACGGATAAGTTCGGTCAGTTGTCAGGGCATCGAAACCACCGTCTTATTGCGACTATGTCCATAATGGCCATGCCAGCGACTCCTGTGCATATACATCCGCGTTCAAGTTATTGTATTTCATCTATGAATCTGAATCCAAGTATCCTGATAAAAGATTAATGAATCTGAGAATCATCCCTGAATCTAAGTAACAAGTATACCTGTGTTCTATAATTTAAAAGAACTTGTGCACCTGATTTAGAACTCTCTCATAGCACACTCGTGTTGCATATGCTATTGCCCCTGATTGTTTATAATTGCTTGTGCCTGAATTAACTTGGTTTATACTTGGACAGGGAAGGAGAATTGGTAAGTTGGTAAGTCTTGTCGTGTTTCCTCCTATATCGCACTGCGCACTGCCACACGAGTTAGACTTTTCATATTGTTTAATGATAAATAAAAGAATAAAAAATGGGTTTATACGAAATCCTTTCTTTGTTTACAAACAAGAAAAAAGAGTACAATTAATCCTATACGAGGATATTAAGTACAAAAAAATGATTTTAGGGAAAAATTGCTATAGGAGTCTGATCTGCGATCGATCACTTTGTCCCTTGGACTACACGATGACGAAGAAGTGCTGTAGAAGAAGAAGAAGCTTCAAAGGTTGCAAGAGGGATTGAATTCTCGTTGCCGAAATTGTCAATCGACGCTCTCTGTCTATGCTCTCTGCTCTTCTGATTCCCGACCTGCCTCTCCTGTGACCGGAAGTCTCTATTTATATAGCTCAGTCACAGTAACTGTCCAGTCGGCGTAGAAACCAGACCGTGAAGACAGTTGAACTCTTTACGCGGCGGTTATAATAACTGCTACCCACGTCTGAATGATCTTCTGAATCTGCGTGTGACGCATGTCCCATTATGAGGTAACGTGTATAACTGCTCATCGAAGATCACGACATACAAGCCACGTAGGTAACTGCCCCTCCGTAAAGATGGTTGGCATAAAAGCCAAATAACTGTCTTGTTGGCGTAAAAGCCAAGTAGTTGTCTCGTTGGCGTAAAAGCCAAATAGCTGTCTTGTTGGCGTAAAAGCCAAATTATGCGTAAAACTCGATGCTGCATGAATAATAGATAACCAGCGTAAAACTAGCCAATTATCCTTCTTGAATGAGGTCTTGAGCGTATTCTGGGCCAAATAGCCTTATCACGTACCTTTTCAAATATAGCCTGAGTTGGCGTATTTCGAGGAGATAGCATACGGCGTACTCCTATAGCTAAAAATAGCCTGGTTGGCGTAAAATGCCAGGATAATAATGTGAGCGTATTAGCCCTAGTTTTAGCTCTCCCAGTCATTAAAGATAGGACAAAATCTTATGCATTAAATGCAGAGATCTGCCCCCATCTCGCGCATTAACTGCAGAGATACGCCTCGAGTTCTGTACGAAGAACAACTTTTAACGTGGCATCTGATTTCGTCTCATCTTGAGCGTAAAAACTCATCTCTGCCTATGTAGAATAGGCAGCATATTCCTTGAATGCGTAAAAATGACTTGTATCAGGGATATGTCACTGAACGACAGTCTGGGTCTCTGTGTAGAATCATTATTACAGCCGTCCTCTCGATCATCGTGCAGTACTCTTTGTCAGAAGTCAGGTTCACTGTTTTGTCTGACAAGTTCATTTGAGGAATACGAAGAGTTCCTCGTACGACTTCATGCTGTATTAAAAGCAAACATATTTTACGCCGGAGGGAGATATAGCAACCTTTCTATGCCAAAACGGCCTTTGAATGCTGCTTTATGCGGACTGTTCGGGAGCTCTATTTTACGCTAAATAGCGTTGAAGCTCTGTTGTACGCCAATAGCTCTGAAGTCATATTTTATGCCACACAGCGCTGAAGCTCTGTTTTACGCGGGCTTCATGCATGTTGGGGGTTTCACGCGTATAATTCTCCAGCGTATTTTCATACTTCTACAAGACCCCTTTCAAATTCCTCATAATTTAAAATACTTTGAATGAAGCATAAAACGGTCAAATTTGACTCATTCTGCGAGGCTGATTTTTCGGAGATATTTTAGAAAGTTGTTGGGATTGGGTATGTTCTCTTCTGCCTATATAAAGGCAAGCGAGTGAACCTGTTTTTCCATACTTTCTTCACCAAAAAAGATGGTTGCCGAGATTCATCGGGCTGACCTGAGGAAGAAGAAGATTATGCTCTTCCAGCATGTAAGGAGCCGTAAAAGGAGACGTCTTCAAGCAAATATCCTCTGCAACGATAGATCATGGAAGGATATCATAGCTTCCTTTGCTCGAGATAATCAACAATTTCATATGACGATTCGTCCAGGAGAGATGAAGGGTCTCATCGGACCACACAGCTTGCTAGCTGTATTTTCTCCCATTATGAAGCTGGGCGTAGGTAGGCAGTTTGGCCCTGTCTTCCAGTATTGTGTTGGGTCTGAATCCCTAACACAATTCTAGGGCGTGGCTGCCATGACGTATGGAGGGTGGGCTTGTATCCTCCTGCCATTAATTATTTTCTTGTTCATCGGCCGCAGAAATCGATGAAGTGTCGTAGAAGGAGACAAAGATCTCCATGAATATGATAACCCGGCACAATAGATTCCCATGGTGATCTTGAATATTAATGGAAAATCCTTTGAAAAATGGATTTCCATCATATGTAATTATGATCTTAGATATTAATGAAAAATCCTTTGTAAAATGGATTTCCATCATAAGTAATCATGATTAATAGACTTGTCTTCTTTTACGCATTGCTGATTTGCCATATTTGCTGTGAGAAAGTATGATAATGTGCAGCTTCAATACGTCTGAGAAATTTTATGCTGACTCTGATAAACGCTTATCCGATCACGTCCCGACTTTTACGCGTAACGGAAGATGCGTAAAAAGCTCTTTAGCATTAAGTTGTCTTGAGGATCCAACTGTCGTGCTATTTTTTTTTGGATGAGGAGTCGCGTAGAATTCTGAACTGTCACTTCTCTGATACGAAGAATTTCTGTTCAGAGCATCATCTTCAAGAATGGCTTCCCAAAAATTCCTTGGAACAGGGCAAGAAATATCCGCTGAATAGGCCATACTTAAACTTAGATGTAAAGAATTCTGGCTAGACTTTGAATAAACTTCCAATGGCCCAAGAAGAAGAATCATCTTCAAATGCTGACATCTGTGTGTTTCAAACACTTAGAATATTCTGTAGCAAAAAAAAGGAGTATTTTCTGCATAAACCCTTGTAATTGGCCTTCTCGAGTATAAGACCCAAATTGTCAAGATATACGCATACCCTGTCCTGCGTGACTGTGCAAAAAGTTATAGATCCGTAGCATCTGTTAGCTTCTGAGCATAAAATCATAGATCTGTAGCTTCTGTGCGTAAAACCGTAGATTTGTAGCTTCTGAGCGTAAAACCATAGATTTGTAGCTTCTGAGCGTAAAACCGTAGATTTGTAGCTTCTGTGCTTAAAATCGTAGATTTGTAGCTTCTGAGCGTAAAACCGTAGATTTGTTACGCAGTATGACTGTCCGTCTTCTTTTTCAAATGATAGGCTGATGTAGTCCCCAATCATAATCGAATATTAAAAATCGAATTTGGTTAGGGATTCGAAGAGTTATCTGAACTCTATAAATAGCCCAAGGTCTTGAGAGAGAAACCCTTCATCTGTCTTTGCAAAAACCCTTCGTCACTTTGAGAACTCTTCGTCTTTGTCTCTTTTCTGAGAGCTTTGAGTTTCGCCATGGCACCGAAACAGGCTTCCACTGCTAAGGGAAAGAAAGTCGCCTCTTCTTCTCGCTCCTCTGCTCAAGCACGGGCAACCCCCATTAGGCTGAGCGAGCCCCGATCTGAACTAACTGCTCTACCGTCGAGCTGTGCACCGGGCATCACAGGTAAAGACTTCGAGAGGAATAAAACCCTTCGCACACGTTGTACGTGTACGCGCAAGGTCATCTTCTGTGCTAAGAGCTTCTTTCGAGGAAGATGATGCACAGAGATATTTTATCATTACGTCCACATTCCTAATGTGTCAGCGTAAAAATTTTATATTTTTACAGTCTAGCGTAAAAGCTCAGACTGTCAAAATTTGGCGTATACTACAAACTTTGAGTTTTACTCGCTGGATGTAAATTCCAATGTAAAAAAACTCAAATTTTGGCAGTCTGGTGTAAAGACTCAGACTGTTAGATTTTTTTGGCGTATACTGCCAACCTTGAGTTTTACGCACTGAAAATAGATTCCAGCGTAAGACTCAAGTTTTTGTAGTCTGGTGTAAAAGCTCAGACTGTTAGGCTTTGGCATATACTGTAAGAGTGTGGAGTTTGGCATAAAACTGACTTGTTTTCTTGCTTCTTGTAGTGGACCTACAGATCCTACTTGTTTTATTGCTTCTTGCAGTGGACCTACAGATCCCTCTTTTGGCTGAAGTGATGGGTTCTGCTGCTGGGATGCTGAATTCTACCTATCTGGAGGACTTGTCCCATGTGACATTCCCCATCTCCGGAACTGAGTATCCTCAAGAAAGGGGCACTCTGATCTCGTCCCAAGGAGAATGAATGCTGCTGAGTATGATCAGTGGGGAGCCCCTGACATACATAGATGGGACTGAATATAAGAAACCAGGTTTCTTATTCGGGAATGTTATCGATAAACAATCCCAGACTAAGCCCAAGAAGGAAAATTGGATATTTTTTGCTAAGGGCATGGTCATGTATCTGCCAAGGATGCCCAGAGATTACCCTATCTCAGCATTCTTCCATGCCACTCATCCCAGGAAGATAGTATAGACTCTGACTCCAGATCTTCATAGGCGGCCAGGAAAGATCTCATACAAGAAAGGATTGAACCAGGGAGTCTTTGTGAGCAGTCCTTCGGGCCCTGTTACGCCTTTCAGAGGATTACTGCCAGGCAGCATCCCGAGTGAAGATACTTCACTGATCCAGTCGATTCAAATATCGACTTTCTGTAATAACTTCATGGAGCAGGGAGGACTGTAACCCAAGGTTAACCCTCGTACCAGTGGATGGCTTAGCCCCGGGAATCTTCGATGGGCCAGTTTAACTGCCTGGGCCTTGAAACACTTTCAGACGGAGCTGGAAAGTATTGGCTTGTTTGTGGCTGTGAGTGCCACCAGTGTTGGGCTGCCTGTCAACCCTAATTTGTTCTTAGCCCTGATGGAGCGGTATAACTCGCTCACTGGGACTTTCGCCACTCCGCTAGGGGAGTTGGGCCTAGCCCTTCATGAGATGGCAGAGATTTCAAAGCTGCCAATGGAGGAGACTCCTTATGAAGAGTACGTTCCCACAAACAGGGAGCTGAGGGATACAAACCATCGGGCAGTGGCAGTATATCAGGAGCTGATGAGTTACTATCTTGCATGCACCACAATCTACCAAGAGCCTTCTGATTTGGCCCATATCAATAATGGGTATCCTACCTCTTCTTCCATCAGGCCAGAAATGCTAAGCCGGACAAGGTTATAGATAGCAGAGATAAGCCTTTGAACCTCCTGAGCATGCTTAGTGCCAATACGGTCGATGATCTCATTGAAGATGCAGGGCTTCAGATTATGTTCTCGATGAAGAGATAGGGGGTTATCCTGCAGGCACTAAAGCCTTTAGTTATATGAGGCATTGTCGCAAGCCTCTGTCAAGGGAAGCTCAACTGGCTGGTTTTCTCTCTGTCTGGCTATGCCGATGGGTAGTACTTGGCATGTTGTCTGCGGATTGCATTCATCGTAACACCATATGGCCCACAGTGCGTTTGGTGTTTGGAGCAAGATTGGGCCTGCTCCCTGCAATGGTATGCCGGATACAAGCTGGCCTGAGGGCCATTACTGATGGGCTGCTTGCAGATGATACACAGCGTGAAGGATATCCCAGAGTGGAATTACCATTCCTATATCTGATGGGATGGTTAATCCTTCATAATTCCAGAGTGATGTCTCCCGGATCTGCCAGCAGTTCGAGAAATAACTTCTTGTTGAATTACAAGAATTCCCTTTGGAATGTGACTAGCGTCATCGATTGTCCGCGAGCATTAAATTTTGCCCATGGTTGGAAGCTCTTCTGTACCGTCCCCCCGGTACATATCAATCAACAGGAGACTAAACTTCAGGATGCGGGCCATGGGAAGACTATTCTTTCTCCTGAAGCCTTTTACTGGTTGGTCTGCATTAGACCTTCCCACCTGCTGTATAGAAGTGAGGACCACTGCTACTTGGAGCCTTATCTGCCTAGCCGGTTCGCCAGGCAATTTGGGTATGACCAGTTGCACGTGGGGAATCCTGTCACCAGCTTCAAGTGCAAAGGTGGACTTATCGACGGAGCCAGAAGATGGTGGTACTTTATAATGGGTTGTACCGGAGCATTCTTTGCTGTGCCCGCGACTTCTCTCTCCATGGAGTTGCATATTCTTCACTCGTACGCACATTTTTATGCGTCCATCAATACCTTCCATCATGATTTTGATGTGTATGGAAGTTTCAGGATGACCTCTCGTAAGTCTACTAGAAGAGATAAGATCCCATCCGTCTTCTCTGATGAAGGTGAAGACACTACTGGTGCAGACGATTTTTTTTTGATAATACCGAGAGGCGTAATAGCTCCGCCAGCAGAACCTCTCGTTATCTCTAATAAGCGAAAGGCTTCAACTTTGAAAGAGCCTTCCCCCCGCAAGAAAAAGAAGACTGTCGGAGGTCCTAAAAGGACTTCCACCAAGGGGGCCTCTAAGAGTGAGCCTGTTGTTTCCCCTGTTGGGGATAATTCTTTGATCAGAGGTCCTTCTCAATTTAGAGAGGAAACCTCCACAGTTTCGGCTGACAGTGCTGGAGATTCTTTGCTCGCGATTGCTGCCGCTACCACAATTACTGGTAGTGCTTCGAGATCGCCTTTGAGACCGAGCATATTAAGAATCAATATACCCTTATCTAGACAAATAATGGGAATAACCCCTCCTTCGTCTGTAAGTTTTTCCAGTGAGATTCCACCCGATGAACCTCGAGTGGATCTGGGTGACGACTGGGATGACTACCCTCAAACGTCAGTTGGTAAACCCTCTTCTCCAGGTATGACAGCTTGTTTAGCATCATTAAGAAATGATTTAGCTGTACAGGCTGCAGACGCAACATACATACCATCGGCCATGAGTAAATATTATCTTTACGCTTCTTTCAGGAAAATTAATATCAAATTGATATTAACTTTCTCTTGTCTTCTTTTTAGGCGAAGACATCTCTGGGGAGGGCGGAGTTGACACAACTTCTGACTTTGTTGCGGATCCAGCTAATGAAACGTCGGTGCCCGACGTCGAAGAAGCATTCTTTGAAGCTGCCGATCTTTCATCTGCAACATTCTCGGGTGTCATCCCTCCAATAGCAGTTCAAATATCATCAGAGGAGGATGAGCCCATTATCTCGACTGTGCCTCCTTTGTTGAGTATGCCATCAACTTCAACCGTTGCTGGTGTCCCTTCTTTTGTCGCGCCATCCGTTGAAGCAACGATTGTGGCAACATCCTCTGCAGTCATTCCTGAAGGGAGATTTACCAGTATTGCAGCCACTCCCAGCATACATTCGATCTTTGTCACGCTAGTTGAACAATACACTAGCATATTCTACATCACCTTGAAAGAATTGATATCTATGGTGCTGGAGAAGAATCTAAGTTTTGATGCTCTGAAGACGTCCTCCAATCTCATCATAGCACCGATTAGAAATTTCAATAACGTGAAAAGAGCTAATACGCTAGAGCAAATAGTTAATAGTTTAGAACAACCCATTAACGAATATTTACAACTATCCTGAGGCAGCATTAACGATCTGGTTTAGGCTGAGTACGACCCCCTAACTATAGAACTTGCTCAGCAGATGGAGTCTCTAAACAAATTCATCCAAGAACAGCAGCAAAAGATGGATAATGAGCAAGCCGTCTTAGTGGAGGTTATTCCTCAGCTAGCTAAGTGCCAGGCCGAATATGAGGGAAATGAAGCGAGGGTTCAAGAATTGGAAGCTGAACTCACTCAGGCAAGGGAGAGGCTTCTCAAGACGTCGGTAGTTCGTGATATATTTGAAGGCCAAGCGAAGACAGCTCAACAGAATGACACACCTAAAGAATGATCCATTGCTCTGATGTACAAGGAGAGCCCCTAAAGAATGATCCATTGCTCGAACATATAGCAAAAATGGTCTTCCTATGACAGGAGGCACCAGAACTGGAGGATTAGTAAGATAGCGTTTGATGTAATTAAACGCTTGCTGACAGGCTTCGTCCCATATGAATGACACACCTTTCTTCATCAGGCGAGAAAAATGTTGACATCTCCCAGAGAGGTTGGATATGAATCTCCTGATATAAGCTAGACGACCTTGAAATCCCCTGAGTTCTCTCAAATTATGGGACGGTCGCATTTCCAGGATAGCTTTTACTTTATCAGGGTCAACTTGAATTCCTTTAGCGGTAATGACAAATCCCAAAAATTTGCCACCGGATACGCCAAGAAAGGACTTTGTGGGGTTTATTTTGAGTTGGTGTTGGCGCATCAACTCGAATATTATCTTCAAGTCTTGGATGTGATTATCCTTGAGGTAGCTTTTGACAGCAATATCGTCTACGTAACATTCCACCGTTTTGCTTAGATGTTCATGGAATATGTTACTCATAGCTCGCTGATATGTAGCCCCGGCATTCTTCAATCCAAAAGACATGACTGTATAACAATATACCCCCAGTGGTGTACGGAAGGCAGTATGCTTCTCATCTTCAGGATTTATCTTAATTTGATTATATCCTGAAAATCCGTCCATAAAAGACATGCGTTCAAAGCCGCATGTATTATCGATCATGACGTCTGTGATGGGAAGAGGGAACTCATCCTTGGGGCAGGCCATATTTAGATCTCGGAAGTCGATGCAAATACGAACTTTCTCGCTTTTCTTCATGACCGGGACAACATTGGCGACCCAATCAGGATGTTGTTCTTCCCGGATGAACCCGCAGGCTATCAATTTCTTGATTTCAGCTTCAATGGCATCCATCATATCCGGGCGGAACCGGCGTTGGTGTTGCTTTACGGGCTTTGAATTGGGCAGTATGTTGAGTTTATGGGTAGCCACTTTTGGATCAAGCCCCGGCATATCCTCATAATTTCACGCAAAGACATCGATGTATTCTTTTATCAGTTGGATTATTTCTTCTCTTTCTTCTTCGGAAAGATTGTTACTGATAAATATCGGCTTTGGTAAAAATTTATCCCCAACATTGACTTGGATAACTTTATCTTCAGTGGGTGGTTCTCTTTACTTGAACCAGAGTTCCCATTGTGTATCCATCTGCTGTGCCCAGGATTCATTTTCAAACGGTTCAAATTCTTGTTCCTCTGCTTTTAGAGAATATGTCAATACCGTATTTGCTGACAATACTCGTCCCAGTTCATCATATGAATCGGAGGACGATAAACCATCCAGAGAAGAGGAAATAATCTCCCCACTTGACTCAAAGTTGTTCGAAGTTGCAAGAGACGTGGTATACCCTAACCCGAAGTAAGTTCGTTGACGGTAGGGATCACCATGCAACGACATTCGTCTGCCTTTTCCATAGTTGAGACCTGGCTCCAACTTCAAGTCATAACCCATACTTTGTATAATCTTCAAAGCCTGTGGGCTATATCTGTGAACCTGCATTTTTCCAGCATCAGACTCGTGAGAATCTTCTTGTACAATCGGTTTATTCTGCATACGACCGAAGACTATTGGATGTTGATCGTTGCGAGTAGGTGGAACAATAAAGATAGAATCTTCGTGTGGCCCATATGTCGTGATGACATTAGATATTGACGCTACTTCCCACACATATGGCTGATAGAAGTCTATAGCTTCCAAGAATTTTTGTGTTATAGGCTCTATATCGTTATGGGGGGAGGATTCCTAATTAGAAAATTGAGCGTCAGTATACTGGAAAAAAAATCTTTATTATCGTCAGAAACCACGTTCCCGGTTGTATTTACATCAGTCGGCTGCTTGTTGCACCTAAGGTTGATAACCAAAGGCGGAGTCTTCTGGTTCAGAGTGAACACTAGGGGATCCTTTCCTCCTCCCAATTTGTTTTGCCCAAGTGGATAGCCATGGGTTCCATGACTTTCGGACGGGTAGTCCGCCCTTTCACCTGGATTGACAAAGGTTGCCCAGCCGATGGTTTTCCTGGCTCCCGGTGGGATTCATCCTCCGTCCTGCCTGACACCTCCTTTATGTAGTCTTGGGTGTATAACATGGCATCAGAATAATAGGACTCAACTCCTTTGAATGGGTTGAGATCAGCAAACTCTGTCTTCATTGTCCCTTGGGTGTCTACATATTTGAAGTATTGATGTAGAGTGGAAGGAACTATATTGTGATCGTGGATCCATGGTCTGCCCAACAGAATATTGTAAGACACCTCCGAATCAATAACGTAGCATGTAGCCACTGATCTAAGGTCACCAATCTGGATCCTCAGACGAATCTTCCCTAATGGCTTGCTTTTCCTGGCATTGAAGCCCACGATTGTAGTGGTAGTGTAAGCCAGTTCGCTAGTAGAAATCCTCAATGGTCTTAGAAGACTATGAGGGATAATGCTGATTGACGATCCCGGATCTATATGAATCCGATCTACCTCCATGGAGCCGATATATCCGGTGTAATAAAGGGGCCTGTCATGTTTGTTATGTTTCAACAACATGTCCTCTTGAGTGAAGGTGATATTAGGGACCACTTCCATCACATTATGGCATTGAGGACATGCCACAGGCTCTTTATTAGGGGATTTGAGCTAAGTCAAGCATACATCCACCTGCATTAACGCTTCACTCAAGGATTGACGAGTGTCTTTGGATAGCCTAAGTAGCTCAAAAATGGATAATCTGGCTGGAGTATTAGCCAACTGAGCCAAGATGTCGAAGTTATATGATTTTTCTAAACCTTTGTTTTAAATATTCTTTAAAGGTTTATCAAAACGAACTTCTTTTTGCTTGTCTTTGTCCGCCAAAGTTGGTCTAGAAGGACCTGCCTCTAGTACAACAGGTTCAGGTTCTGGAAGTTTGGCAGCCGAAGTGTCTGCCGTCGCTTTTTCCTGATTTTCTCCATAGTCCTTGAGGTAGGCTTTCCCTGACCGGGTTCCGGTAGCCAAAGACTCTTCTTCTGATGTCGGGGATATTGCAACTATATGGCATGGTTTACATCTTGAGTTCTTTTTAGACTTAGCTTTAGCAGCTTGAGTCTCTTCCTCAATCTCTGACACCAGATCAGGATAAACCCACATGATCTCCCCACGCTTGGTAGTTAGGGGTACCAGGTCATGATTTTGACCCCTGGTCGGAGGAAGATAACAATGTTCATCATCGCCCATAAAATAGGTACTACACCATCCGGGACTTCCTGTGGGGGCAGATTGCCAAATTGGAGAGAGATTATGTTGGCAGTGACCGTCTTCTCGCTATTATGCAGAGTGATGGCCTTGGCGTCGATCAACTCCTAGATTTTTCTTTTTAGTACATAACATGCCTTTGTAGGGTGATGTATGTATCTATGGAAAATGCAGTACTTAGGGTTATTGGTACTGCCGACTTCATTTGGGCACTTTACCTCGAGGAGAGTAAGCTTGCCACTTTTGACTAGACAATCGAACATGCTTGGAATATCGTCGTCGTCAAAAGAATATTCTTCTTAAGGCCTGGAAGTCCCAGGATTCGTCTGCGTAGTCACTGGAGTATGTTGCCTGGACGTGTTGATTGCCAGAGCTTCCTTTCCTTTGGAACTACGAGTATGGTCGCTATTGGAGAATGACCGCTTCCCTCTATCAGAGGTAGAGATCATGATTCCATTGTCACGCGTCTTTCGACTGTTATCTTCAGCGGCTATTGCTGAGATGATAAACGAGGGCCAATCATGGAACTGATATGGTCCCGTGAACACTGAGATCAGTGGGAGAAGGTTCTTCCTGAAAATGTCCACCAAGGCTGAATCTGGAACTCCAGGAGGAATCTGCAAAGTAGCCTGACAAAAACGTTCAATAAATGCATGAACGTTCTCTTTCTTCTTCTGTTTAACTTCGATGAGTGATGACATAGACATGTCCATCCCTCCTTCGTAGAATCGAGCGAAGAACAGAGTCTTAAAATCTTCAAAAGAAGTAATGCAGTTGTCCGCAAGACTACGGTACCATTGGTAGGCTACCCCAGACAGACAGCCTTTAAACACTCGGGTGAGAAGGGCGTCATTCCCTTGCAACAATACCGTCATCATGCTGAAGTAGTTCATGTACTGGCTTGGTGACGTCTTTTCCTCAAACAAAACCATAGCCTGTGGTTTGTATTTTGGCGGAAAAGGGATCTCGTCCCAGATAACTGGGTATGGCTGGTTGATTCCCAACTTCTTGAGCTGATCCTTATGATTCAAGTCATCAAATTGGGTCTTTAATTCCTGAAATGCTTGTATCGGATCTTCAGTTGGGAAAGGGGCCGTAGAGAGGTGAGAGGTCGGTTGTATTGTGACTCCAACAGGAGGTAATACATTCTCCGGATTGAGAGGTTGAGGAGCAGCTGATTCTTGATTTTGAACAGGCTCCTGACTTGATGGTATATCTACCCCCACTCAAAGTTGAGTCAGAAGAACAGGTGCAGTTGTGTGTTGAGTCACCAATATTTGGTGCATACTCTCCATCATGGTATGCATCTCTTTAAGCGATGCTTCCAATACAGCGATGCATTGTTTCGTACTTCCTGATGGGGAAGCCTCTTCATGTTCATCTCCAATGGCATAAACTCCTATTTCTCTGGATGCTACTGAGGGACTA
The DNA here is from genome assembly GCA_036927795.1 of Iris macrosiphon. Classification (NCBI taxonomy): domain Eukaryota; kingdom Viridiplantae; phylum Streptophyta; class Magnoliopsida; order Asparagales; family Iridaceae; genus Iris; species Iris macrosiphon. The sequence continues at coordinate 33,537,888 of JAYESA010000011.1, forward strand.
GTATAGATCTCGGTAGAGATCGAGTCTATAATGTCAGCCTCATATTCAGGAAACTGGCGACTCCCAGTGTCGGAATCGGAAGAACATGAAGTCGATTGTCGTGACCTCGAGCGAGTATTTCGAAAGATACCTGCTTCAATATTCTCAAGGAGTCTGTCAAATCTCCTTTGGCTCAGAGTTCTAGAGGGATGACGTCTTGAACTTGGCCTTCCTCTAGGAATGTGTGAAGCCATGTTTACTGATGCGAATGTCGGCTCTTCTTTCTATAAGGACAAAGAGCAGTTCAACTGGTCAAAAACTGACCGTTTTGACTTAAAACAGCAGTAGTTAACTACAACTCTATGACTATTACAATAATGATCCCTAGGGGATGTAATAGACATATTAGAAGATCCCCTGTCTTTGTTCTTCTGGATCAAGAAATTACGCAAATCAGGGGGATTGACAGAAGAAGAAGGAGAAGGCTTATTCTGCCTTTTTATATCAGTTGGGGTATGGAGATTGGGAACCATAATTCTCTCCCTTCCATAAGAATACAGAAGTTCAGCCATGTGAGTAGCATAAGATCCATCCTCCGTTTGAGGAGCGTATTTTTCTGTGAAACGGGTCTTCTTTACGCGGACGGGTCTATCCTGGCATAATCTGGAGCTTTACACAGGTTCGCGTAAAACATGGGAAGTCATCAAACGGCCTCCAGCGTCACGCATAATCTGAAGAGAGGACAACTTCTTCTCTTGGTGGCGTACAAGCCTAGAGATCGGGCGATTTGCCACCTGTTTTCCCTTGGTGTGATCAAAGGGACCGTCTGCCACGTCACAGACGGGAGACAAAGTTTTACGCGCATAGCACATTTAAAATTTTTGAATTGGCACTGAGGCCTTGTCAGAAATTTTGTCTGCCATATCACAGACGGGAGACAAAGTTTTATGTATAGGGCGCATTTAAAATTTCTGAATTGGCACTGAGGCCTTGTCAAAAATTTTGTCTGCCATATCACAGACGGAAGACAAAGTTTTACGCGCAGGGCGCGTTGTAGACTTCTGGATTGGCATTGAGGCATTGCCAGAAGCTTTGTCTGCCACATCATAGACGGGAGACGGGAGACGGGTTTTTACGTACGGAGCGTATAGGTTGTGATGTCACAACCTTGTTGATCGGAGAGAGAGAGCCTGCAGGAAGGGTAGAGGATGTCCGGGGCATCCATACTTTACGCAGCTTCCTGTTATCCTGGACAGAGAGGGAATGAGAGCTACCTCCTGCGCGAAGCATGTCTTCATAAGCAGATTGATCGAATTGGACGATCAAAGTCTTCTTCGTTGATCTGAAGGATACAGAATCATGTTGAGCAATGGCTTTCTCATCAGATGAGAAAGTAGACCCCAGCAGAGTCGCCATCTTGTGTTTGATGATAAACAAAAGAATAAAAATTGGGTTTATACGAAACCCTTTCTTTGTTTACAAACAAGAAAAAAGAGTACAATTAATCCTATACGAGGATGTCAAGTACAAAAAAATAATTCTGGGGAAAGATTGCTATAGGAGTCTGATCTGCGGTCGATCACTTTGTCCCTTGGACCACACGATGACGAAGAAGTACTGTAGAAGAAGAAGAAGCTTCAAAGGTAGCAAGAGGGATTGAATTCTCGTTGGCAAAATTGTCAATCGACGCTCTCTGTCTATGCTCTATGCTCTTCTGATTCCCGACCTACCTCTCCTGTGACCGAAAGTCTCTATTTATAGAGCTCAGTCACAGTAACTGTCCAGTCGGCGTAGAAGCCAGACCATGAAGAGAGTTGCACTCTTTATGCGACGGTTATAATAACTGCTACCCATGTCTGAATGATCTCCTGAATCCGCGTGTGACGCGTGTCCCATTATGAGGTAACGCATATAACTGCTCATCGAAAATTATGGCATGCAAGCCACATAGGTAACTGTCCCTCGCTTAAAGATGGTTGGCATAAAAGCTAAATAACTGTCTTGTTGGCGTAAAAGCCAAGTAGTTGTCTCGTTGGCGTAAAAGCCAAATAGCTGTCTTGTTGGCGTAAAAGCCAAATTCTGCATAAAACTCGATGCTGCATGAATAATAGATAACCAGCGTAAAACTAGCCAATTATCCTTCTTGACTGAGGTCTTAAGCGTATTCTGGGCCAAATAGCCTTATCACGTACCTTTGCAAATATAGCCTGAGTTGGCGTATTTCGAGGAGATAGCATACGTCGTACTCCTATAGCTAAAAATAGCCTGATTGGCGTAAAATGCCAGGATAGTGATGTGAGCGTATTAGCCCTAGTTTTAGCTCTCCCAGTCATTAAAGATAGGACAAAATCTCGTACATTAAATACGGAGATCTGCCCCCATCTCGCACATTTACTGCAGAGATACGGCTCAAGTTTTGAACGAAGAATATCTTTTGACGTGGCGTCTGATTTCGTCTCATCTTGAGCGTAAAAACTCATCTCTGCCTGTGTAGAATAGGCAGCGTATTCCTTGAATGCGTAAAAATGACTTGTTTCAGGGATATGTCACTAAACGACAGTCTGGGTCTCTGTGCAGAATCATCATTACAGCCGTCCTCTCGATCGTTGTGCAGTACTCTTTGTTAGGAGTCAGGTTCACTGTTTTGTCTGACAGGTTCATTCAAGGAATACGAAGAGTTCTCGTACAACTTCACGCTGCATTAAAAGCAAACGTATTTTATGTCGGAGGAAGATGTAGCAACCTTTCTACGCCAAAACGGCCTTTGAATGCTGCTTTACGCGGACTGTTCGGGAGCTCTATTTTACGCTAAATAGCGTTGAAGCTCTGTTGTACGCCAATAACTCTGAAGTCATATTTTACGCCACACAGTGCTGAAGCTCTATTTTATGTGGGCTTCATGCATGTTGGTGGTTTTACGCGTATAATTCCCCAGCGTATTTTCATGCTTCTACACATATATGCCATAAAACTGATCCTAAGGCACAACTAGAAAGACAACAAAATAGTTGGTGCACGGAACCTATGTTACGTGTTTGGATTTATCGAGCGGGCGAGTAGTCTCCCCACTAGTGCATTTGTTACTGATAATCCACCAGGTTGTTTGCAGGGGTGCGGAAGAACCTCGTTCGGTACGGATGCCTCCTTCGTGCGTGCTAAGGCATGGAGTTCACTCTGGAGCCTTGGAGCGCTGCATCCGGAACTGAAGCACATATACAAGACATAATGTTGGAACATCGCCTGTATTATTCCACAAATATAGCCACTTGGCAAACTTTTATTGTTTCAGAGAGAGAGGCTTGAGGGACTTATAAACTCGGTTATGCGCTGCCTGTAACATTGTTTATATCAATAAAGAGTTTGATTTACTTCTACTTGTGTTATTCAATGCTTCCGCTATTAACGACTCAGTGAACTTGTTACCAAATTGCCTATGCGTTTATAATTCTACTGCACTCGGACAATCTGTGTGACTCTGTGGCTTAGACTTCTTACCACCAGCCAATGAACTACGGCCTTGCACGGGCGCGGCTCACGCTCGTGCGGCATCACGCCCAGATGGGTCGAAGCGACCGTCCCGCGGTAGCATTGGCGCGATGATTCTTGCCTAGCGGGGATGGCCGATTAGCTTACGGGAGATCGGGGCGTGACTCCGGGTAGTCGCCTTCTCGATGCAGTGTTAGAGAGTACCAGACTGGTGGCATTTAATTTCTTTCTTCCCTTGGTGTGGGAAAGCTTTCCAGTTTAGTAGCATGAGGCAAAGAAAAACTCCTTCTCCTTTGATACTTGTGCCTGATCTTGGGGTTGTTGTCAGGGAGTTTCTTTCTGGCACAGCTGCTGGAAGGCCGACTTTCTATCTGTGAGTACTGCTACTTTATTGCAGCTGTAGTTAATAATGATGTTGGCGTAACTGTGCCTCGGAGAGGGCATGTCGCACGCCGTAGTTATTTTTTTGCTTTGCACTTGTGAGTAATCATGTCACGCAAATCATACGAAAGGTATTTTACCTTTGTATCCTCTTTGTGAGTCCAGGTATCCCGGGCACACGGATGCGTAGGTGCTATATTTGCTCTCTGACCTGGGGTTTATACACGAACTTGCCCCGAGGTACCGGTGGAAAACTTTTGAGACTGACCCTGTCCATTGGTCCCTGTGGACTGGATGCATGGGTCAGTCATGTACAACTTTTCGTCAGAGGCTCACGTAATAACTAGCAATTCTTGTTGGCAGTCGGTCGTATTAGTAGTTACTTGAGCCTGACGGGAACGTACTTCCCTGGACTTCTTCATCTTAGCTACCGCAGGCGCATAGTATAAAGAGTCCAGCTTTGGGTTTTCACCATTCTTAGTAGGTCGTATAGGATATGCGCCATATGAGATACAGTAAAAAACAGAGGTTCTGTTGCTATTAGGGTATCATGTGGCCTGTTGTCTACGGTAGTGAGTTGATGCCTCATGGGCAGTCATATGCGGCCTTCTCCTTGGCTACATAGAAGCTGCCTCAGCACTAGGACGTCTGGCATCGTAGTATTTTCTTCTGCCAAAGTTTGGGTGCTGAACAGTCTCTACGTCAGCCCGGGATGCCGTATAGATATGGACGTTATAGGTGTTCGTTTGACGACCGTCATTGGAAACAGAGTGGGAGGCTAGAAGCGTCTGCTCTGTAGCTGGGTGGGGCACAGCGGCCTTGGCCACCCACGTTCTTCAGGTCTTCGAGTGGGGAGTACCCTTTTGGTTGGAAGGGGTTGCTGCATATATACAGTGGCCGCATGATGTGCGGTCCCTACGGTTGGGAGAGAGACGGGGAGCGCATGTTCCGCAGTTGGGTGAGGGACAGAGGCCTTTGCTACCCACGTCCTGCGGGTCTTCTTAGGCTTGCGTGCCTCGGAGAAGGACCCGCACTGTCCCGGGAGAGCATGTCCTCGAATACTGGTTGGTCGAAGCGGACCACCATCATCTTTTATGTCAAGCCGAGCTTGGCCGCATCAGACTGCGTCACCAACTCCTCAACAAAGGAGAAGAATGTCCCTAACAGAGTCGCCACCATATTTTCCATTTAAATAAAAAATAAGAACTTGGAGAACTGGATTTGATTAATAAACTAAGAGAGTACAAAGAGAACTCCTAGAAGACAATCTAAGTACAATTTTATTTTCTGGGGGGTGACGATGGAGGGTTAGGAGTGTAGCAACTCCCTTTACTCTGTGGACGATTCGATATAGAACCTATTCTCTCTCCCTTGAGTGTTGATTCATATATCTCCAGCTAGCCCTTTGGTTCGGTCTCTCTCTAAATCAGAAAAAGTCGACCTTTAGAACGTTCAAGTTGCTCCTATTTATAGTCATTGTGTTGATGGGCTATGGGTGCCGCATATGTCTTTGTTTGGTGGTCGCATAAGGCTCCTCCAACAGAATGTGGTTGTAACTATTGTTGCAAGCCTTGGTCATATTTCCACGTGGCCTTGGTTGAGATATGTTGTTGATAAGATCTCGGGGTTGTTATCAACCCATTGTGGGTGTGACTTGGTCAGCTAGACACGTAGTCAGCACTAACTGTGCGAAGATCTCTGCAATTAAAATAGAAAGATCTTGTGAGCTGGAGGCCGTACAACAACTAGACCGCATGTTGACGAGGCCACATGGATAATGTAGCCGCATTCATGCTCTCATTTGGGCCTTGGTCGAATGGACACTATGGCCGCATGTTGGCGAGGCTGCATGGGTCATGTAGCCGCATACGTGCTCTGTGCGTTCTGACGAAGTCATTAATGCCTGACGTGACCTTTCTGTCGGATTGTGTGTCGTCGTCTCTCACACTTTTTGAGGCAGTCAGGGCCATAAGTGCTTTGATTGGAACTGTGGCAGACCTTTGGGAGTCGTGTCATAGGACATGTATGCGACTTGGCTCTCTTTGTCTGTCCAGACCGCATAGGAGATGACTATGGGCTAGTCTTCAACATGAGTATGCAGCCTGCATATAAGCCACATGACTATAGATTTTCCATGCTTCTACACTAATACACAACAATAGTTGTCCAAATTTAAGAACAAAAACTAAATTTATCCACACAATTAATATTGAATTGCTTTCGTTTTCCAAAAATACCAAATCGTATGATAATATTATCATTTTCTTTAGCACGAAGACATACTTGTCTCATTCTTGCAAGATAAAAATTTCGTCAATTGTCTCATTCTTGCAAGATCAAAATTTTGTTAACGCCTTATTAAATAGTTATCCATTTAGTAAATTGTGTAAGTAGAAAGTGCACACTAGAAAAGTGTGCTAGATCCATGCATCATCATTTTCAAGTGTAGGAATGGACATAAATAAAGAAGGATATGTGTGGCTCAGAACACAACCCAAAATTCATTCTATCATATATTAGTGGCGATCATCTAATTTCTGTTCATAACTGTAGTATATATTCTTATCAAATATAGTATTTGAAGTATATAGAAGGAAAAAAAAGATATAGCCACATAATGTAAATGCTAAGACATCATCTCACACTATAAAATATAGTGGGGCGCGGGATACAGATCAATGTTATCTACGGCTGTATGATCTCTACCTCGCAAGTTAAATAGCTGCATGGGCTATGTCTCACAGTTATTTGGTCAAGTCCTTGCTTCTTAGAGAAGTACTATTCAGAAATAAAACAACTAAAATTCACATACTTGGTTTCATAATGATAGTTTTTAACCAAAGTGTCCAATATACATACAATACTGAGACCTAGCAATAATCAGATATCAGATCACATGTGGCTTCTCCAGCACCTCTAATGCCTTCCTACTTGAAGAACTTAACATACCACCTTGAATGTTAACTACCCCAACTACCCAACCAAATCTGCACTCAACAGCCTCAAATTTCTTCTAACCCTCCTCCTAACTCATAAACCTTTCTCTTATACTTCAGCTAACTAACCCAACAAATCCTTACTAGAAACCTCCTTTATATCATCTTCTTTTAACATCTAAGCCAATATTCACCATCAGTTCCATTCTTATTTAGTAGCAACACACATAGGCAAACTAAACAGTGGCGACAAATACAGGCATATGCGCATGCGCAAATACATGAACCAACAGATCGAAAGGTCAGAGACACAATTATTTGTGTCATATCCTAGTCCAGGTCGTATCCTGTCGTCACTGTGCACCTGTTTAGCATGTGTATTATGGGAGATTATTATCTACAAATAACAACTAAATCTCCACAGCCAACCCATTCTCCATGTCGTATTGTGTCATGTCTAGGTCCGATCCGGAGTGTCCATAGCAAACCAGCAAACCAAAATTTCAAATCATCACAACGGAGAGGGGGAAAGCCGAACGAGCAATTATAATAGGAGGAGGAGGAGGAGAGAGAACGTCGAAGGCGAGATAGGAGAACGTCGATAGAGGGACATGTCGGAGGCAAGTGGGGAGTACATCGGTAGAGGGGAATGTCGAAGGCGAGAGGGGATCACGTTAGTAGAGGGTCATGTCGAAGGTGAGAGGGGACATGTCGGAGAGAGAGAAGCATCGATGGAGCACGAGAGGAGTATACCGGAGAGAGGAGAATACATCGGAGAGGGGGAGAGAGAGATTCGAGTGAGAAGACTAATAGAGGAGAGAGAGTTGTCATGATCCGCACCCGGAATAACGGCACGAGTAGTAAACAACGCCCAGCCTACACTGCAGCATCGACGGTAGAATATTGTCTGGTCAATGTAACTATCTATACATCTCACACAATATATAAGAGGGTACTTGTCATGCTATATCAACTCCAAAAGGAGGAACAATATGGTATATGATCATGGTAACAATATTCAATTATAAAATAAAACTAAAAGATGATGAAAGCACAAAATTGAATAAAAGATAGGAAATAAGAGTCACAATACATCCACAAGTCCAAATCCATAAGTCTAGACATAGACACTCTCAAAATAATATATACATGACATGAGTCTAGAAATAAGACTAATACAATATCCAAAAATATAAAACTAGGCCTCCTCGGTCACTGGCACCAGTTTTTCCTGCTCTAGGGGAGAATCCTCTAATGGCTCGCCGTCCTACGGCCCGTAATAAGTGGGACACTGATTCACAAGCCAATCATCTAAAAAAAATCCAATCAGGATTGGAGTAAAGTACAAAACTCTGAAAGCCGTTTCAAATACATAGTAGAGCATATATGACAAATAATAGAAAAGAATACAAGAAAAATAGCAATAGAAAATAAAAATGAGCTAGAGTTAACATGTGAAATACTGGAATGAAAGAACAGAGAATATGAATAACTGTAAGTAATAAAAATAGAGAAACTAGCTAATGTGCCATAGAGTACAATTTCGTTATGTGATCAGTTTGGGTTGAACACGGATACAATATGGTAACTCGATTACACGTGTGATATGTAATCGACATGTACATGAATACACTTAGGCTTGATCACATAACCAACTCCTACTCCCCTATCCCCAACCAATACTTATGAATCCAATTATGACACGTTACGAATACGAATATAAGTACACTGAACACGAAAAATACATGTGAAGGAGTACTCGTTGATCACGGTAGGGGATAACATCCCATGACAGGATCCATTTAGTACCAGTCCGTGTAGCCACAGTGTCAGAATCAACTATACAGTTCTATAACATGCAATATATACACTATCATAAAATAAAAAATAACAGAGAGATATACTCGCCTGATGTCCTGAGCAACGAGCACGGATCGAAGTCAAAACTGGCGTCACAAAGACCTATTATGAATTTCCAGTGTTACTTAGTTTCTAGAATGGTAAACATATTTAAATGAGTAAAATATATGCTTTTAGGTCTTTTCTAGGCCAAACCAGTCAACTTGACTAATATTAGCTATTAACTAGCTAATACAAGTCAAATCTAACTAAACTAGCTAACTAACACTAATACCCATGATATAGGATACTAGGATACCCTGGTATTCATATACCCTATCTCACTAGCACATATATATATATATATATATATATATATATATATATATATATATATAGTATCATACTGTATCTCATACGATAAACCCAATACTTGGTTTTCACCAAAACTCAATATCTAAACTCAACTTACCCTTTTCCCTCTATCAATATCTAGTATCCAGTATACTTGATACACAAATCTAAACTCAATCTCTCATACCGTGATATTATCTCAAGGTAATTAGAACCAAGCTATCCAGTATGAATACCTAACTAACAAGGGTGATTGATATACTAATCATATAACTAATCACTAACATATAACTAATATAGATAACTAACTATCTAAACTAAGGTTTATATATATACTAACTATTATCTAACACTCACTAACACATCTAACAACTAACAATAATAATATCAAGCTAACATCTTACCATACTAATACTTAACATATTAACATTTCTAACTTAACTAAAGTATATGCATACTAACACTCATAACCAACTAATAATAAACACCATATCAATATATACTCTCAACTGAAACTAATGGTTGTTGTCACATGCAACTAGTCCTACTTGCTAAGGGGTTGCTCACTTGTGTCATCTTCCTTAAAGCCTAAAGCCAAACATGCTACTGCTAATTGTTCTAGTTGTTGTCACTCTATTTCAAAATAGCTACTGCTTGCTGTGCTATTTGTTAAGTTGCTAAAGCAAGCATCTGATGGGTAGTTGCTGCAAAAAAATGCTACACACCCATCCATGTGTCCCCTTACTAATACTACTGCCTATTGCAATAACCCGACACCATGAAGCCCCCTCACATGGAACCCGACAACTGCTAGTTGCAGCTCTAATTCCTATTACCAACAAGCTCCTGTCTTGCTAAAGTTCTGTAGCTGATGTTGCTTAATGAAACTTCCATGCCTCCCTCCTCATCTTCTTGCTACCACTACTACTGATATTACTATGTAGACTGTCCCTACTGCTACCAAGAACAGCTGCATCTCCTCATGACTAATGTATTCCCCTCCCCTTTGGTGCTACTACTACCTAATATATAAAGTGTCTGCTGCTGCGAGTTCAACAGAACCGATCCCCCCCTCTAATCTACTTCACAGCAACTTACATTAATAACCCGACAACCCAAATTCTAACTCACTAGTTCTTACTAAAATAAGTAGCAATTGATACTAAATCATAACTGAAACCACAACCTTACCTCTTCAATCAACTGTGCACAACATCACGAGCACCCAACACACTGCACAACACCGATCACACATGCACAACCCACACACACTTACACACATGTATACATATGTAACTATATATATATGACCACATTATCACACACACTTACACACATGTAAGAACTTAAATACTAACTCTAATGAGTATTACCAATCTAAAAGCAAATACAAAACTGAAATTAAAATCAAGAATGACCACATTATTATTTTGACAAACACTTAGCGTGCATATCATGATACACCATGATACGCACCCCAAACCTATTCAAACTCAACCCAAATCATACCTAAAAATTCTAATTAGCAACTAGAACCTATTCTAAGTGCTAACACATCACTCCAAGTGTCATGACAAAATTTCACATGTGTGTGGCATCCATGTCGAAGGAGAAACCCCTAAATTATCCCGTATTATAAAATCTTGTGATACGACCTACTCGTATCCAATTATGGACACGTAGCTAGCCTCAATATACTCTAACAAGTCAATATAAATCTATCTAACCTAATGACAAATACTTGGTGCGCCAATCTCAAATTTCTCCCAAAATTGGCACAATTCCAATGTAAACATCTCTAAATGGCTCCAATAAAGTCCAAGCTTCTCCCCACAGGTAGTCCTAATGCAATGGTAGATTCTAAATAACTAATTACACTATTTATATGCAATCTACAAGGGTTATTCTCAGATTTACTATTGAGAGATGGATTCCCAATGCAAAGCCTCAAGAAGCACCAAATAGCTCCAACTCTAGCTCCAACGGCTCCTTCTCCAAAGCTCTTGCTCCAACTAGCTTATAAACCCCTTCGTGAATGAAATGAGAGAGGTTGGGGTCAATTTGGTGGAGGTTTGATGGTGGAATGAAGGTATTTGAGGGAAGAACCAAATTAGGGTTTTGTGAATGAAAGAGAGGAAGAAGAAGATGTACATACTAAATATTGGGGGCCGGCCACTTTGATTAGGTTAGGATTAGGTTTTAGTCAATATAAAAATCCATGATTCCCTTAAGTTGTCAAGAAAAAAGTTAGGGCAGACGCTTCTCTTTCTATTAGGTGATTAGTCTAACATTTTTAATTAAAGCACTAGTCTAACCAAAGCCTAGTTGGGCTAGTCCAAACTATTTAAATAGGTTGTCAGGACAAGTTGGTTAGGTCCACTAAGGTGAAGACTAACAATTTAGTCCACCTACTAACCATATCAATATAGTTATACTATTTATATAATACATGCATATTTAATTAAATAATATAACACAATCTTTTTTAAATATACAATGACCAAAATACCCCTATTCTAGAAATATGGTAGTTACAATTCTACAATCCTTAAAAAATATTGTCCTCAAAATTAAAGAAGAACTAGCTTTAAAATAATCACATCAAGCACGAAAGAATTATACCCCACGGCTCAAACATATAAGGATATCGCTCGCGCATCTCGGCCTCTCGCTCCTAGGTAGACTCTTCTGGAGAGTGATGCCTCCACGCGACGTATACCAAAGGAATATTTTGGTTCTGCAGCACCTTCTCCTTATGATCTAGAATCTCCACCGCCTGCTCTGGATACTTGAGAGTCAGACCCACCTCGATCTCCGAGTGATCTAATACATAGTTAGGATCTACCACGTACCGTCTCAGCTGCGACACGTGGATCACGTTCTGCACTCTCTCTAGTGCAGGTGGCAAGTCTAGTATGTAGGCCACTGCACCGACCCTCTCAAGAACATCGAAGGGTCTGATGTATTATGGACTAAGCTTTCTGCCTCCACCAAAGCGAATCGTGTCCCATATTGGAGAAATCCTCAAGAATACCAGATCGTCCACCTAGCATAAAATACAGCCTTAGCACTCTAACTAAAACAAGCAATTACAACAATGCAAACGACCTATACCTCAAAGTCCAAAGGTCTTTGCTGGCTTTTGGCCCAATACCCCTTTCTTTCATGCGCCACTCAAATTATATCCCTGATATGCTTCATATTCTCAGCTGCATCCACGGCCATCTCTGGTCCCAATAAGGCTCTCTCACCAAAATTATCCCAAGATAAGGGAGTGAGGCATCTCCGTCCATACAATGCCTCAAATAGTGATATCTCTATACTAGCCTGGTAGTTGTTGTTATAAGCAAACTCTACCAAGTGAAGGTGATCTCCCAAGATCCTCCAAAATCCAATACGCAGGTGTGAAGCATATCCTCGAGTGTCTAAAAAGTCCTCTCCGACTGCCCGTTTGTCTGACGGTGATATGCGGTAATAAACTTGAGCTGGATGCCCAAGATAGCCTACAAACTCCTCCAGAAGTGGGATATAAAATGACTATCCCGATCTGAGACTATGCTCATAGGAACTCCATGCAATCTGACTATCTGTCGTGCATATATCTCTGCAATCTTCTCCGTAGACATACCCACTTTGAATGGCAAAAAGTGGGCCGATTTGGTCAACCTGTCTACGATGACCCAAATCGCGTCTTTTTCTCCTGAAGAACAATCAAGCCCTGATATGAAGTCCATCGTCACATGCTCCTATTTTCACTCGGGATTGGGTAAAGGCTGAAGCAATCCCCATGGCCTCTGCTTCTTCGCCTTTACCTGTTGACATACCAAGCATTTGGATATGAAGCTTGCCACCTCCCGCTTCATACTATACCACCAAACATGCTCTCTCATGTCTCTATACATCTTGTTGGCACCTGGATGCATAGAGTACTGATATCGATGCGCCTTCTGAAGAACCTCCTTACACAATGCTCCACTCGGCACTAACAATCTAGTATCGTATCACAATAACCCATTCAATGCAATACTGAAGTCCTCTACTAATCCCATCCGAACTTGCGCTCTGATGCTCCTCAAACACTCATCCTCAAACTATGTAGCTCTAATCGGGTCCATCAACTTTGACTGTACCTGAAGTCCCCACATCTTTGCTACAACTCCAGGAACTAACACCTCAATACCCAAACTATCAAGATCGGCCAATAAATATTTGTCCCTCGTCAGGTACATAGCCACTGGATACCTGCTCAAGGTATCAGTTACTACGTTGGCCTTTCCTGGATAAAGATGTCAAAGTCCTTCATCAACTCCAACCATCGTCGCTACCTCATGTTAATCTCTTTCTGTGTAATCACATACTTCAAGCTCTTGTGGTCTGTAAATATCTCCACACGCTCTCCGTATAAGTAGTATTTCTATAGCTTTAGAGCAAAGATAACTGCTGCCAACTCATGTCATGGGTAGGATAATTCTTCTCATGCAGGCGTAATTGCCTAAAAAAAATTAGAAATTACCTTCCCGTTCTACTGTAACACACATTCCAAACCCTTACCCGAAGCATCACTGTATATAAAAAATTCCCATGTCCCCGATGGCAACGTCAACACATGTAAACCCCCTCACCCAAAATTAGGCCTACTTGGCTTAGATAGAGAGACTAGGGTTAGATTGAATCCAATTAGAAATAGAACACGACAATTTATTTAATTATACACTATTTATATCACTTAGTGCACCTTACCTTTGCTTCGATAAATGGAGCACTATACTAGCCATTGTCTTCCTACAAATTTTATATCCTTGTCCTAGACGTGCCAGCCACCTATTTTGACCTTTGTGTAACTTATAACTATGCTCTCTTGTGCTACATTTTAGTCGCACAATATTTATCACAGACATTTGTATTTAATTCTAAATAAATTTAACTTTGTATCCTTGTGCGTTCTAATCGAAATTGGAGACACAATCTTGACCCATTTTGTGTAACCCAATTTATGACAATATTTTATTCTGAGTCTTTTATGTCCATGACACTTGTGTCCCACCTAATTTTAGCCCCATGTATTTCTAATTAATTTTATAACACCATTTACATTAATTTTAATTAATTTAATCCAATTTTTATCTTTGTGCAATTTTCTAATTGTTGGACGCTTTTATGCAAAATTTTATTGAGGTGTCAACACCATTGAACAATACATGAAGAAACTCATTTTTCTTTCATTATTCGATCATGTAAATTTTCCCATAATTTTTGTAGTGTGTAGCAATCACCATCACCCCCCATCTATTCCTAGCCTTAAATTTCAAATAATGCAAATCCTAGCCCTCCAAACATCTCCATGTAAGGCCAAGCCCATCCCAAGTAGGATATTGACCAACCCAAATACCTAGGTCAACCCCAACCCCATTCTATATACATATAAATATAACGTTTCCCCTTCTTTTTTATTCATTCACAAACTCAATATCATCATCATCCCCTTCTCTCTTCCTGTGTACAACCCTTCCCCGGCCAACTGTTGGAGCCAACCGTCGGTCGCTGTCCCTCGACTCGCCCAGAGTACCACCCTACATACACCTCTCCTCCACCATCTCCTCCCTGACCTCCTCCTCTTTTCGGCCATCTTTCCGCGGCCACGACCATCCCCCTTCCTTCTGCTGCCACCATCCTGGCTTGGAGCACTGCCGGAGCAACCCGAGACCCCCTCGTCTCCACCTGGCCAACCCTGACTCCTCCTGTCCATCGTTCACTCGACCACTCCGCCTGAACCGAGCACCTGAGACCATCCATCACGACACAGCTACCACCAGCATCATTACCACCACCGCCTGTCCCAACTCTGGCCACCACAGCTAACAACCACTATCTCCACCACCATCCTCACCGTCTCCATCACTATCACTACCACCTAAACCATCGCCACTATCACCATAGACCACCACTCTCTTCCTCCTCCTCCGTTCGTTATCACCACCAGCACCACTATCTCCACACACTACCAAAAAAAGTCAAATTAGCGACGCCCAAAAACGTCGCCAAATGACAAAAAAATGTCGCTAAACACGTTTAGCGACGTAATTAGCGACGTTTTAACGCAGTCGGAAGATACCAAGTCGCTAAATGAAAAAACGTCGCTAAACGTCGCTATGCCGACGTTTTTTAGCGAATTTATTAAGTCGCTAAATGTAGCGACGTTTAGCGATGCGGCATCACTAACTAGCGACGTTTATTAAAGTCGCTAAACGTCGCTCATTAGCGACTTATATAGCGACGTAACAACGACGACTTTAATGACCTGGCAGTACTGCCATGTCAGCAATTTGTGACGTACAGCGACATATTTAGCGACGTCTTTAGCGACGGCTACTGACACGTCGCTAATTAGCGACTTGTTTAGCGACTTGTAAAAACGTCGCTAGACGTCGCTAAACGTCGCTAAATACGTCGCTAAATTTACAAAAAAAACTGAATTGTTCCAAACTATTATTCCTGCAATTTATAAATTTCTAATTAAAAATAGACCCGGAGCAACCCTCCGTTGAATTTTATGGGTTTGCCGACCCCTTCGGTGGAACACTCAACACCGGATTAACAATATTTAATATGAAGTATCAGAGTATCACAGTCATACAATTAATACACACAAATATTATAGACAGACAATAAAAGTATCACAGTCATAAAAGTATCACAGTATCACAGTCACACAAAATGGGCATAAACAGCATCACAAAATACATAATATATAAGTATCAGAGTATCATAGTAACACAAAATGCATAATATATAAGTATATGAAACATTATAGTATCAATCTCGAGGATTTCCAAAATGGGGCAGATACTAGTCCCTCAAATACTGCGCATAAACAGCGTTTATGTTATCAAGCTCCGCTATGGGTGCTGGGTGACTGGAACTCCCCGTCTGAGATACAGCCGCGATAGGTGCTGGGTGACTGGAACTCCCCGCAGGTGGTATCTCTTCCTCCTTAACAGTAGGAGGCATCCTTAACAGTAGGAGGCATCACTTCCTCCTTAACAGTAGGAGGTGTCTCTCTCTTGGGTGCCATCTGGTAAGATAGATGAAAACAAAGAATTAGCAAAGAATTAGCTATTGGACCAGAACGGAAGAGTTAGATGTCCTTGCTATTAATGTAAGCTAACTAATCAGGTATTCAATTCTCTCTCAGTTGCTTGTACATTATTCTTCGCGTGCATGTCTTGTGAATTTTTACTATATATGTGACTATGTCTAGCATCAATGAAAGATGGACTTGCTCTTTTGATTAGATTTGATCTATATTCTAATAAAATTCAGTTGTTGCTAATTTTCTTTGGTCCCATTTGGAAAGCAACCATATTCGACAATATTTGATCACTTCTCATGTTCATCATTATTCTGATTAATGGCTACGCTGCTTCAAAGTATATATTGTATACTGACTTTAGAGCACGGTGAACGTTTCTCCAAAGCTTTATCAGTCCATGAGGTTTGATAATCTAAAACATGTATGCAGAAACTGAAACATGAAATTTGGATGAATGAACAATAATAGTATAATATGATAAAATTAAAATAAGAAAAGCATGACTGCATTCACAGGAAGTGGTAGGTTCAACCGAGGCTAAGAAGAAGAGGTTAGATGGTTTAGATGTGAACTAACAGATGTTAGCAATAGAATTGAATTAAAAAAGGATACGTAGCCAATGAGAGTTTTCGGATAATCTTTTGTTATTTGTTGAATATGTAGAAGTAACTCGATTTGGAAACTAGTCAAGGGAGATTTTCTGGTACTCTGTATACTATGTTGCAAATCATATCAAATTATCTATATATATGGAAGACATGAAATCACATAATGGAATGTACTAACCCTAACCCTAACCCTAACCCTAACCCTAAACCTAAACCTAACCCTAACCCTAAACCTAACCCTAACCCCAACCCTAACCCTAAACCTAACCCTAACCCTAATCTGCGTCTGTGTGTATGTCTGCGTCTGTGTGTGTGTGTCGTGTGTGTGTGTCGTGTGTGTGTCTGCGTCTGTGTGTGTGTCGTGTGTGTGTGTCTGCATCTGTGTGTGTGTCGTGTGTGTGTGTCGTGTGTGTGTCTGCGTCTGTGTGTGTGTCGTGTGTGTGTGTCTGCGTCTGTGTGTGCGTCGTGTGTGTCTGTGTGCGTGTGTCGTGTCTGTCAAGTGTGTCTTGTGTCAGTGTCACATGAGAGAGAGAGAGAGAGAGATTACCTAGAGCTCGAGGAGGAGGAGGGGGATGCCGTGGAGACCCGGTCGCCGGAGAGGGGGGGCGCAGCCGTGGAGACCCGGTCGCCGGAGGGGGGGGGGGGCGGAGGAAATCGAAACGATTTCGAAATTTTTGACAGATGGAGAAAAGAAAATTGAGCCCTAATTAACCAAAATTTAGCGACGTTTAGCGACGTCAAATAAAAACGTCGCTAAAATAAAAATTAGCGACGCCAAAGACGTCGCTAAATACGTCGCTAAATATTTTAGATAGATACGTCGCTAATTATGACGCTAAACGTCGCTAAAACAGATATATTAGCGACGTTTAGCGACCATAATTGAACTTATAGCGACTATTATTTTAAAATCTTAATAAAAGTCGCTAAACATCGCTAAATGTCGCCATTTAGTGACGCCTAGCGACGATTTTAACCGAGTCGCTAATTTAGCGACGTTTTTACTAGGAGTCGCTAAATACGTCGCTAATCCCGCTTATTCTAGTAGTGACACCATCGCAACCCTTCCCTGACTTGCTCGACTCGCCTCCGTCGTAGCCACCATCACCACAGTCCACCACCACCACCGTGGCCACCGTCCTCGCCCTCTCCACCACCGTCCTCACCATCTCCACCACCCCCTGGCCGCCAATACCAACACCATCATCAGCAATACCACCATCACCAACATCACCACATCCAACCACCACCCGACTCCTCCTTCCTCGATCACCCCCAGCCTCTCCACTACCGTCCTTAGCTACCTCCACCGTCGCCCTCTTCACCACCCCCTGGCCGCCGACCCACACACCACCACCATCGGCCCCCACGATCCACCAGCCGCTGCCTGGAGCTGCTGCCAGAGCAGCTGCTATAGCCGGAGCTCCGCCCCCTCGTTGGCGACGACCCTCTCGCATAGCGGACACCCCCGGACACGACACCGGACAAGTATACACCTGTATTTATATATATGTATATATAATGTATATGTATAATTTATGTATTATGTATATATATAGGTATTTATGTATATTTATGTGTATATATATGTATATATAATGTATTTAAAGTATGTAAGTATTTACGTATTATATTTATGTATTTTTATGTATATATATGAATATATGATATGTATATATATATGTACTACGTATATATGTATATTATGCATATATATATATATATATATATATATATATATATATATATATATATATATATATATATAAACACAATATATACATAATATACATATATATATATATGTATATTATGTATATATTGTGTTTATATATATATATATATATATATATATATATATATATATATATATATATATATATATATATTACGTATTTAAGGTATTTATGTATTATGTATACGTATTACTTTATGTATTATGTATATGTATTTACTATATGTATATATGTATATATATACATACGTATTTAAATATTAAATATGTATTACGTATTTTTAAGTATTAATATTATTATAAAAATTACCTTTTAATAAGATATGACACGTGTACGTTTTAGTTACGTGCACACGTGACCCAGCTAGATGGACAATTGTGACCCTGCGTCAGTTTGTTACTGCAACGTAGTATTTCCTGTCCGTACTATTATAGTGACTGATGAACGTAATATTATATTATATATATATGGCCATTGGATCGTCCTGCGAGACTTTGGGAGTAGGTTATTGGCACTCGCAGCTTGAGGACCAAGGCAAGTATACCTTGCCTTATTGTACTGTTTAAATTCAGTTATTATTTTAGTTGCATGTTTATTATTTTTATATTATATAACTATACGCGTCCGAGAAAGACTCGAGTGCAGTCAACGAAGGCGTTGACGTTAGGACTTGTGTCTGACCTAGTGTCTAGTGGACCCACCTAAAGTTGTAGAGTTATCGGTATGACTTCCCAGGCCTTGACACGTATCATTGCACGTCACAGAGTGAGTTTATGTAGGGATGCGTGCTTTATACTCGACTGGCCATCGGTGTGAGCAGCACGTATGACGGTATTTAGCTTAGTTATTTATTTTTGTAGAGACTTGCATTATAGTATGAGATGTCAACGTCGTGTTCGCAACTTGTACACTTGCATTGGGCGGGGAGGACGACTAGTAGGCGTATGGGACACCCACATCCTTTATACAGATACCACATTCTTTAGAGTGTTGGACGTTACTTGTGGTTTTGCAAATACCACACTCTATAGAACGTTGGACGTTATTATTTATACAGATACCACGTTCCTCGGAGCTGGACGTTATTATATTGCAGAGTGCCCTTGTTATGGGGGCATATGTGGCATATACTAGCCAGTCATCACGATTGGTGAATTACGTTAGCATATATCTAGCCTACACTTTTTCATACGCACAAAGTTGTCCTCAAATTGCATTCACTTAGATGGTTTGCACACCCCCTTTATTTATTCAGTATCTACTTTATAGCATGCTTCTATATATCTTGTTATATCCCTCTGAGGACCTGGTCTCTTTCCAGGTGTAGATGTTCATGAGTATTCGCAGGAGCGCAGATCCAGACTTGCTACTTATATTTCGAGGAGGTCTTCTCTTCGAGTCTTATTGATTGTTAGTTGATGTACTTATATTATTTCTTTTATATTCTAGTTTGGTAGTGGATTTATTTCCATATGACTATCATCTTTTGATACTTCACATTGAGATTTAGTTACATAGTTATTGGTTATTTATTTATATTGATTTCTCTTGATGAGATTTAAAGTTATGCCCTGTGACTTGTGATAATTATATACCACTTGTGAATTGTTATTCATATTAAAGCGTACGCATGTGTTATGGTTTCTATATATTGGAGTTGCCAATTCATACGGCTAACATACTTACGTGTTCCTAGTCCTACGTATTTTGGGACTGGGGCGTGACATGTTTTTAGTTGTGGCCCATGCAGGTCGAGAGCATATTATCTCGGTTACGTTACTGTACTGAGCAAGCCTGCACCTAGGATTAGAGTTTTAGGTCTCATCCGCATACTTGACTTTTTTCTCCTTGATTTTGTTCTGAATTCTTGAACTCACTTTCCTTCCAATCTGTTCTATTTAAATAATTGCATCCTGCTTGATTCATGTGCTTCCTTAGTAGATCCTTGAGTATAGCCTCTACTAGAATATAGGAATCCTTGTTGTTAGGATGATAATTAGGGTAACTTTTCTACTAAGAATACAACTAGAATATTGACACATCATAAAGTTTAGAATACCTAATGAACCCTAGCATCCTTTACCTACAGGTCGATTTACCATTACCCCTTGATATATTTATGAAGGACTTGAGATTAGTATAGACACTACTAGGATTAGCTAGAAATTTGACCATACTATTTTACCCTAGCATTGAGGAACCAATAAAAATTCAAGATTGAATATTATGACTGAACCTAACTTTCATAGTAAGATAGTATTAGAGAACTATAAATTTAGATTCTTGTCTTAATATTAGCAGATAGTACCTTAGGAAGCCAAGAGGAATGAATATAACATTTTTCTCAATCAGACCTCGAACACAGATATTAGCATACCATATTTCCTTAGAGAACCATGATATTACCAAGAGTCCCTCATTCTAAATTCATATCTTGTTCCCCCGAAACCTTTACGTTCGTTATTTGTGCGACGACTAATTATGCTTTTCTTTTCTTTCAATTCGTGCCACCTAATCCTTCTGATTGTAGGCCAAGTGATGTAGTTTATGTTAGGATATATAGTTGCTAGGATTATAGTCGTAAATCTTGAATTTTGAATTTTTGTGCCTGGTAGTTAGAACTCGATAGTTTGCGTTGTCCTTATAGATTATGATTTGATAATTATTCTTAGTTTTTAAATCATGTAATTTATACCCATATCTCCATATAGGTTATACCTTCTTCCATCATAATCCAGCGTATTTATATTTTTTGTACTACCTTGACTTATGCCGCTATTATAGCCTACTTTTGCTAGCTTATTCTTTTATCGAGCTTGTTCATGACATATGTGTTATTGGGGCCTGATCAACCACACAATGATACAATTGTCTAATCAGAATCAGTGTATTACGGTCTGGACAACCTTAGTACACTTGGTTCGCTCTTCGCATGACTACTTATGTGGATTGAGATAAAATTGACTTAGCTTCTTAGACGCATGTACTCACCCTCTAGACATGCCTGAGTATATCGTATCGGTTACATAACTGTACTGATACGAGCATGCGAATAAAAATTTACCAAATATGATTTTACCATAACTGCCTTGATAATTCCCATTTGAATTCTTTAAACGCCTTGATCCCCATACTTCTATTCTATTACCTCCCCCTTGAACTCTTTATTATTGTTTTTCGTCTTCCCTTATTTCGGAAAGATGAAATCTCGTGCTTAGTATGAGTTTGATACACAGAGAGTACTAGATATATCCCATAGGCCAATCATATTACTGGATGACTATCTTTTGTAATTAAAGGCATATCATATGTGATATATTTGGTGTTAAAGCTTTGAGGATTGAATAACATGATTAAATAAATTGAGGAATATCTTTCTTAAATGTATAGCCTTATGTGATAGATGGGTAAATTCTAAGTTGGGTAGAAGTTTCATTGTCAACTTGAGAGAAATTTCTTTTAGAGTATGATCAAGTAAGATTAGATTAAGAGATTTAAGTCATCCTAAATGTGGAAAATTTTAGAAGAAGGAGTTAAAGGATGAGTATTTAATAAATTTTTGAAATCTTGATATTTCGGACCAAATATTTATAATTTGAGCACATGATTTAAATTTTGAATATTGAAGGTTGAATCATCGATTTAAATCTTGAGAAAAATAAATAGAACTTTAAACATGAACATCGACGAATTGAATTCCAAATTTGATAATTTGAATTAAAAAATTAAATTTTGATTGTTGGATCACCTATTTGAAATATTAAGGAAGTAAATTAAATTTAAAATTTGAAGAGTACGGAATTCACAAGTTGAAAATAGAAATAATATTTGATTATAATTATTTTCTAGAAGAGATTATGATAGTTGGAGATTGCGATATAAATTTTGATGTGGGATGTCATATAGATTTGAATTAGATTTGGATGTGGATTATTTAAAAATCAAAAAGATAGTACGATGTGTCAAATTTTGATTTAAACAATGGTTAATTTGAAAGTGATTGCGATGGATTTGAGTAGGTTTTAAATTTTTGGAAGAGATCGCGATTGACTTGCCTTATGTACGAATGTGAAAGAATTATCAAATTAGGCCTTATTTTAATTTCGAGGACAAAATTATTTTAAGTTGGGTAGATTGTAAACTCCCTCACCCAAAATTAGGCCTACTTGACTTAGATAGAGAGACTATGGCTATTTTGAATCCAATTAGAAATAGAACACGGCATTTTATTTAATTATACAATATTTATATCACTTAGTGCACCTTACCGTTGCTTCGATAAATGGAGCACTACACTAGCCATTGCCTTCCTAAAAATTTCATATCCTTGTCCTAGACGTGCCAGCCACCTATTCTGACCTTTGTGTAACTTATAACTATGCTCTCTTGTGCTACATTTTAGTCGCACAATATTCATCGCAGACGTTTATATTTAATTCTAAATAAATTTAACTTTGTATCCTTGTGAGTTCCAATCGAAATTGGAGACACAATCTTGACCCGTTTTGTGCAACCCAATCTATGACAATATTCTATTCTGAGTCTCCTATGTCTATGACACTTTTTTTTCACCTAATTTTAGCCCCATGTACTTCTAATTAATTTTAGAACACCATTTACATTAATTTTAATTAATTTAATCCAATTTCCATCTTTGTGCAATTTTTTAATTGTTGGGCGCTTTTATGCAAAAGTGCATTGAGGTGTCCACACCATTGAACAATACATGAAGAAACCCATTTTTCCCTTTATTATTCGGTCATGTGAATTTTCTCCATAATTTTTGTAGTATGTAGCAATCATCATCACCCCCCCATCTATTCCTAGCCTTACATTTCAAATAATGCAAATTCTAGCCCTCCAAACATCTCCATGTAAGGCCAAGCCCATCCCAAGTAGGATGTTGACCAACCCAAATACCTAGGTCAACCCCCAACCCTATTCTACATACATATAAATATAACTTTTTTCCTTCATTTTCATTCATTCACAAACTCAATATCATCATCATCCCCTTCCCTATTCCTGTGCACACCCCTTCACCGGCCAACCGCTAGAGCCAACCGCCGGCCGTTGTCCCTCGACTCGCCCAGAGCACCACCCTGCACACACCTCTCCTCCATCATCTTCTCCTTGACCTCCTCCTCTTCCCGGCCATCTCCCCGCGGCCATGACCATCCTCCTTCCTCCTGCTGCCACCATCCTGGCCGGAGCACCGCCCGAGCAACCCGAGACCCCCTCGTCTCCACCTGGCCAACCCCGAATCCTCATGTCCACTGTTCCCTCGACCCCTCCGCCTGAACAGAGCACCTGCGGCCATCCATCATGACACATCCACCACCAGCATCATCACCACCACCGCCTGTCCCAACTTCGGCCACCACAGCCAACAACCACCGTCTCTACCACCATCATCGCCGTCTCCATCACCATCACTACCACCTAAACCACCGCCACAACCACCACAGACCACCACTCTCTTCCTCCTCCTCCGTTCGTTATCACCACCATCACCACTATCTCCACACCATCGCCACCCTTCCCTGACTTCTTTGACTCCCCTCCGCCGTAGCCACCATTACCACAGTCCACCACCACCACCGTGGCCACCGTCCTCGACCTCTCCACCACCGTCATCACCATCTCCACCACCCCCTGGCCGCCAATACCAACACACCCATCACCAACATTACCACATCCAACCACCACCCGACTCCTCCTTCCCCGATCACCCCCCAGCCTCTCCACCACCGTCCTTAGCTACCTCCACCACTGCCCTCTTCACCACCCCCTGGCCGCCGACCCACACACCACCACTACCGGCCCCCACGACCCACCAGCCGCCGCTAGGAGCTGCTGCACCGCTGCTGCTTCAGCTGCTGCTTCTGCTACTGTGACCGGAGCTCCGCCCCCTCGCCGGCGATGACCCCCTCGTACGGCGGACACCCCCGGACACGACACCGGACAGGTATACACCTGTATTTATATATATATATATAATGTATATGTATATGTATAATTTATGTATTATGTATATATAGGTATTTATGTATATTTATATGTATATATATGTATATATAATGTATTTAAAGTATATAAGTATTATATTTATGTATTTTTATATATATATATATGATATGTATGTATATATATATATATATATATATATATATATATATATATATATATATATATATATATATATATATATATATATTACATATGTAAGGTATTTATGTATTATGTATACGTATTACTATATGTATTATGTATATGTATTTACTATATGTATATATGTATATATATACATACGTATTTAAATATTAAATATGTATTATGTATTTTTAAGTATTAATATTATTATAAAATTACCTCTTAATAAGATATGACACGTGTACGTTTTAGCTACGTGCACACGTGACCCAGCTAGATGGACAGTTGTGACCTTGCGTCAGTTCGTTACTGCAACATAGTATTTCCTGTCCGTACTATTATAGTGACTGATGAACGTAATATTATATTATATATATATGACCATTAGATTGTCCTGCGAGACTTTGGGAGCGGGTTATTGGCACTCGCAGCTTGAGGACCCAAGCAAGTATACCTTGCCTTGTTGTACTATTTAAATTTAGTTATTATTTTAGTTACATATTTATTGTTTTTATATTATATAACTATGCGCGTCCGAGAAAGACTCGGGTGCAGTCAACGAAGGCATTGACATTAGGACTTGTGTCTGACCTAGTGTCTAGTGGACCCACCTAAAGTTGTGGAGTTATCGGTATGACTCCCCAGGCCTTGACACGTATCATTGCACGTCACAGAGTGAGTTCATGTAGGGACGCGTGCTTCATATTTGACTGACCATCGGTGTGAGCATAACGTGTGATGGTATTTAGCTTAGTTGTTTATTTCTATAGAGACTTGCATTATAGTACGAGATGTCCACGTCGTGTTTGCGACTTGTATACTTGCATTGGGCAGGGAGGATGACTAGTAGGCATATGGGACACCCACCTCCTTTATACAGATACCACGTTCTTTAGAGTGTTGGACGTTACTTGTGGTTTTGTAGATACCACACTCTATAGAAAGTTGGACGTTATTATTTATACAGATACCACGCTCCTCGGAGCTGGACGTTATTATATTGTAGAGTGCCCTTGTTATGGGGGCATATATGACATATACTAGCCAGTCATCACGATTAGTGAATTACGTCAGCATATGTCTAGCCTACACTTTTCCATACGCACAAAGTTGTCCTCAAATTGCATTCACTTAGATGGTTAGAACACCCCCTTTATTTATTCAGTATCTACTTTATGGCATACTTCTATGT